>JBBMOI010000002.1:19325000-19422500 GCA_038088405.1 Porites divaricata
GTTTGTATGGTAGGTGTATAACTCTAGTTAATGTTTATTTGCATTTTTGTATGATCATAACAGTGGAAAACTACATGTGCAGTTATTTTACAGCAATACTACTAGTAATAGTTGACACTACAGCTGCCCCCACTCTGTATATAGTATTCTTGCTCCTTGTGTAGCTCTTTGAATATACATGTACTGATTCATAATGAAGATGTTCACACATATTCCATACAATAGGTGAGATAAATACAGGAAATAAATGCAAGGTTCCATGCACAGTTTCAGTTCGATTTACACAGCTTTGATCAAAACATTATCAGTTTCCAGAATAGTTTATTCTAAACCATAAGAAAAGATTTAATTAGAAGTTTAATTTTTTGCTCTTTCTATTTCACTTTTTACATTTAGTTCATTTCATTTGCCGGAAAGTAAGCCTTAGAAATTAAAAGGACGTTTGATCAATTCACACTCACGCATTCTAGTCTTATTTTAAACTTTATAGTGGAAGGACATCCGTGAGCAGGAATAAGTCAGCACAGAATTTGATGGTCGGTGAATTTCTGTAATCATCCATCGTTCTGCTAGTGATAAGCTAGCCGTTGAATCATTCACTCGTCTTGCTTGTTTTGGGCCGAGTCTTATTCCGGTCAAAGAGAAAGAGAGAGTGTCTGGCAAGGTTCAGCTGAAGGTTTCCAATCAAAGATTTGTGAACTCGTGTGTGGCAAGCTCACTTAGTGTTGAAATATACACTGTTCTATAGACCTTATAACTTCATCTGCGCTTAATGAGTGTCTTTTGGTCCATAACTTTCATAACAATTGCTCCACAGAATGTCCCCGATGACACATAACGCAAAAGAGTATCGAAGTATGACAGGTCAATTAATGAGTCACAAAATCTACTAATTGTAAGCTGTTTGGATTTTTTGTGTTTTATGTCATCTTAACCATTTTGTACTTGTGGGCGCAAACAATAGAAACGTCATCATTACCTACCGATTTCCTTGCGGCCCCTGTTCAAGCAAATTGAGATTTTTTCTATATTGACTGTATGACTGTATATTTCGATTGTAAGTACTTTCCTTAGTATACACATAAGTTACTAGGGTGCCTCCTTGGGATTTCGCCTTCTGGGCAAAATCCCTGCGGGGGCAAAAACACAAAAATTATCAAGTCTTGTTATTACAGCCTGTATTAATGTTGAAAGTTTGTTTTTTGTAGACACTAAACTTTAGTTTGATGGAACACTAGAAGAACAGGGCTTTACTCCGTGGGTAATTTTGTTATTCAGCAAAAAGCAAGTAAGTGGCTGAGAATTCTGAAGTTTGGCCCACGAAATTAAGTGCTTATGGACAAGTATTCAAGCAACTACTGTAGGTCTTTCTTTGCCCCAGTAGCATACATGCCACTCTTCAGGAACAAACAGTGCTTTTATTATTGATTTTTTCGTCTTCGAATCCACAATAATGGCCACTTTGACTTGGAAATTGTTTCCTGATTTTATTGTGGGCACAACAGGGCAAGGGGTATTGCCTGGAGCTACCAATATAATTCCACAACAGTCTTGTAGATTGGCGGTAGGCCACAGACCTCAGGAATCTAGTTAGAGAAATGAGATCACTGTTAATTCAAGGAGGATTGGATGGAGATAAATAAATACTCCTTTTAAAAATAAGCAGTAGGGGCAATAAAGCCATTTAGAAAAAAAATTGTGATTCTATGAGATCAGTCCATGGCGATAAGCTTAGATGTATCAATTATTCAATGCTATGTAAGGTTCGATTGTTCCGATACATAGTCAATAATACCCCAACTTGCTCATCATCACTTTTGTTGCTTTGCCCATGTTGTGTACGACTTTCCAGCTCGCATCTTTAGCCCCAATGCAGCCACTTCTAATATGTGGCGGTTTAAGCAGATGCTTTCAAACCCTGGATGGAGGGGTACGCATACGGTCCCATCTCCAACGGTTTCTTCCATGACCTCTTCGCAGCGATCGATCTCTTTGCAGCAAATGCACTGCTGCGCTTTTGTAACAAGGCTGACAGAGCAGGTCGAGCACAAACATCTGCAAAATAATGTGAAAAATTCATCAAACACAAGAAAAATACATCTGTATAAAATTATTAATTGTCTGACCGCTTTAATAAAACTATTGCATAAAATCAGGACTACAGCTATAAATCACATAGCAACGAAAATGTAAACTTAAGCAAAAGTTACAAATAGTTGTGATCGTTCGTCATGCTCACGATTTAACAATGGGTATGTTGAAACTGGAAAATAAAAACATAAATCTACATTCCATGATAATACCATACCATTCATTCGCTGGCACCTCTCCCGAATATCTTCGTTGAAACTGTTGTTCCTCTTCTTTTTGGCGATGAACTCTTTCATTGTAGTCCTCACCTTCTTCCTCGGTGGCAAGAGGTTTGCAACTGTCGTTGTGCGGCGCAAATTCAGACAATTCCCCAATCACTTCGTCAACTGTAAAACTTTCTACATCACTTTCACACTTTCAGATGTGCAGGAAGAGGAATCTGGCGGAGATGACATCTTAAACGTCTGACAAGGCTCTACACTCACAGACCTTCCCAAATACGAATCTTTTGGTTGATGTTTCTATGTAACAGTGCATAAATCGCATGGTCAACCGCAAGACTGCTTTGCGGAAATCTCGCAGGCTACTGTTTTGCGAACTATGTAATGGTGGACAGTCTTTATGCACTTTTCAGTGGGAAATTTCCAGCCCCTGTACGCAACTATCGTTCCAATTTTTTGCTATTTGTATAATTTTGAACATATAGAAAAAATTTATGTTAAAAAAACTCGGAAACAAAAACAAAAGTTTTCATCGTAGTAGCACTTTAACTAGAATTTATGATTTAAATCAAACAATAAACATGTATTCCACAAATCAGTTAACTTTAGAGCACATTCATGTGACTTTTGAGGGAAAGGCTGAGTGATTTCAGAGAAAAATAATTTGCAAACAGTTCAAGCTAAGAGTGAACTTAATCTTACATGGAGTTGATAGCCTTATATGTACACCCAAAAAATAGCATAGCCATAATAGCTCTTGATCACAGTAGATTGTGCCTGGAAAACAAATCAGGTGGAATTTTTTTGTATTTGACAAGTTTACTTTACAAAATCTTGCCAACAAGTCTAGGGATGTGTAAACCAACCTTTTATAGTTTTTATACATTACATCTGAGGTGAAACAGTACCATGAGGCGCTGTTTTTATCATACAGACCTCGGACAGAATGCAGTGTTCCACAATTTTGCAATACGAATTCCACTCATTCAATATTCAGGACGATCAAAGCATGGGTGAGCATTATTTTAGCAAAACCGTTAAAAAAATTTCCAAAATCACCTATACGGCTAGCTGGTTCTCACTTTTGACAAGTGCCAAAGTCGACTGTTTAAATTAAGATTAATAGAGTTATACGCTTCAACATAATAAAGAATTTAAATTTATTATGTTTCTTTTTTATCTAATGGTTTTATAACAATGTGTAATCTTCAAAAGTGTTTGATACGCGTGGCATTTTGACTACTACTGCAAGCAATGTTCATGAGCAACTGAAAACAAATGGCACAGCGATTAAAATTGCAAAGAGACTACTAACAATCAATAATAAAAGGAAAATAATTCGGTGAACCATATACAGAGACAACAATTTTCATTCACGAAGACAAGTATTAAAGTGTCTCTAAAAATCCTTGTTTATGTTTTAAGCCGGCTTCCCGGTGTTTTTTCAAAGATGAACTTGAGGCAAGAAAATTGTTCAAAGCTTTCTTTTACATTCAGAATTATAACTAAATATTCTTTGGAACATTTTCTTTCTATTTGCTGTGAGAAAATGTGTGAAGGGTTTTTAAAGTTCTGTAAGCTTATAATTAAACCTGATATTCGATCAGATCATTGTCTCAAATCTTACAAATGTGCATAAACTAAATAGCCCCATAAACTATGCTGGACTTCATTAAATTAGATACAAAAAACGAACATCAAATAAAATAATTACTCAGGCTTACCATTCAAGATGCACTGAAAACTATCAAGTAAGGCCATCAACCCTCTTACGCATCAAGCAAGGTGAAAAATGAAAACAATGCCATCCGAAATTGGATTTCCGACTTTGACAAGCGACGTATTTTTCAACCAAAAACCCAATAAACAAACTAGCCATGAATAACAGAAGACTCTTGATAGCAGCTGAATTTCATTTTGTACATTCAGTGGAAAAAGGCAGTTAAAAACAGGACAAGTTAACAAAAAACTCTGTCAGCTTCAGCTGTCAAAGTGGACAAGTTTCAAGATGCTGCTTAAATTTTCTACATGAACTCACCTGTTAAGTTTTGAGCTGATGAAACAACATAGCAACAGATAAACGAAGTAAAGCAAGGGATGAGGAATTAAAATAAGGGGCAGAAAGAAGAAAGGTACTGTATTCTTGATTGTATTTTTTAAATTTTATGTATCAGTCAATTCTAGCTGTGCTCAAACCTCCCTTGCCCTTGGGAATTTGTAAATGTTAATGCCGGGTGCAGCTGGAATTGGCTGATGCATTTTTACATGCTGGTGCAAATCAATTAAGGTTAATAGTAAAGCTTCAAGCTTGGGAAGATATTTTTTAAACATCTGGTGTTTCCAGGGCAGGAAACAGGTCTACGTGAGTGAAAATGTTTACTTGAACTGGCAATTTGTGATGGACTAGATAGATAGGCTAGCTTTGATTGCTGTGTTGATGGACAGATAAAAATTTTGCACTTTTTTTCCATGAGTAGGTCACAGTGCACTCCATGAAATGCTTGAGGTATAATAATAATGATAATAGTAAACTTCATTCAAGTGTCATGTAACTTTAGCATGGTGTTGCTAATTGGGGACACCGTAACATACCGGTAAATAACAAAAAATAACAATAGTAATAGAAATGTAGAGTTATGTGTTTATGTACAATGCTAAAAATGGTAGGATTATAGTTTAAGAATGACATAGAAAACAGCCAGTTAGACATTTCTCAAGCAAAAAACTTTCCAGGTCCATTTTCTTAATTAGTCTTTAAAAACTGTTCAAGTCACATTGTGTCCACACATTTCCCAGTAATTTGCGCCAAATTATGCTCAATAACAAAGTAGCACAAACTCTGCTGATTATTTAGAAGTTCAAGATACAGCTGTAGCTGCCGTCAAACTCTGAAATCTCCTGGTTTTTAAACTTGATTTTACCTTTAGCAGAAAACAGGTATTTGCTAGTCAGAAGGAATGTGTGCTGGCGACATTTTCTCATTTTTAAGTGGAGGAAATAAAGCCATAATCCGCAAAATCCATTCGTGGGTTAGATGTTGTAATTCTATGTGTGCCTGCATAATTTCCAACTGATGCTGATGGTTGCTGTTCTTGAGGATCTCCAGCTCAATCTGTGTAAAGACTCGTTCTCAACTGCAGTCATTGAAATGTTGTGGTACTTGAGTTGTCTCTGTGCTCTTTGACTTTTGCTTGCTAGCACCTTCAGGGGATGAAGAGGGCACTATAGAATACTTGAGGTAGCCCAATTAAATTTCATGTGCAGGGTCAGTGAAAAAATCGTTGGATGTGGTCACCTTGAATTTTTATGATCATGCAGTCTCGTTGCACTGAAAAGATCTCAAGATGCTGTTTATGCAAGATTTTACAGAGTGAATGCTGAATATTACATGGCTCGTACATTCCTTGAATTGACATTTTGAATCATCTTAAAGTCTTTGCAAAATTCCTGTTTAAAGCCAACAAAATGAAATCAGCATGGAGGAAATGAATTTCAGGTATGGACAGCCTCATTGGTACATAAATCTAAGGTCTAGCATGGTTACCAGTGCCCTTTTATCATTTTTTAATGTATGCACATTGTGGATGATACTGATTGTGTATGAGAAAATTTTTTTATAGTTTATTTTAAACCTGTGTCATCATTGATTTATTAGGTCCTTGAAATTTAGAAAATGTGGCGCTTAAAAGTGTTGGAAGAGACCTGAGGAAGTCTACAAACCCTAGTATTACATGTAGGTTTGTAAGGCTATGAAAAATTTAATACACAAAACAATGGTCAATTGAAGCTTAATAACATCATGTTAAACTGGCAGTTGTGAGCATCTAATTCTATTAACTATTTTTAGTTAAATCAACTAAAAAATCACTTCACAGAGCTAAAAGGACAATGGAACCAGTATTACAAAAATAATCAATTGAGACTATGATCTCTTGTTTGTCTTCAGTCAAGGAGGAGGTCTCCACTGGTGGCTTATTTTGCTGATTGCACATTGGCCACTGACCACATTTGCTCAGTTCCGTTTGGCTGTCACAGATCAGAGAAAATTGGGTCAAATTGTGTTTCGGTCTGTAGGTCACTTTATGTTGCTCCTTTCACATGATTTGCAGTCAACAGTGATTTTAAATCAATGATGGTTTGAAAGAAAAAAACCCGAACAACTCCTTAAGTAACAGTAGCAAAGCAGTAAGAATTATACTCACCAAACACAAAAAGTTTCCAGCATGAACTGTCAAGTTGCTCTTGTGGGTTGTTGAACTCGCAAAGGGATGCTGAAGGGGAAGCACATGCTTGAGCCAATGTTGCAATGGTCAGCTGTGTTGCTGATTGACATGAAAGCAAGGCAAGCAGGTGCATGAGCCAATGTTGCAATGGCTAGCTGTGTTGCTAATACACACAAAAGCAAGGCAAGGTGTGCCACTAACAAACGTCGAGAATCAAACTGGTATCTTAGTGAAATAGGTCTGGTGCTTGCGATGCTCGCAGCAATAATCTCCTCAAATAATGAAGTTACATAAACTGGTTTAAACAAATATTAGGCGGAAGGACACCATTAGAGTCATTTTTGTGGTGAATGGAGAAAATTAAATCATAGCACTCTTGCAAAAAAATAGTTATTTTTGAGTCAATCCACTTTACATTAACTATTCCTATGTTTACTAGTCAAGAAAACCAAACTACTTTCGCTAGTGGTACAAAGTACATAACTTTTAACTCTACAGTGCAAAGTAACACTTAGTACATTGTAAATCCCATAGGAATTATTGCCACTCACGTTTTGTCAATAGAATGGATGTCTACCCCTCCTCATCTTTAAGGGTTATTGATGAACCCAGTAACTGGGCCTTCCTAACTCATGAAAGTGTAAAGATAAAGCTCTAATGAGGGCTGTTCCAAAAGTTGGTTGCTGAGAACAGAGCAAACAAAAGTGGGAAAGGCCTATAATCGGAAGTTTACGGTATAGGAAAGAGCGTCTTATTTTCCAGTGACATTTTCTCCAACTTCATCGCCACTGCCACTGTCACCGTCATCGATGGTGTCGTTTGTTGTGTGCTGGAGGCTGTCTATGGTTTTGACGATGGCGTTTGATGTAGCTCTTAAATTTTCTTTGTCTTGCACACAGACAACATTCCTTTCATTGGAAAGGCCTTCGGTAATTCCTGCACCTAAAAATCATAATCAGAGCAAAAAGAATCAAACACACTAAACGGCAACAAGTGTGAAATGGGGTTGACAGGCCTACACGACTCCCCAGCGCGTGTTGAAAATAGCCTTTATTTTATAGTTTAGCTCTCACGAGTATGTCTGTGAGTGACCGCCCTCTTTTGTATGATATGAGGGGCGGATTTTTGTAGATTTCACTCAGTAATGGTTGTTGTTCTATTAAATACCAGTTTTTCATGAGAATTTGCTTTAGGTTTAGCACAGATGGTTGGTATTGTGTGACAAAAGGCAAGATTCATTGGTTTCTCTCTTGTTTCTGTTGAAGGGCTAGTTTCTTGTCTTTGAAATTAACCTCTGAAAGGGTTGTGTTAATGAGATCCTCTCTGTAGCAGATGTGATTTGAAATTTGAAATTTTCTCTTCAAATATTATTTTAGAAGAGTTTGTTCTGAGAACTCTTAGGGCCTCTCCTTTAATGAATCCTTTTTTATTTCCTTGTGGGTGACAGGATATAAAATGCGTATACTGAAATGTCTCAGTAGGTTTAAAATGAGTATGCACATCAAGGATTGCATCTCTTTTGAATCTTGCACCTTTGTATATGTAGGTGTCCAGGAATGTTGTTTCCTTATTGGAAATTTCAGCCGTAAATTTGATCGTAGGATGATGATTGTTCGCTTGTTCAATGAACTGTTCTATTCTGTCTCTGTTTATAGTCCAGAGCAAGAATATGTCATCCACAGGATAAGACAAGGAGAATGGATGGGTTACATAGAATGGCAGTTTGGGCAATGAAATGGAATTTTGTGTTGATAGTGAACTTGGAAATTGACAAGGTTGTGGTTATGGTAACTTAAAGCAGTTAAGGAGGCTAGGAGATGTGACAAGATTGTCAAAAAAGTGCTGGTAAATGGTGGTGTCACTATTGTGTCCAGGGGTTCACTTGTAGAAAAATAGGAATTGAAAAAATATTGTCTGTCACTGCCTTTTACTTCCTAACTTTCTCTTTTTACTTGCATCATTTTTACTATCCTGTATGATGCACAAAAAAAAAAGTAAATACAGGAAAAATAAACATCCAAATAAAAATTATGGCATGAAAGAATGTGATAGTCTTTCCAGCAAAGTGGAGGGTAACTTGGAATATACGGCTTGATGGAAGCAGATTGAACCACAACGAAAGTACTTTAATACAACATGGTCTACTACGGTACCCAGTTACCAGCCCCATACGTCATGTTACATTGCATAAAGTGTACATAATATGTAAACTCCATGCAAAACTTACACAAAATATCCTACAGGCACTGCTATCTCCATTCCTTAACTGTTGCAACTTGTGACCTGCACACAGTTTTGCTGATATGATGTTTCCTGCATGATATTCTGCTGAGAATCCTACTGAAAATAAACCAAAAGCCCTTGTAAATTATCTCTTGTTACATCATATTAAGGCTGATCCGTGTAAATTAGCCGTACCATACACGAAAGCCCAGGACAGGATGGTTCAGGTGAATGTCCATAAATGTATGGAGAAATGCCTTCTTTCAGATTTTCATCTCTCTGATAGTGGAAGTTTGAGTTGGTCTAATGTTGCAGGTAGAGCAATGTCAAGGATCATTTTTTTGCATAGACATAAATGACCACAAGTAAACAAAATGTAAGTTTCATGTGCAATATGAGGAATTTCTTTAACAGTTTTAAAGATGCATGGGTGGTACCCAGCTCTTGAGTTTCTCTGGGGTCATTGGTTCAAAGAATCATGCATCCTTTGCAATCGACTGCATTTGTGGGAACCTTGAAAGATGTTTGGTATGAATAAATGGATGAATGTTCTGCATCCCAGGGATAGCCAGTGACTTTTACAATGACTAGGACCCATGATTCTGCACACCTTTTAAAACCTGGCATCTGCCCTATTATGCTTGCCAGTCATGATGCTAGCACCATCAGACCCAAAACAACAAACCAATGAAAGATTTAGACCAGATGATCCTTGGCGTAATGCTTGTAGAATCTGCAGATTCTGATGACTCATGGACATCTTTCTTTTCAAGGAAATAAAAGTGTGGGTTCTGACAGATCCGGATTGCTTTGAGTAAAAAAGTTGCATGTGTTTGTAAAAACCTCTGTGAAAGTATATAATTTACCATTTACGTGAAGGTAAACCCCTGATAATAAGCAGATGGGAAACCAAAACTCTATAACTTTGCCATTTTGTCATTCAGCTGGCTCAGTGAGTTGCAAGTGAAACCTCTGTGGTGCACTGTTTCTGGGCCTAATCAACAATCTTTGACATTTTGTGGTTTTTATCACTTAACTATAATATAGAAATTAATTAATAATAGATTCAAACTATCATTTGTAAAACATGTTTGTTGTTAAGTTTATAATCTTTGAAATTGCTACAAACTTGTAAAGAATGGCGAGGAGTCATGACAAGATTCTTGGTTGCACCCAAAACGGTAATAATAATAAGGGTAAAAGCTTACTGAGAGTCAGTATCTATATAAATAATATTTTAAATGTTGATAAGAAGAAGTGCAATATATGCATTAATTATAAAAAGTGATAATGTGTAGCTATAAGAGTCCATTCCTAGTTATAATATGCTATGCAAAAAGTTTAACTTGTTGAAATTAGGTCTACATGTATTTTGTATGTTATTTGTTGCAGAAGGTTGGGGCTGCCATTATCACTTCCAATAAAAGTAAAAAAAGACTACTAGTACCCAAAACCACATTATTTCATACTTATTAAAATATTCCCATACAGTATTGAGTTTTAATTTTTATGCAAAGTACTGCACTCTCCTTCAGTAATTGGTGGTAGTGGTATTGGTGGCTATCGCCATGGCTGTGGCTGTGGTGGGAGGACATCAAAGGTCGTGATATCTCACTTTCATGGCTTGCCATGACTAAGGCGTTATTTCTGCCCTCTCAGCCTCAACCCTCATTGCATAGGGGCACCATTTTTTGGTGCTTGTCCACCCAGTTGTTGACTGCTTGGTCCTCAGCAGGGGAAAACATTTTCTTACAATGATGTTGCAATATTAAACATATTTGAAACCTAACGCCAGAAACAGCATATTTTGCATTTAGCTGACTGCGCCATGGTGGCATTCACTGATTCAGGTGAGGCCAATAGAGGAATAAAACACCATTGTTATTCATATCAAAGTTTAAAAGTTCCGCATCGTTGATTTTGGGAAATAACGAACTCATCCAATTCTTTTGGCTCTTTTTCGAACTAAAGAACGCCAGTGTGTTTTTTGCATACATTATTTCTACAAAAATGAGTGGAAAGTGTTCAGAAATATATATAGCATTGATAGGAACAAATTTTGAGCAGTATCAATTTTGTGCAATTTTTTTAAATGTGCCCTTTTTCCATCGGACCTTCATGAAGGGATGCATGCAAAAAAGCATGAAGTGACGATTTGGTCAATATTTGTATTTTTAAAGATACATGATGCTTTAAGTGTACTTTATCACCTGGCAAAAGTTTCTGTCCAAAAACACAAATTTTTGGCCATATAGGACAATTTGTGTGGAGGAAATTATTCGTGCAAAACTGAAATTACCTTTGCTGCGAAAATTGAGAACATTGATATCGATCAATTGCAAATGCAGGTCAGAAATTCTAAATAATGTAGAACCGAGGTAACTCAAATTTTGAAGGGAAACGAAAAACTGTCTGAGTTAGCAGAAAATTCGAGTTTTAAGGGTAAATTTCAACGAAATTTTGATCTGAAGGGAAAGGAAATTTAGTTTGAGTTAGCGGGAAATCTGAGTTATCCAAGTGTGAATTATGGAGATTCTACTGTATCCGAATGAAGACCTTAGTACTTTGAAACTTGAAAGAGAAACCTTTAGTTGGAGGCTGGAGTGTGAATGTAACCATTAACTTGACTCTCGCCACTGATAGACAAAAATTAATTGCTGTGTGTTGTTGTTGTGACAGGGTTGGGGCTGGATGGACTAAGTTGGTTCAGCATTCAAGTATGCTATCTGTTTCGACTTTGGCTTTTGTTTTATTTTGTGGCACTGAATAGAGCCGTTTTGTCAGAGTCTTGACTTTAACTGGATCTTGACAGTAGACATTCTGCCAGCCTGTCAAGGTCGTGCACTATTGTGTAGGTGTCGTCTTTGAGTTTTTTGAAGTTTTCCATAACAGGACAGACATTTTCCGGGATCGTCTGGGTCAACTCCAAGAAATTTTTGAAATTAACTCCATACGATGATCTGCCAGATTTTCCAGTAGATCAAGTCACTTGTCACAAATAGCGTTGATTAAATGTGTGTAATTCATGGCACACACACTTGATCAAATGACTGGCATGCTGACTATGTATAAGGAGTTGGTCTACAAACAGCTCATAAATTTATGAAATAAAATTAGTCTACAAGCAGCTCTTAAATTTATGAAATACAACTTTGTTTACAAACAGCTCATAAATTTATGAAATACAACTTGGTCTACAAACAGCTCATAAATTTATGAAATACAACTTGGTATGTAAACAGCTCATAAATTTCTTACATCAAACTTGGTCTACAAACGGCTCTTAAATTTATAAAAATTCAACTTGGTCTACAAAAAGCTCCTAAATTTATGAGATACAACTTACATAAAATCCTTCAGAAGAAGAAAGGTCAAGGAAGAGATACTAATAAAATTTGTGAAATACTGGGTCAAACAGAGTTTCTTTTATGCCTTAAGACAAAGTCATAAAATCAATGTACTCCAGTCGGCTCACAACTTGTGTCTGAAGCAATATGCCAGCGACTTATCTTTAGTTATCAGACGCTTGTCTTAAAAAAATTTACAAATCCATCTATTATCTGCAGGCGTTAAGTTGGGTGGCATAGGCAATTTGATAGGTAGCCTGTGCCCCTGACACGAAAAAGTTGGAAAATGATTTAAAATATGCACTTCGAAACAAAGCAAACAAAAGTGGGAAAGGCCTATAATCGGAAGTTTACGGTATAGGAAAGAGCGTCTTATTTTCCAGTGACATTTTCTCCAACTTCGTTGCCACTGCCACTGTCACTGTCATTGATGGTGTCATTTGTTGTGTGCTGGAGGCTGTCTATGTTTTTGACGATGGCGTTTGATGTACCTCTTAAATTTTCTTTGTCTTGCACACAGACAACATTCCTTTCATTGGAAAGGCCTTCGGTAATTCCTGCACCTAAAAATCATAATCAGAGCAAAAAGAATCAAACACACTAAATGGCACCAAAAAGGTCACTTCTAAAATGCATTGCCATTCTTTGAAACTCAATCACGGGTATTCCAGCTCGTTCAATATGTCATAACCGTCAAAATTTCTTTGAGTTATATGTTTAGAGAGGGGGCAGCATTCAACTTCAGAACGTAAAAAAAAACAAAAGCCTTGTTTGCCTATGCCCTTCAGTTCGTTACACATTTACATAAAGTTACCATATTTCAAGCGTCAGTTATTCAGTGACAGTAAAGGTATTAACAAGAGGTTAAGGAACCTTTACGACTGTGAAAAAGTCATTAAGAAAGGAATTATTGAAGTCGGTCAGGTGCATCTTTCAAGGGTTAAAAAGAAAGGTAATTTATTGTTGTGCTGCACGTCCTACACTTAACGTCAGATTGCAAAATTTCGCGTCGTTCTCTCTGAAGCCGATGCCAAAGAAATGTACTTAAAAGCAAATGGACGTCCAGAGCTATTGTTTTGTTTGAAAGATTTTTTGTTATTCCGACAGTATCGTTGCCGTCATCGTCATGGTTGCTTAAAGGCGGTTTCCTATTAATATCCATTTATGAAATAGTTTGTCACATTTTAACTTCCAGTTTATAATGTCACTTACCATTTGAATTTGAGGCGTCCAACACCCACTTCCCAGGGAAGCTGAATCTGTCTATCAACACCTCTATGAGATCCCTTTGGTCTTTGGCCAAAAATACATTTGAAGCACTCTTCCCCTCTAAGTTGATGGCCTGCTATGAGGCCTCAACGTTGACAGACCATTGGCCTACCAACAGAGGTGTCAAGCTGTCCACAAGGAGTTTTCCTTCATTTCCAAGCATTAAGTTTGTGTTTTTCAGTTGAACGGAACAACAAAATGTGACTTCTTTAAATTATGAAATTATAGGATATGATATGGGATTAGTTTGGAGTGTCGTTTCCACCCCTGTCTGAGCTCTCTCGCTTTGAAAAGGCTTTAAACTTTAAGTTGCCGTCTAGACTTTAAGCTGTCCATCCCTCTAAATTTCAAAGTTACAGATTTTCCCACTGCTTTGTTTTCTAAGTTTTCTTCACCAGTCAGGGCTTGAAATAACGGCCGGTCACAATGTCAGGTTAAAAATAGGTTTTGTCTGGTCAAATCCTTAGATGACCGGAAGTTTTGTGTGCTCTTTTATTGCGCTTCTAACGTAATTGAGACCTTCACTTTTTTTAAAATACGATTGGTCAAGATGGGACATCTTTGACGTCCGTTAAGGAAATAAAGTGGGTGGGGGGGGGGGGGGGGGTGGAAGAGAGAGAGAAAAAAAAAGCGACCAGATCAAGAACTTTTATAACTTTTACAACGTTTGACCGGACAACTTGACCTGCGCCAGCTGCGAAATTATTTCAAGCCCTGGACCTTTTTTTCCAAGTTCGCTGGATTCACATGTTTACACCGTGCTTCGTTTAAAAACTATAAACTCATTTTGAGAGGAAAATGGCGTATTTCTTTAAGGGCGGTACATGCCTACATAACCTGGAAAGGTAATTTCCCTCACCCCAATTCTCTCCCAGTTAATTTATTCAAGCTGAGCTACACTATCGTTCAACTAGAAATTGGCTACTGATATTTAGCCATTACAAATTATTGGTTACATAATACTAGAAAGATATCTCCACTCACATCCATAGTATACTGACCTTCTGGTTTTTTTACTGCGGTGTTGTACCAGAACGCCATCTGTACGACTGTCAGTTTTTCTCTCATGGCTTTTTCTGAGACCTCCAGCGACGACGCATCTTTAGCGATGGCGACAATGTTGTACCTTTGCATGTTGTCCACATTGACTGCGTGGATCGCCCGTAGTGTTTTTTGCCACTGCAGTACCGTGGCCTTAAAATACAATAAAAATTGGAGGTGGAATGTCATGAACACAAGCTATTGTTAATTTAGAAATAAATAGGGATATCAGAATTGCCGACCCGGAGGCCCTACTCACGTGAGAAGAGATATCCCATATGGCCCCATACACTGAATGCGTACGAGAAAGAGGTAAGGGTTAGGCTTTTTTTAATTACTAGGTTATAGCCTTCACCGGGTTACATGGGATTAACTCCCATTCACTACCAAAGTGTAGATCTCTGCATGGGACTGTAGGTTCAGTAACAGCATCTGTGTTCTCTCATTTGAAAACCTTGATCGGTTCAACATTTTCAAGAATTAAATAAAGTAATGATGTGCTAGTGAGGCTAGAAATACTAAAGATTATACTGGTGTAAACATCCACAAGCAGCGAGCGGAGCATAGTTCTGGAACACATGAGAGCCAATCCGAGCAATTTAAGTTAAAGATTCTGATTCCAAAAAATTAATTATGATATGGTTAAATCTATCCTACATCCAGGGAGGGTTTTTGCCGAAAGCCTTATTGAGTAATTATCAAAGCAGTCGTTACTTACCATATGTATACAAGCACAGACAAGAAATTAAAATAATTGCCTAATAGATCTGGCTTATTAATATGTCGAACGATGCGAACGTGAGTGTTGGCTACTTACCACTTTTTTGTTAATGACGGTTAAACTAAATCCTTTGAAAGAAGGAAATGCCTCTTCAATTGCAGTTGTCGGAATTTCTGACGCTGCACCTTCCAGTAGTATCCCCTAAACATTTGGGAGTCTGATTCGTAAATAAATACGCCCTCTTTCTCCTGTGAGATCCTTGCACCGGCTGTTTTTTCCTCCTCCCTCCCACACCAGTGCATTTCTGAAGAAGGCTTTGAGAGGCTGATGAGAAAAAAAAATGATGAAAAGTTCAACTTGGGTCAAGGAAGCCGTAAAGAATCTGTAATAAGCTATCTTTGGACGTAGCTAAATTTTCTTCCCCACAAAACTTTGGGTTCGTTTTCAACTACCCATAAGCAATCAACTTCAAATTTGCAAAAAAGGCTGAAGTGTTATCTTACCATAGCCATCTTTCCCCTTGTAATTTTAACCCCTTTAAACTGGGCTATCTTTTCTTCTGTTCATTTGTAGAGCTTCATGTAGTTCATAAATTTGAGTCATTTGTAGAGCTGCTTGTAGTTATAAATTTATGAGTCATTAGTAGAGCTGCTTGTAGTTCATAAAAATGGGGTTGACAGGCCTACACGACTCCCCAGCGCGTGTTCAAAATAGCCTTTTTATAGTTTGGCTCTAACGAGTATGTCTTTGAGCGACCGCCCTCTTTTATAAGATACAAGGGGCAGTTTTTTGTAGATTCCGCTCAGTAATGGTTGTTCTATTAAATGCCAGTTTTTCATGAGAATTTGTTGTAGGTTTGGCACTGATGGTTGGAATTGTGTGACAAAAGGCAAGATTTGTTGGTTTGTCTTTGGTTTCTGTTGAAGGGCTAGTTTCCTGTCTTTGAAGTTCACCTCTGAGAGGGTTGTTTTAATAAGATCCTCTGGGTAACCCCTCTGTAGCAGATGCGCTTTGAAATTTGTAATTTTCTCTTCGAATATTATTTTGGAAGAGTTTGTTCTGAGGAGTCGGAGGGCTTCCCCTTTCATGAAGCCCTTTTTAACTCCTTGCGGGTGACAGGAACCAAAATGGGTATACTGTAATGACTCACTTGGTTTGAAATGAGTACGCACATCAAGGATTGCGTCTCTTTCGAATCTTTCCCCTTTGCAGATGTAGGCGTCCAGGAATGTTGTTTCCTTATCGGAAATTTCAGCCGTAAATTTAATCATAGGGTGATGATTGTTTGCTTGTTCAATGAAATGTTCTATTCTGTCTCTGTTTGTAGTCCAGAGCGAGATGTCGTCTATGTAAAGTTTCCAAACGAGTGGTTTAAAAAGGCTTTGGCTATAGATTTCCGTCTCTACCTTGTTCGTGAATATATTAGTAAAGGCGACTGCCATTTTCGTGCCCATGTGTTTGAAGGTAGTTTTTTCCATTAAACTGGAAAGAATTTTCTTGGAGAATTAGCCTGAGTGCTCGTTTTAGTAGTTGTGTAGGGGTAGGAGGTTCGTTTCTATAGAATATTTCGTATGCTCTGCATACCGTGTCTATTCCCTCCTCTTGCGGTATATTTGTATACAAGCTCGCAACGTCCATTGAAAGAAGTATGACGTCTGCTGGGACTTTCGTATTTTCTACGAAATTGACGAAGTCGGTAGTATCTTTAAGATACGACTTTTGTTGTTGTGCTATTGGCTGAAGGAGTCTGTCGACAAATGATGATAGTTTCTCCATTGAGCCATCACACCCTGATACTATCGGTCTACCGACCGGGGGCGGCTTGTGTATCTTAGTGAGGGTGTAAAATTCTGGAATTCGAGGCGGATTTGGTGTTTGAGAAAGCCATTTTTTAGTCATGTCGTCTATGTGATCTCCGTTGCGGAGGTCTGTAATAAGTTGTTTAACTTTATGGTCTGTCTCAGTGACCATAGGTGATGCAAGAGGCCTGTAGTTGTCTTTGTTGTCTAGTAGAGTTTGGCCTTCTTTAATTTTGTCTTGTGTGTTCATGACTACGGTTGTTGTTCCTTTATCGGCCTTTTTAAGGGTTATTTCTGAGAGCCTCACGTTTGGCCAGAGGCAGATTATTTTTTGGCTTTGTTATTTCTATTTCTGCAAGGTCGCTCTTAACCTCTTCTAGATAACTTTCAAGGGCTACTGATCGTTGTATTGGTGGTTCCCATGCAGATTTGACATGGAAAGGATGGGGTTCGTTGTTTTCCCCTCGAAATATGTACATTAGATGCATTCTTCTTGCAAACTGATCAAAGTCACGCAAGAGTTGTTGCCTTAGTTGTGTTTGTTTTGTAACGGGTGTTGGAATGAATATAAGCCCTTTTGCCAGTAAATTAATCTGGTCATTTGTAAGTTCTTTGTTTGAGAGGTTTTTTATGTGTTTTTTGTTCGCCTCTATTGTGATAGTTGAACGTTTCTGGCGTCTAACCTTTCTGCGCTCTTTGCGCTTATAAGTTGCTAGCCGTTTGGCTTTTAAAATTTGTTTTTTGGCCCCATGTTTGTGGTGGGAGTCAGAGAATACACATGTATACTTTTGAACTTCTTTATTCTCAATTGCTCCTAGTTTTTCCATCATATTGCCGAACTGGGCAATTTGTGCCTGGAGGTTAACAGCAATGTGTTTTACTGTTTTGATTGTTACATTGTTTTCAGCTTGCGCTCTGCACGCTGGTTCGATCTTACTACAGTTCTTAGTGTTCAGTGCTATAGCCGGTGCGGCTCATTTTCCTTTCTTGATTTCGGCCTTAAAACGGCTGATTTCTCGTTGATGGAATCGTATAATCGCATTGAGTGTTTGCTCCGCGTTGTTACGGATTTGTTTTCTCTCTCTCTTAAGGTCCTCGTCCGCTGCAATTTTGGCCCTCGCCCTATATTGTAGGGTTTCTGGGCAAGTTCCCCTGGTATTGTGACAAAAGGCAAGATTCCTTGGTTTGTCTTTGGTTTCTGTTGAAGGGCTAGTTTCCTGTCTTTGAAGTTCACCTCTGAAAGGGTTGTTTTAATAAGATCCTCTGGGTAACCCCTCTGTAGCAGATGCGCTTTGAAATTTGTAATTTTCTCTTTGAATATTATTTTGGAAGAGTTTGTTCTGAGGAGTCGGAGGGCTTCCCCTTTAGTGAAGCCCTTTTTAAACCTGCTAGGTGTTCGTTTTTGCCTAGGTACTTAAAAAGCTCAGATGGTGGAGTTTCCTTTTGCACAAGGGCTATCTTTTTCTCTTGGCCATTTGAAAGAAACTTTCCTGTTGGAACATACTCATAGCGTGAGCAACACACAGAACCCTCAGTAGCCATCTCCTCTGGTAGCAGTGACAAGGCATCGACTCCGCATAAATCACACTTGTCTTTCCAAGCACTTGATATTGTGAAATAACTTATCCTCTTGTTTAGGGCAAAGAGTCTTCAGCAGCTTCTGTTACATTCTTCAAGACAGGATATTTTATTGCTGTCAGCTTCCTTGGCAATTCAGCTTCTGTTACATTCTTCAAGACAGGATATTCATTGTTGCTGTCAGCTTCCTTGGCAATTCCCTGGCGAAACTTCATGCAAGTGTTAAATACAATTTTAGTCTCCACATGTTTTCGGCAGAGGCACGATCTTCTATCTCTTTCCTTGGCTTGTTTAACAAAAAAAGGGCTTTAAGCTTTCAAACTTTCTTTGCTTAACTTTGACATCGGGATAAAGCTGCTGAAATTCCAGAAATGCTTCTGTTTGTGTCTTTTTCAAAACGTGTTTGGCATGATGAACATATTGCTGCTTCCCGATACGTTTTTTGACGAAATCCTTCTTGTCTCCAGTTGGTCTACTGGCCGTATTTGTCCAGTAATTAAAAATAGCTTTGCCATCTTCTGAAATAGCATCTTGGCGAACTTTCCTTTTGGTATACAGCCAGCTCTCTGTGTGGCCCTTGAGGATGCTTTCCCGGGTTCTTATTGCTTTACTTATGCTTTTGGCATTAAACTCAACTATTTTTCCTAAGGATTTTCTTGCTCTCGTCTGTTTTATGTTTTCCCCAAACGCAAGAGATGTGAAAGCTTTAAGTGCCGCTCTTTTTTCATTTGATCCCGAGTGCTTCATTTGCTTCAACCCTTCGGAGATATCTGATGCCAGAGCTCTCAGGGTGTTCATTTCTTTCTGCTCCTCCGGGGTTTTTACCACTCCGCGGTTTGCAAGTATCTTCTTAGTTCTTGGGCTGTTTGCTAGTGTTTCTATGACTTCAGCTTTTTTCTTGGGACTCAACGGAAGCTTCTGTTTAACCTTATCAGTTGCACGTTTCTTGGATGTTGTGTTGGAAAATCCAGATTCGCCCACGCCTGCAGTCAATGCCGCTTCTTCTGTTTCACGTACTTGGGCAACCTTTTCTTGTTGTTTTCTTTCGCGGTATTTTCGAACTCTTTCTTTTGTTTGTTCTCTTATTTTCTTCCTTTTATTCTGCAGCTCTGCTCGAGCGTTTTCTCTCTTTTCTTTCACCTTTCATTTCCGCTCCGTTTTCTTTACATCAGTCCTTGTTCATGCTGCCCACTTTGACAACTCTCGGATCACTTGTCTGCGTTCCTTGACTTGAGCAATTTTCGCTTCACAGTTCTTTTGATAAGATCCTCTATCTCTCTCTCTCTTCCTCTCTGCTTTTCTTTCTTAAGCTGCTTTTTTATGTGAAAGCTGCAGAAGAATATCTTTTGTTTTCTCCATTCCAAGTCTTAACCTTTTGTCTTTTCAAGCGAATGACTACACGTGTTTCAATGAGCCCAAAACTTTTCGTCACGCTATCACTGGCCCTGATTTCCCTCTCAGAACCCCCCGAAGTAAACAGAAACACGTGGTTTGTAGTTATTTGCTCGAACAAGGAGCAATTTTTGAGAGCATGTTCAAGGGAGCGACTCTGATTTTGTTCGTGTTTTCGTTGCAGAAATCCTTCATTACGCTCTGTGAACACGGTCTTAATGGCAGAAAGTGTTTCCGAGTCGTTCAAACTGGAATATCTCCCTAAAGATGAATCAGAAAGGTCTGAAAACTTGGGAAATGTAGGATAAACACATGCCCAAAGTGGTGGTTTGGAGTGAGTGCTCGCTTGTTCTGATTTGAGAATTTAATTTTCTGAATTCAGCCTGGAGTTGTTGTTGATCTCACATCCTCTTAAGCCTTACACAAACTGTTTCTGATTTTTGCTTTCTGTTCGTGGCGTATATTTATGCCACGAATCAACTTCAAACTTTGACTACGAAAAGCTTAAATATTGCCCATATCTTCGCTGTAATTACTTTCTGTGTAGATGGAAGGGTCAAACTTCAAATTTTAATTTTTCGCTCTAACATTACTTAAAACCTTACAAGTGTTACAAGTTCAAACAAACCATACCAGCCAATTTCAACTAACTGTATATTTTACAAAGAATAAAGCACTTCCATTGAAACTTAGACAGTGTTTTTATTGTGTCCTTAGCTGTATATGAGAGAAAATGTAAAACTGTAGCGACAACCCGAAGCGAGGAATTCGAAGTTTTCTCTAATTTAGCGGTGATTTATGCTGCCATGATTGTTACGCGTTACATTCACATTTTACAGTGTTCATTAAAATCTTAAAATTATGTTTGATTCTCAAACGTACCAAGGCAGCAATTTTTCTGACCTATCTTAAAGAGTAGCTCTTAAGCTACAAATATGGAAATCTTCAGGAAAAAAGTAATAAATATTAAGCAAGATATTTAGGTTAGAAGACGAAGAATTGGTGTTTTGGCCATAGTGGCGTGGTGATTGTACTACTCATCATTGAGTTTTAATTTTTATGCAAAGTACTGCACTCTCCTTCAGTAATTGGTACTGGTGGTATTGGCAGCTATCGTCATGGTTGTGGCTGTAGTGGTAGGATACCAAAGCTCGTGATAGTTCACTTTCATGGCTTGCCATGACTGAGGTGTTATTTTGTCCCTCTCCGCCTCAACCCTCATTGCATAGGGGCAGCATTTTTCTGGTGCTTCTTCACCCAGTCTTTCACTGCTTGGTCCTCAGCAGGGGAAAACATTTTCTGTCAACGATCTTGCAATATTGAACATATTTGAAACCTAATGCCAGAAGCAGCATACTTTACATTAAGCTGACTGCACCATGGTGGCATTCACTGATTCAGGTGAGGCTAATAGAGGAATAAAACACCATTGTTATTCATACCAAAGTTTAAAAGTACCGCGTCGTTGATTTTGGGAAATAAGAACTCGTCCTATTCTTTTGTCCCTTTTTCGAACTAAAGACTGCCGGTGTTTTTTTGGCATGCGTTATTTCTTCAAAAATGAGTGGAAAGTGTTTAGAAATATATAGCATTGATGGAAAAATCATCTATTTTTGAGCAATTTCAACTTTGCGCAGATTTTCCAAATGTGCCCTTTTTCCATCGGACCCTTCATTATTATTATGGGGTGCGTGCAAGAAAGCATGAAGTGATTATTTACATGATGGATTAAGTGTACTTTATCACCTGGCAAAAGTTTCTGTCCAAAAACGCAATATTTTTGGCAATAGAGGACAATTTGTGTGCAGGAAATTATTCTTGCGAAATTGAAATTACCTTTGCCGCGAAAATTGAGAACATTGATATTGAAATTTGCACACACTCCTGCAGCAGATTACCTCTTTGGTCTTCTTTGATCATTTCATCCGCCATTTTGCTTCTTTATTCCGTGGAGGACTGGTATCTAAATTAAGAGAATTTGTGTCGTGTAATTATACGGAATAGTCCGTTTTTACAGACAATTTAAGCAAAGCAAAGACGATCAATTCACATGTTTCAAAGAACAGCTGATATCATCAAGGCCTTGAACAAAAAAATCGTGTTCATTTTTTGAAACAGTGATAGTGCAAAGATTTTAAGGAGAGCAAATGCTAGGGATTCTAATGTTAAAAAATTACCAAAACTTTATCAGACAGCCATGCCAGTCGACTCAGAGAAGAGAAACCTCCCTGCCACGTCAGTATTTGCATGACAACTTTTTGTGATCGTACTGTAAACATGTAAAATGCTTGAATCTATCACAAATGCAGGTGTGAACTCTAAGTAATGTAGAACCAAGGTAACTCGAATTTTGAAGGGAAACGAAAAACTGCCCGAGTTAGCAGAAAATTCGAGTTAAGGGTAAATTTCAATGAAATTTTTATCTGAAGGGAAAGGAAATTTAGTTTGAGTTAGTGGAAAATCTGAGTTATCTGAGTGTGAATTATGGAGATTCTATTATATCCGAATGAACACCTAAGTACTTTGAAACTTGAAAGAGAAACCTTTAGTTAGATGCTGGAGCTTGAATGTAGCCATTAACTTGACTGTCGGCAGCGATAGAGAAAAATTGATTGGTAAGTGTCGTTGTGGTGAGGGGGTGAAATGACAGTTCTTTCTCCCTCGTTTACTTAGTATGGCAGAGCGGAACACAACAACTGTTTACCATGTTGCATGCACTTTAATCCAAGATGGTGGACGTATACCTCCAGTGACCAGTCCCCGCGCGGCATGCAAAATGTCTTTTGTGTCATAGCGGAGCTCCTTGCGCGCGCGTGGACGTAGCCCCATAGCTAACGTAATCTACCCATCCCAGAAAATTTGGTAATCACGTGACCGTACACCGACCGCCCGCCCGCCCACCCGCCCGCCGTCCGTCCGCACCACAGGAAAACCAATGTTTACTTTCACACTTTCTAACTACTTTGGGAACCCAGGAAGCCCAGGAGGAAACTGATTGCACATCAATATTGTGATCAATTGACAGCTGTCAAAACAAGGTATCCGCTGACCAGTATCACCTGACCATATCGCGGGCTCAGGTGTCAACCCATCGAGGTCGAGTACTTTTTTGAAGTTATCCGCTGACAAGTTACTGGTTTTCAGATGATCGCAGGCTCAAGTTTATTATTTTTTAAATTTATATGAAATATGCCGTGTTTATATCATGATGACCCCGCAATATTAAGAGTTTGATTTCAAACTAACCATGGTCGCGAAAATTCAGCAAGTTATGTAACAATACAGGCTAGGAAGACCTTTTCTCACCAAGGTCACGCGTTGGTCACGCTCTACGCCCAATTTTTATGCTCTGATTGGTCAAAATTTGACAGGTGAGTTCATGCGGAAAATTTATGCAGCATCTTGAAACTTGTTTACTTTAATTTGACAGCTGAAGCTGACAGAGTTTTGTGTGAACTTGTGATGTTTTTAACTGTCTTTTTCCACTGGATGTACAAAATGAAATACAGCTGCTATCAAGTCTGTTATTCATGGCTAGTTTGTTCATTGGTTTTTTGGCTGAGAGATGCGTCGCTTGTCAAAGTCGGAAATCCGATTTCGGATGGCATCGTTTTCGTTTTTCACCTTGCTTGATGCGTATAAAGAGGATTCAAAATTCTCAAGCGACTCTCGCGTTACTTGATAGCTTTTACGAACCGCATCTCGAAAGGTAAGCCTGAGTAATGATTGCATTTGAAGTTTTTTTTATATCTAATTTCATGTAGTCGAGCACAATTTATGTGGCAAGGTTATGCACGTTTCACTGACGTTTGTAAGATTTGAGACAATAAACAGACCTAATATCAGGTTTGATATAAGCTTACAGGACTTAAAAGAGCCTTTAGATATATTTTCTCACCGCAAATAGAAGAACACGTTTCGAAGAATATTTAGTTATAAATTTGGCTGTAGAAAGAAAACTTTGAGCGATTTTCTTGCCTCGAGTTCATCTTTGAGAAAAGCAAACACCGCGAGGCCGGCTTAAAACATAAAGTTATTAAGCTTTAAGACTCAGGATTTTTCGAAACGCTTTAATACTTATCTTCGTGAATGAAAATTGTTGTCTCTGTAAATGTTTAACCGAATTATATTTCTTTTAGTGATTGTGTATAGTCTCTCTTGCAATTTAAATCGCTGTGCTGTTTGTTTTCAGTCGTTCATGAACATCGCTTGCAGGAGTTATCTTTTTGCCGCGCGTATCAAACGCTTTTCAAGATTACACATCGTTATAAAACCCTTAAATAAAAAAAATAAATTATTTATGTTGAAGCATAACTCTTTTAATGTTCACTGCGCTCGAGGTCTGTATGATAAATAGTACGGTTTCACCTCAGATGTGATGTGTAAAAAGTATAAAAGGTTGGTTTACATATCCCCGGATTTGTTGGCAAGATTTTATAAAGTAAACTTGTCGAAAGCAAAAAATTCGGCCTGATTTGTTTTCCAAGAATTTGTTTTCCAGGTATAATCCACTGTGATCAAAAACCATTACGGCTCTTGAATGTGATCGAAGATGATTGCTATGTTTTGTTTTGTTTTTGTTTCTATTTTTTTACTCCATCCTTTAATACATTAGTTGTACAATAATAATACATTAATTGTACAGTAATACAGTAATTGTATTCAATAATACAATAGTTGCTTAACCTACGTGCACATAATAATAATAAAAGAAGAAAATTAGAATGGAGAAGGGCACATTATAGTGAACTAATGGCCCTTTAAACAGATTGACTTTAATCTTTTGTAGTTTTGTTTTTCACAAAAAAAACACACACACACACAAGTCAATACTGAGCAAGATAATATATTTTAAGTGCCTTTTTGAACAGGATATTTGATGATTTATTGCGAATATGAAGGGGGAGATCATTCCAATAGTATTTACCAATGACGTTGGGGTAGAACTTTCAAATATTAATTCTTGAGTGGGGAATCTGTAATTGCTGGGCAGATGCACTTCGTGTAAAATAATCATGTTGCTCAGATACAAGTAATAATGGAAAATTACACGGCTTATTATCAGAGACAGTCATATAAAAACAAACCATAGAGTATAATAAAATTGAATGATTGACGGTATCAAATACTTTACTCAAATCTAAAAATATTGATACAGCATAATCTCCTTGATCTAGACACGTAGAGATTTCTTCAATGAGATCAACAAGACAGTCCACAGTGGTACTGCCTGGCTTAAACCCATATCATATTTTCAGACAAAAAATAAGATATAAGTTGATTATAGATACATTTTTCAAAAACTTTACTTAATACTGGAAGAACTGATATTGGTCTATAATTATCGCACAGTCAGGGAACGGGATCCCTGTTTAAAGATAGGAATCACTTTAGCGATTTTTAGATCATCAGGAAAAGTTCTTTGCTTGATGGACAGATTAATTATATACGTTATAGGCCAACTCGATGTAAGATGTTTCACTCTAAAATCACTTAGCCTTTCCCATATGAATTTCCCCTTAAGTTAACTGATTTGTGGATTACAAGTTTATTGTTTGATTTAAATAATAAATTTATTAATGGGAGCTTCGCTTTTAGCCCTGGCTAAATTTATATATTAGAATGATTTGAAGCACTCATTATTCTGCATCTTCTGTAGGACCTGCTTTGTAAGATTGGCGACTCGTCCACTAACAGCGGACATCTTTGTCTTTTGTAATGTTTTGGATAGGTTATCTGTATGCGAGAACAGCCGCTTACCCAAATGTAGTCCAAAGAAGAAGTCAAAGGTATTCATTTGGGCTTGACATCCAATAATCCTGCCATGTACATCTGCCTGTAGCTTTTGGTCAAGACACATGATCCACTCCTGAAGAAGAGCTGAGTAATTATCTATGATGCGATGAAAGCAACTTGCTCACACTGTCCATCTTGTAGGACAAAGGCTTATGACACTTCCGGTTGTGATCTAATCAGCCAGAAAAGTGGAGGGGCTAAAGCCCCCCCTGTCCCACCCCCTGCTCGGTCCCTGTTCATGGCAGACACACTTGATCAAATGACTGGCGTGCCGACTATTCATAAGGAGCTGACACTGCCCCACTTAGAATAGTACCATCCACTGATGGTACCCAAAAATATCCCAGTAATTTCCCACAGACAATTTCAGATGAGTGGATGTCATTACTAGTTATCTAATTGAGAGATCTGGCCTCAAGATAAGTTTTACGCAATGTTCTCATTCTAGTGCACTGTTTTACTGTTTTCGTGGTAGAGAGAATTTGGCTAACAAGAAACTATCTTTGTGCTTAAAAACGCGTTAGCCTAGTACCTGATTCGCGCTCTATGAAATATTGTTATATTATAAAAGAGAGATACAAAATAAACTATCACTTACCTTTCCCGGCTGTTGCAGTTTGAATTTATGCAAGTGACACTTTTAAGATAAAAGTGGAACATGTTTTCCAAAATGCTCTCTCTGATAAAATCTAAGCATAGATTATAGAAAGCTATGCTTCTTTCACTACATTCATTCTTATCTTCGACGCGTATCAGTGTTCGACACTAACTTTCTTCTAATTTGCCCTTTGGGCTTTGTTTTTGGTTGACCTTGTATTTTTTTGCTTGCCTACTTCCCCATTAGAGCTCAAGGGAGGTTTGAAATAAAATGTTAACTTTGGCATTTTGTAGGAATCAGTCAGTTCCAAAGCAGAGTAAAAAGTATGTTTCAAGTCCCCAAAGTCAATCTTGTTATAAAGGTAACATAAAGTCGTGTCCAAGGAAGAGAATATAAACGATATAACTAACTTTTAACTGACAGTTTCCTGTTGATTAGTCACAATCAGTTCACAAACTAAAAAAGAAACAACTAATTGGATAAGTATCAGGAAGCACCTCAAGTTAGTTGCCCTCAATTCCTAGTAAAGTCAGGTCGTCTAGCCCTGTCACCACTGCTCCACCAAAGGGCGATTAAATTGAGTTGATGAAACTCCTTCAATTCCAATGCAGAGCATGGAATCCAGTGTTGATGTGTCTAGTCTTGACCTGTACTGGGTGTTTGATTCGGTTTATAGGGCTGAAGCCCCTTTCCCAGCAAGCAGTGGACATGGGAAGTACAAGCAAAATTTCAATCAACATTAAAAAAATGTTACAGAACCTTTCTGTGAAATCTGTGAACATTACCTGCCATACTGCTTGTTTTCTAAGGTTGACATAAGTTTCTTCACAAGAACTTTTTTGTCTAGCCATTCTGACAGTGCCTCTTCTTGGTTGAAGCCATTCTTCTCAAGCAGCTGCTTGAAGTGCTGAGAGAGAACATTGATTTCTTCACCAAAGACAGCAAACTGCTCGCCATTATCAGTCCAATGCCACACTTCCAGTATCTTTGCTGCAGCAAGAACAGGATCATTCTCAAAATTGTCAAACCTGTTGGCCAAGTACTGACATGTTACATTAACAACCCTGTTCAAATAAAATGCAATACATTTCCAGCTGTACTCTTATGTACGTATTCTGTTTTTGTCACGTTCGAAATAACGGGGTTGATTTAAGGTGTAGGGAAAGAACCGAGTTGGAATTAGGTGATAGTAAATGACTGAAAACATAAGGGTAAATCCAAGGGAATTCAATCTTCCTTCGAAATAGCGGGGACTTCGAATTAACCAAGTTCAAAATAACGGGGTTCGACTGTATCGATTAAAGTACAAAAGCAGTGGACGTCATCATCCTGCTTACTATGACCTAGAGTACATGCTATAGCACACCCTTTTAAGACTCTGCATCACTATGAGGAAGGGAGAGAGTGGACTGAAAGTTGTTAAAGTTGAGACAGACATTAGCATCTTTGCCCTAAATATATAATTTTTCACCTATTGCTTGCAGATGATTAATTTTTTTTATATTGAGAGAAATCCTGGGATAGTATTAAACACTTTTAAAGTCAGACAATGTTGACATTCAGTTTACAAAATTATATTCTTATATACCCTTTTCTTGCTAGGAGCTGGAGTGGAGAGGCTGTGCGCCTCAACTTCCCTCCTTTGATCCAGCACTTCTCAATCGAAGAGACTTTTTCCAGCAATAGATCAATTTTTTTTCTATGCTGTCCTTCCACTTATCCTGTGTGATAAAAAACCAAACTATCACAACAATAATGGGAAAGCTGGTCACTCACAAAACAAAATCATCATGAAAGTTAAGCATCTGCATGCAAAGAAAGTCATGTCTGATAGCCTGGGGCTTGTGGATTTTGCTATCGGACTAGTGATTTTTGTTCTTAACTTGAGTGCTGTTTTTTTGGGGAAATTCAAATTACAGAAGGACTGTAATCAACCCTGCTGATCAAAAATAATTTTGGGGTTAGTTGAAATGGCTTGTGGGCTAGTACATGCTAGCTACAGCTTGCCCAAATGGCAGGCTGTGAAACTGGCCAAGGTGCTAAATCCATGCTTTTAAATCCTTTTAACTGGTTGCTCACCAGTTTAAGGGTCTCCTTACTTGTTATATTGCCAGACACAACAGTACAAGGATAACTGGTACAATTTTTATATTTAGAGTTCTAGTATATCTGAAAATTGCTACTCACGTCTAGTGTTAAGTTAGTGTCACCAGTCCAGTCAAAAGGTGCTCCAGCAACGTCTTCCTCTTCACTCTCAGTGTCAATATCTTGCTGGAATGAATGGCATTGGAAAATAGAAAGACTTGATTTTGCATGCAATAAGGCCTGTTTCAAACGTCTCTACTGCCATTTCAGACTCAAATGAATTTTACGCAGCAGTTGCACAACAATAGCAAGGGAGTGGATTCAAACGTTGCATTTTAAAGGTGTAATATTCTGATGCACTTGTAACTATAGTAGGAAAATTTGGCGACAATTTTTTGGGTGTGGCTTCATTAAGGTGGAAACTTTTTAGGATGGCAATTCGTGGTAGTGCCTGCATATCCTGGCCATAACAACTTAATAAACTATAGCCAAACTTGTGGTGGCTGAAAAATTGGGCATCAAATTGTTTGGGAATAATTTTTCATTGGAAATCTTTTTTCGGTTTAGATTTTTGCAGCAACAATCATGTTCTATCATTTTATAATACAATTTTCCACCAAGCTCAAAATTTACCGTCTTTATTTCTTTCACCATACAGTATGAACTCGACATTGTTGATCCTAGCAGTATGCAGGACAGGTGTCAAATATTAACCTCGCTCCTCATTAGTTCTCTGTAGCTCGGTGGATAGAGTGCCTGCCCAGTGTTTGGAAGGTCATACAGGTTCCAATCCTGTCAGGGCCTTAAATTTTTTCCTTTGTCCCGTGCTTGACACATGCTGGTTAATTCATCTTTACATGATACATTTTACTGGCAGGGGCAGCCAGTAGTTAAACCTCCTAATTCTTCCTCCATGCCATTTGCTGCTGGTCCACCAGTCTCTCAACAGCCTTCTCAGAATGGAGGTGATGAAACTGCCTTCAACTTCCCTGAGGCAACCAGTGGTGAGGCCGTTTCTGAGGAGTGGACAACAGTGACCAGAAAAGGTGTTAAGAACCCAGTTTATCAACACTCACTAAAGATGGCTGGACGTGGTCAAGGAATGATCAGGAAGTGAAAATTTACTATACATTTAACACCAATTTCTGGAGACATAAGTGGGAGTCCATGAGTACCAAACAAAGATTTATCAAGCTTATCACAGATTTGTAAAGAAGCTTTGTATTTCAGCTGGCGTGTTATGTAGTAGTTATGTAGTAGTTAGTAGTAACCTCAGTGGAATGGCCAGCACAATTACCAGATTTAAATTTAATAGGAAATATCTGGCTCTACATGAAGAGAGAGCTACAAAAGTCCGCGGTAGATATCGCTACCAAAACTGATCTTCTGCGTGAAATCCAGAGCGTGTGGTGGAACATCGAATTGGACTATATAAGAAACCGTTACCAGTCCACACGTGACGCCTAGGCTTTGGACACATTTTGGCGGGATGGCGATTGGTCTTTGTGTGTTCTGCTTCTATGAAATCTACTGGAATTTAAGCAGAGTTACTACAATAGTATTTCCACAAGCCTGTCATTAAATATTGGAAATTTTCTATGTAACCCATTTGGACGTCCACACACTATTATATCGTTGACAGTAGATCATGCATAATAGTCACCAAACAGATGCAGTCGGATTAAAATATCTAACGTTTCGAACAACAAAATGCCTACCAGAATGCCGATGAATATTACCACTTACATGTTTATCGTAATATTGTTAGGTTTAGAACCATTTTGAAGACACAGGAGGACTGTCTTCTCCTTATGTCTTCTAAACTACCCACAAGCGCACACCGTCTTTTACGGTCAGCCAAGAAGGCGATGCTGGCTTTTTTCGATCAGAGATCAAATCATAGTGTCACACCACTTCCATATAAAGAAAAAGTCAATTATTTCCATTTTTTTGGTTAAATTTTTAACTATATTGCGTTGAATGTACAAGATTCCATCAGAGGGATTAAATAAAAATACGAGCACCACGCACTAACGTGTGCGTGACGCGCAATACACTGCAAAAACTGCAATTGTTCTCTATTCACTGCAAAGCTGCAGTTTAGCAGACTCGTGCCAAAAAGTTTAAGAATTATTTCATCTGATACTAGCCGGTGCTTTCCCTGCCAGCTCTGTCTGGCCCTTGCCCGATCATTTGATTTTGATTTATACCCATTATCAGCCTTTATTTAATGTACTCGCAGTTCATCCTGAGTCTTCTGCTTCTCGTCCTGGTCCACCGAATTGGTCAGAATTAAATTGAATTTGTCGCATTGTGCACATGTATCGGAACTAGGCCTTCTGAAACCCAGACTGGACTCGCTATTTAAGACTTCAAGATACCTACAATAAGTACCTTTTGGCCTTAGTAGGGGGAGTGATGGTCTTCCCTCTTGGCGTGCTCGGAGGTTTTCATGTTAATGTTCTTTTACTAAAGGTTTGTACTTTTCGAGGTACATATCATACATATGGTGGGCGTTCAGCCCTTCTTTGAGGAACCCCTTTTTATTGTTATTTTTGCGTGAGTAATGAGAGGCCATCCGTGGAAATGACTTTATGTGATTTTCGCACATTTTCCATTTGTGTAATGGTGACTTTATTGACCCTGTTACTGTGTTTCCCACGCATATCCTGCTTACATACAGCGGCTGTACTAATGTTTTTGATACGTGTGTATCCGATGCCGTGAATGGTAAGGATTGCCTTTTGGCATACCTGAACCTTTTGATTGATGGAGGTTACAATGTAGTACACTTAAGACGTTTTTTTTCCTGACTGATGTTTTGCTGACCCCAGTTTCCCGCGTGAACCATGACATTTCACGTGAGTCGCGAGAATGAGGCCCCTTAAATACTGGTTCTGTAGGTCGTGTTGGCCCATGTGATTAAATTGCATAAGCAAGTGTTCTCTTTCATCACTACTTACTTGTTCAAAACATTTTCTAGGGCAGCTGCAAGGAGGACCTTTCTTTCTTGGGGATTTGACTTTTCCCAACGACGTGGTATAATGCTTTCCTTCTGCCTTGGCTTTCTAATATTTCGTTTCCATCTCTTTGGGTTTCTTGACCGTTTTTTGCTAGTCTTTAGCCCGGGATCAGATGGGGGAGTCACTCTTACTAGAACTTGCAGAATTGACGCAGTGGTTTTCAGAAAACTCCTGGGTATTGCTACCTTCTGGAAAAAATATCTCTTCCCTTGTATAGCCCTGAAAGTCTTCTTCCTCATAAGAACTTTCACTTTCACTCTCTGGGGGTTCATGCACCCTGAAAAGGAGTCGACACCTGGCGTGTCGGCAGTCTTGAGCAGTGAAACCCATGAAATCTTCTGAAGGTCAGTGGTTGAAAAAGTAAACTCCTCAGGGTCTGTAAACGGGTAAGGAACATGAAGTTGGGGTTTTTTATTTGAAACAGCATGGGTATTTCTTCTACCAGGTGTAGCCATATTTCCCATGTTGTACATTGTGCTAGGCAAGTGTCAATGATTTGGCAAAAAATTTGCTTGCTGACTAAAATTTAAGGACCAGGTGGGGCAGGGGGGTGCTCTGGAAGCTAACAACTAAGCTAACAACAGTGTTCCATTTCGATCCCAACTAAAATTCATTGAACCAATAGTTGTAGTGAAGTCAGGTGATGTCAATGTGTACTCTTCTTGGACAAAGATCTTTTCTCCATCTGACTATTAACATGTCTTAATTGCAATTCCCTTACCCAAAGTAAATGGGTACTAGACACAAATATTTTGACCCCCTTTTGCTCACCTTCAATGACCTTAAAACTTGTCAAGTCTAATGTCCTTTTTAGAGAGACTTATTTTAACATGACATTTTTCCTTTTAGACTATTTTAGTAAATAGACTTGATTGGTCATCTGGACGGCCGGTGCTAAGTAGTTTTACATGCACCAAGGATCTATTTAAGTTGCGAAGTCTGCAGGCCAGTGTTGTTAGATCAGAGTTCACAAAGATACAGAGATAGGGATATGGCTGAATTTAAAAGGAAGCAACTACTGACCACTTCACGTCATTATGCCTTTTGCCGTGCAGTTAATCTCCACTTGAAGAGCTCCCGAAGCCTGTGAGACGACAGTGTCCTCGGATAATTGCTCCACAGCCTCAACGAGGCTGCTTGCTTTTGTATTCACAATTTCATTCTTCAGTACTTTCTCTTTACAGCATGCAATCCTGCCATTGATGACAGAAGCAGCAAGGATATTCTCCTAATGATGTTTATCCATGGACGAGGTCAAATTTGAACTGAAGTTTTTCAATGTGTTGACCCTTTGATCCTTTGCTTGGATGTTATGAATTCTAAGGCCAGATGGAGTAGTCCTTTTACTTGTGTGTTCCTCTAGCAGTTTTATCCTGCCAAGACTAGAATAGGCTTATTTGGCATCAATTCACAGTTTTGATGGTGGGTTCGGGTTTGGATCCAGTGAGTTAGAAGGTCGGCAGTGTTTTGGTCCTGAATGATTATTACCAGTTGTGTTTGTCGTGTGGCTTCTTCTAGAATTGACTTGACAGTGTTTTACGCTATAGCAATGAGCAGCACGCTGTGAACTGTAGCAAACGTGTTTGTTCTCCTACGCGTTTTGTCTAACATACATAGGCTTACTCAGGGAGTTATACATTCAAACGCTAGTCCACTGTATTTAAGCCATAGCTTATGACTAAAAATCATGATGATCGCAAACATTCAAGGTTTGGCTGGATTTATGTAATGGAGTGGGCACGTCTGTGAAATGTTTATTCAAGATGTGCCCAAATTTTGGTGCCATAGCTTTAGGAGTTTTTTTAAATGTTTTCGTTCACATAGTTCGTTTGAAATAGAATCAAAGATGGCACCCACGTTATAACAAGTGCTCCTATTGGCTTTCATCTGATCATTCGCACGCAGTTTAAGATCTTTGTAAAATACATCTAAGATGGCGGCGGATGCGTGTTCGTTGGGCAAATTGTAGCTCAAACTAGGGATATTTTCGCTATATGGAAAATTGTAACCATCTCTGACATTAATGACTACCACAAGACATTTAGAGTATTCCATATTTTATTTTCATTTCGGACATTTGTCATAATTTGGGTAAATTTGTTTGGAAAAAAAATGAAAAAATGTCTGAAGAGTGACATGGATCTGAATCACTGATAGATGAACTGCCCTTTCTCAATCTGGTGATCATTGCTGGTCTTGTCAGATGATAAGAAGTAGAATGTGACTTGATGTTATATAGCTTACATATTTTGATGATCAGAGTGGATACCTAGAGGGATGCCGTATTGGAAACCATTCTTAACGAGCACTTCAGCTTTGATGCTGGCTCTTTGGTCTCTTGGACGAACCGCATGCGTGAACTTTGTAAAGACATCGTCATTACCAACACATTTTTTCTGTATCATCTCTGGCTGGCTCTGACAGTGTAAAGTCAATTGCAAGGACTTCTAGAGGTTTAATTGTACGAAGTCCCAAAGCTAGGCAAGGTACCTTTTTCACATTGTTTTATTCTTGCTTCTACATCATTGGGCATTCCTGGGCAGTAGCAATAGTCTCTTTATTGTGTGCAATGTTTGCTCTGCTCCTTGGTGGTCCATACTATTACAGAAACTTGTGAGTATATTCTCTGAGGTTGTGGGAAAGGATCAACTGTTTACTTTGGCCTTACTGGGAATCCTGGATAACTCATTATGATGTCATTTTCTTCTTCAACTTTGTGTTATGTTGGTTCAGTAATGTAACAGCATCTCTAGTTTCTCCTCTTCTCTCCTGGGGGTGGGTTTAATGAATATTAATATATATTTGGAGTGCTATACAGAAGTTTCAATTCTCTTAAAGAGTAACCTTAAGAAAATTTATAGAAATACAATCAGTAGCACAGTTATGATGTACAAAGGTGTAACATCTTAAATAATCTTACAGTAATTGTTTTAACAGAGTTCTTGGGCACTACAAAGTTTGACTCTCCTGTACAGTAGTTGTCTTCTGCTTAACATGTGAGCAGGCAGTATCCTGTTCTCCTTTTGCATGTAAAGTGGCAAAGAAGTTACTTTGGACTGTATATCCAAGAGTAGCCAATGAACAGGAAAGATCACCAAGGCAGTGCCTTCTGTTGTATTGACCTGTACACCCATCAGTAATTTCCTGTATGTTGTTCATAATGCATTGAGGTTCTTGCAAGTGATTTGATATCAATTTCTGAATGTGCAGACAGAGTCACAAAAAGCTGCAAGGATCAAATGGTGAGGTTGGAAAGGCAAATGACTCAAAACACTTTTGATATGCGATTGACACATTTAATCTCAGACTAAAATGAGAAATAAGGAAACTCCAGCAACTGAAAAGGACTTCTTACAGTCTGGTGTTATTGCTATTGGTAAAAAGGAGGTAATTACAGGGTTGTTAACTTGCTTTTCCTTGTACACGAGAATTCAATGCAATTAGCTGCTGGGGTTTGCCGGTGTTGTAGTAAGCTTTGAAGGGTTTTCACTGAGCAGGGCCTTGACTTAGGAACCTCAAACAATTCAGCTAGAAACTGCTTGGCCTATTCTTTTCGGTTACATCAGTGAATTTGGACAAGTAGTAATCACACCCGTATGTCCCCGTTAAAAATAAAGTAAGTGCTTACCATTTTAAAGCAATATTCCAATATTCTAATTAACAACCTCTTAAAACCTCACTTCTCTTTATACAACTTCTTGTAATAAGCTTGTCATTGGCTTTAATGCATCTTATAATCGGCTTTAAGGGAACATAGTGCTTCATGTTAAGCTTAAAGCTGTCTTTTGAAGGCAACCATTGCTTCATGAATGGAGAGATTCTGATTTGGGCAATATTCTTTGTGGAAGGCTTTGATGGCAGTTTTAAGGAAAGGTTGAACTTTAAACAGCTTTCATGATTGGGTTGACTCAGCGGTGTCACCTTTTCATTGTTATTAAGGTGATTTTTGGCTATGTTTGAAATTTAACTAGCCCAGTCCCGTTTTTACTAGTCGTGGGCTGGTGGACCATCGCTGAGGTCGAGGACTGAGTGATAAAGCTGAGTTCTAGTATCTTCTGAAGATGGGGCGGGGGTTGAAGCAGTTGTCAGTGGTAACTCGTTTTTAGGTTAGGAAGCTTTTGCAACCACACCTGCAAGCAACGCAGGAAGTCTTAAGGCATAAGGTCATCCCAGTATTATTTCTTGCACCATAGGTCTTGCAAATCGGTTTTGGTGATAAGTATGAAGGGTGTGACGTCCGAAGGGGTCATAAACTGAGTTGATGATAGATAGCATCCCTCTTCTTGTTGCCGGTCAGTCCCTAATGACAATTCTAAATCCAAACAGATCAGATGATATGTTTCATTAAACACCAAGCGCCCTTTCAAAAGAGCAGCTTCTGCAGCTCTATCTGAAGCTGGTAGAGACTCGATACCTTGTGTGAATTGGAGAACCACTTTGTAAGCTTGAATCCTCGTCGAGCAAAAAAGTCACACAGTTGACTTGAAAGTTTCACAGCCAGTTCATTGGACTTGATTGACTCAGTCTTGTTGCCTTGTGCTGTTTTCATTAGAGTGAAGTTTGCACAGCTTGGACGGGACGCCCCTCGAAATAGATAAAATCTCGTCTAGTACTCCTGTGGCTCATTGTCAAGGTTACCGTCAAGCCACCATAGAAACCGAAGTGCATCACAGTCAGTTGATTAAATGCGCACCTGATGAAACGTTGCTTCTACGTCATCCATCAGCGCAATCTGTTTTTCGCTGAATCTAAAGAGAACACCAACAAAAGTGTTAGTCAGGACTGGCCCCTGTAACAGCTGGGTGTCCAGTGAGGTGTCAAGGTACTTTGTGGAGCAGTCTAAAGTCGAAAACCACTTTAGTGAGTGCTTATTGGTCCTGTCCTGGCAGTTAACTCTTCTGGCATAATCTTTCTTCAGTAGGTCGTCCATGAAATCTCTGTATTTCTCGTGAACCGGTGGTTCTCTTTGAAGTCGTTTCTTGAAAAGATTTGGGCGGTAATCGGCGACTGATCAGTTATTTTCCAGATTTGGAGGGTACATTTTCCATGGTAGAGCAATTTCATACTGGCTGTTCTTAAGCTGAACTGCTTCTTTCATTTTGTCCAATGCTCTTTGGTCGTTCAGCAACATAGATGCTTTTGAACTGAGGTTAGAGTCGTTAAATTCTTAGTTGTTGAAATCCTGAAACTGCTTTTCTAAGGTCTTGCTCACGTAGACACTGAAATTAACTGTCAGTGATTTGGGCGTGTCTCTTCTGAGGGGACTGCGGACAATCATCATTGTATTTCATATATTCTGGAAAAGAAAATTGTTCAGAAAACTCTTCAAAGGAAGAGAGGGTATTCATTTTAACTTCTCTTGGTCTTGCCTGGAAGTTTTGCTTGTGTTCTCTGCCTCCTGCATGCTTTAAAAAGGAGGAAGGCCCACAAAAGCAAAGAAGGGAAGAAAAGCCGGTCCAAACACTTCTTAAAATGTCTTCCACATGGGAATAGACACTACAGTTGCCATCATAATGGGTCAGCTTCGTGGCTTTATCACTCCAATAAATTTTCTGCAGTTGAAATTAACTTCAAACAATGATCTGCTAGATTTTGCAGTAGATCCAGGTGCTTGGCTTGAATAGCATTGAGTAAACGTATGCAATTCATCAGGGCCCGTGGAGCAGATTTTCAAGTGGGGGGCTAATGCGACTGCGTTAGCGTGAGCCAACTAAGGGGGTCTGGGGGCATGCTCCCCTGGGAAAATCTGAAATTGAAGTCTTCTGAAATGGCTAGAATTGGATCTAAAACTGCCAAAAGTGATGTTAATTTTTAGTTCTTATAAAACAACGAGTAACAAACTGGTCTTCACGTTTGACCAAATTTAAATGAATAGATTAACTTCTAAGCTAAACCCAACAGACGCAACGGATGAGTGTCAGCGGGACATTTTTAAGTCGGATTTACGCTGATTCTTTGAAGGTGCCAAAGTTGGTTTTCCGATTTTCATGGAGAGCTGCAAACTCATTGGCAACATCAATAAGACAAAGTTTGTCTGTTATCTGCTTGTGGGTATTAAGTATTCTCAGATTGCTAAATCTTGTTTGTGTCATCATCGAGCGTAGCCATGTTTTCAGTCTCCGATCAGAAGAAAAGCATCTTTCGCCTGCTGCGCTGGTTGCTGGATTTACAAGAAGAAGTTTACATAGGGTTATGATTTCAGTTATCATACATTTTTCGGCTTCAGAAAGCTGCTTGATCTTGGCTAAAATGTTATCAAAACAGGTAAATTCTCCGTCCTTCATCAACATCTTAAATATTTCCAGTTGAACATTTAATGTTCTAACATCAACATCCTCCCTGTAATTTGTTCCACTGCACTTAACTAAAAGAGACTCCATCTTTGTATACATGTCGAAACTTGCTTGGTTAACAATTTCTGTCAAATACAAATGACTAAGCTGTACAAAATAATTATGCTTTAAATAAACAAAAAGCAATATGATTAGCAAGAATTTGTACAATTTAGCATTACTGTTTCACATATATTGTTTGTGGTCTACTATTTAACTGCTTTACCCATCTTGGCCAAAGGAGCCCTCCTAAAATATACCTCGCGATCAAGCTGCTGACGCCACTAAACTTCTCTATAAGAATGCTTAGCCCCCCCTCTCTAGCCAGTCTGAAATAGCCTTGACCTCCCCTTCTCCCCCTTCACCCCTCTACATAAATAATGACCAGTCCCTAAAAGGGCCATGTCATGCTATTTGCTAAAACGTGCCTTCGCATGAATTGACTTCCAAAAATAATGCTCCACTTCTGTTATTTAAGAATTAGACTATATATGTTTAGGTTTTAAAACTGTTTCCTGTTGTCTATTGCTAGCTGGGATAAGAAATGGACAGCTTTTAAGAGAAAAGGTGGACTGCAAGCAGTCTAGGACATGGATTGAAACTGGAACAAGTTTTTAAAGTTTTTAGGCTGTGCCGCTTGCAAAAATCATCAAAACATTATTATGGTAAATGCTCCGTACTAGAATGTGTTTGCTTTCTGCTTCAAAACTTCGAAGGAGCATCTTGTGTTTGAGTAAAGGCACTAAGTTATGACTTATAAAGCACAGAATGGACCCAAATTGAAATAAAGCAGAAGTAACTTTGTGAAAACAGCCGCGCAGAGCACGTGCCTTGTTCAATTATCCGAGTTAAGAATACTTTGCACACAATCCGGCGACTAAAGTTAAGCTAATGTAGCATTAAAGCTATAAGGGTGTTAAAAGACTCCTTACTTAATGAGGTATACGTAAAAGTTCATAAAAAAAACTACTAAATACTCACAGGCATCTGAGACCTGTCCTTGAGCACCCATTTTGGATGATTACCTAGAACGCAGGCCTTAGAGGCCCGGTGTCACATTTCATAAGGTGACAGATGTGCCATCAAGGTGTCAATTGTGCCACAAAGTTACATAAGTGCCATAGGTTACGTAAGTGCCAGGATACATAAGTGCCACATGGTCACAGAAGGGCCAAAAAGGTTACAAATGTGCCAATAGATCTAGCTCTCTCTCTCTCTCGATTCATCAGTCTGTATCTGCTACGTTTTCTCCTTTTGAAAATTTTAAAACGTTTTATACATCAAACCTTACTTTTTATGGGCAAGCCAATAACCTAAGCTTTTAAATACCCAAAATACGTTCCTCCTTTTTTCATTTATTTGACTTTTCCAGTGTATTTTTAAGTTCAAACCAACTTAACCTAGCAAATACCCATTTCTTGGTACATGAACCAAAAATTTTTTAAAAATTTGCCAAACAAAACGGATTTATAAGGTCCTCTGGGTAAAGATTACTATTAAACCCCTCTGTGTTTGGAAATATTTTCAATTTTGCTTTAACTTAAATTATGGCCTAAAAGTTGTTGTAGGGTATATGTTCAGCACCAGTTTGAAGCTCAAGATTTTTTGGAACCAATCCAAAACGTTTTTCCTTTAAAAATAATAACCCTATGTGATATCTTCTCTAATTTTCTCATAGAAAGTTAGCACTTGACAAAAGAGACTCTTCCGAAACAATTTTTTGCTGTTTCCTTGCAGTATTTCATAAAAGCTAGAACATTTTTCCTCTGACAAACGTCCTCCAAGTACAACCTGTTTTTGCAGGTGCACCTTTTTCATGCAGCGCACATCGTTTTTGTCAGCGTGCCTAATGTTTCAACAGAACTGAGCCTTGCAACTCCTTTAGCCTTTTTTTGTTCATTGACCTAAGTAGAAAATCGTAAGAATTTATGAAAGGAAGGTTCATTAGCATCATGTGTGGCATCAGTAGCTCAAGTATGGGTCAAGTGCGTAACCGCGTGTGAGACTGCTCTGTACTAATGAGGCAGGAATTTAATAGACAAAATTATACACAATTTATCCAGGCATTAAAGGCGAAATTTTCATTTACTATCCATAAGCCTTTATAATATGCAATCTTCAAACCTTTTACCTGGTGTTTTATAACGCAGGCCAAAGTGCTCAATGTCCGCAAACTGCATCATGTGATATTTCCGAATGTGTGATAAATAAGGATATATACCAGGTTATATCCATGTCTTCCCTTGGATGGTTGTTATTTGTAAAGTGAACATCATCTTCCATTGGTTCTCTTCCTTCCCCAAGACATAATTTTTAAATAAATAGGATTTCGAAAACTAAAGTGTGTATTTGCTGCAAAAACAAGTATCTGCTACCATATCATCTGCATTTTACACAGTTTTGTGTAAAATAAGCTTCCACAGCGGGTAATATTCATGGCTACCTTTGGCTGGCTGTAACAATGAGTTCTTTTTGGGCATGGCAAACCTCTGTATGGTGCCTTTTTAGCCTATGGTTGCGCGCTGAAATTTCACTACTTCATATATAACGAATTTTATTATGAATAAACAGAAGTTCACTGGGCCATTGTTTTGCATATAACATAATAGTAGTAACTAACTCCTAGTTACTACCAATCTAAAATCTGAAGTAGTTTATAATGTGGTCTAAATTTAAGTGTTTAACGTTTGAGACAAAAAAGGAACAACTGTGAATAATAGCCAAGCCTCTTATTTCTGATAATCAGAACATCCATAATTATATTAGCTACTTAAATTTGTCGATTATCATTCAAACTGAAAGTATTTATTAAAATAATAACTAAAAGTGAGTGCAATAATTTTCAACAATAAACTATACTATTAAAGGAGCTGTGTCACGAAATTCAGCAAAGTTAGGAAATTACAAAATGCCCGTTAAATTAAGAGAAACATGAAAATAACCGCTCAAAACTTTAAAGGAAGGTTAAAATATTACAACAGAAACAACAGATGCCACGGATGGGCAAAACTGAAGATTGAAACGGATTGAAATTAGGATTTTGGAAAACTGTTCAGCCTAACAGTTTTTCAAAGTTGATCCCTGCTGCTTGCAACTTCAAAAATAATGCTCAGGAGACGTATTTGTTTGTCTCGGATCTCTGATTTTGTCATGTACATGCAATTTCTTTACTTACTTTAAATTCCATAGCGATTGAGGGCGAGTAATTGGCTATTTAAACAAAATGAACTGGACTGCCGTGACACAGCCCCTTTAACGGCAGTATGTAAACACTATGTTTTTTTAAGTCCAACTTAACGATTGTTTTACTTGTCTTTTATCTTCATTGCTTTTCATCTGAATCCTCGTTTTAGCATAAATAAATAAATAAGTCTTTATTCAAGATTTTAAACAAATGTTAAAACTTAGAATGTTCATTTCGAAAATAGAACCATTCAAGCATCAATTACAATCTATTTAGAATAAAAAAAGACATCTGTTTACAAAGCACTTCTTAAACCTCTCTGTGTTAACACGTGGTATCTGGTAAGGATGCGATCTACCGCGTAGAGCGCGGTTCTTAAGTGGGGGGAGAAGATCCTGTAGGGGATTTGAGGAAGTACCCATAATACTTTTCCAGAGCCTCAGATCCCTGTCTTTAATAACCTGTTGAATTGATAATTCATGTTGAATATACCCAAATCGAAAGGCCCTCCTCAATAACCTATCAATTTGAATAAGGTATTTAGTATAAGCGGCAACACCCCAAACTCTAATACAGTAAGTAAAAAGTGACATAATGAGGCAATTGAAGAGGTAATCAAGATCAGATACGCTATAACCATTTCTTTTAGACACTCTAAGGATATGCATACGTTTTACAGCTCTTTCCATCAAATCATCAAAATGCTTATTCCAGTTGGTAGGACTATCCTGGAAAGTCACTCCTAAAAGCTTCAAATATGACACACGTTCAATAGTAGGGATTGGCTCAGGAGGGGGTAAAGTCGTTCTTCCTCTTATGACTAGTTCCTTGGTCTTACTTAAATTAAGTTTCATCAAATTCTCCTCAGCCCAGACTTTAATGTTCTCTACCTCTTCAGAGGCACTATCGTTAACATTAAGCCCAACGGGTATACTACATGTAATGTCATCAGCGTATTTAGTCATTAAGGTATTCTGAGAGGTGGGGCTTATGCCATTAACCATGATGGTAAAATGTACAGGCCCCAGAACAGTGCCTTGGGGCACACCTCGATTGACAGGCAAAAACGGGGTCTTGACTTTATCTACACATACCCTTTGCTGGCGATCTTTCAAAAGGTGCAAAGAAAAACAGCACTCAAAAATCACTGTGAAAACCGAGCACTAAGCACTATGTGGCATCCTCTGTTGTGTGGGAATGTGTTCTCACCACTTCATATGTTCGTGCTTTCGTCTACTCTTTTTTTAACTTGAGACAAGACTCCACAGTTTGCGTCTATATTTTGCTTGTGTCTTTAGTAAAAACCAGCCTTTGCATAGTAAACTGCAATTGATTTAAATTATTTAACCTCTTTAACTTGGACTAAAACTGACACAAAATGCTTATCTTTACCTAGCGAATTGCGAGGGCTGGTAACGAAAACCTTTTGACAATCCAGAACTTTTAAAATAAGTCCAAACTTTCGATATTTGTTTTGTTTTGCTGTCAGTATGAACGCAGCTTTAAATGTTATGGCATCATTTAATCAAATCAAGGAAACATTGATGCGACATTTCTAATTCCCTTGTTTGGGATTTCAGCGGAAATCAAAAGTCATCTCAAAAACAACTCATTTCTACATAGCTTCTTAAAACAATCGTGGTCCAGCAATTGTCTACTTCCTTTATCCTAACTAACTGAATAATTACATAAAAGACCAGAAAATTGTAAGTTATAAAGAAGCTACGCATACCCTCAATTGTCTACTTCCTTTATCCTAAATAACTAAGGTAGGAAATTGAGGATTTCTTAACACCTCCCTTTGCCCAGTCCTAAGCTTATTTTAAAACCAAAATATAGCACAACGCTGGTCATCAAGCAGCACTGATGAGAAGTCAGTGAATAGAGGTTTCTTAAGTCTGCTTCTAACAAGCAAAGGAGTGCTTATTTCAGCCAGTACGCAACCATAAGCAAATGCACATGCAAAAAGGTCAATATTGCTCCTTTCCTTGGGCTGGCGCTTGTGTGGCTACGATCAGGTTGTAACTGGGTGAAGGTGCTCACTGCAATTTTAGCCGTGTTTGCCCCCACATCAAACCTGGTGAAAGAACTCCCTTTTAAAAGTGAACTCCCTTTTAAAAGTGACGGCGATGCTCATCGTCTTGCTTAGGGGTTTATATTGTAAAATATTTAAAATGTCAGCAAAACAACAGCAACAAACCAATGATTGGTGCCGGATCTCCCAGTTGTAGACCTGGATCAGTACAATTAAACTCATAGAAAAATATAAAACGGCAAACTGATCCTTACGGCAAGGCGATGAAGAAGTAAACAAAAGGATAAAACAAAACAATATATATTTAAACAAATTGCCCAATATTTCGGTTTGAAGACAAACCTTCTTTAGGGTTGAAGAAATGGAAATAAAAAAAGTTCGTTACAAATAAGAATTTGAAAATGTGACAGGTGGTATCATGTGTCAGTGAGCTTCCTCACTTCTTTTCATTCCTAGGGGAGATAATGTGTTCCCTTTTTGTATCAAATGAGCTTCATGAGCCTTTCTCACTGCATCACAGTTGCGGTGTATGAGTTCAAGTGGGATTAGAATGACGTCGTTGATTGAATGTTCAGCTTGATTAAAATGTAAGGAGACAGGAGTGGGATCACTGAGTCGTTGGTGGTTCAGGATGGATCGACGGTGTTCTCCAAAATGTTCATTTAGTCGGCGTTTGGTCTCTTTGATGTACTGGCATCTACATTTGTTGCATTGAATTAAGTAGATAACATTTTATATTGTAGTTGGGTTGTAAATTTTGGTCTCACTTAGGGTGTTTGGGACGGACTATATTTGCCCATTTAGGTATCGCTTAGGGCTGTGCGTTAAGACATTGACAAAAAAAATACCGTGACACTGACGACACAGAAATCTAACATTTAAAAAAGAATATGCGGAAATTTCATTGGCCACTTTTTGACATTCTAGTAAGCAACTTTCTAGCATTTCACTGGCGCAATTGCGACAGGCCTAGCTACACCCATGTTGTTCTCCCTTAGGCATTTAATTTTAATTTCCTGACGAGAATCCCCCTCACGTTTATGTGAGTCCCCTGGGACATCAAGACCATTAAGTGAAAAAAAAAACAACTTATTAACCGCCGATTGTAAAATCCTAACGGCGAACATTTATTCTTAGCTTGAACAGTTTATCACACGGTTTCCTTTTTCTTTTTCGAGCTTCCTTTTTTGTATTCTTGTCTCACTTTATCAGTCAACCACTGTTCTGCTTTCCTGATTTCCTCTTCGTTTTCTGTGCTGGTTATGAGGCCAATCTCCAACGACCTTGGATCACTCACCTTCCTCTGCCATACGACCTCTCTTTTTATGTTGTTACACTTCAACATGTCATAAGTTAGAGAGATCAGATACCCTGTTTGTTCATCAGTGAACTTCCTCCCAAAACGAGAATTCTCAGTTGAAGTTGACTCTGCTTGTGATGTCAAAGGAACTTCTGATTGGCATTTTGCCAGGTAATTCATGATCTTGTCTTCATTTGTTATTTAATCACAGGGAGGTTCCACATTCTCCATGAACACATCTCTTAGGCGGCGAAGCTTCAGAATAACAGCCTTGAAAGAATGAGTTTGGAACAGGCTTGTTTCTTCCAGCTTTTTATTAACATTTTGCTGATCGATGAGCCCCTTTTCGATCTCTTCTTCACAAAGCTTTCTTAGCATCTCAGTCTCATCAGCTATCCAAAGTGCGGGTGTTTTCATTTCGCCCTTCATTTCAGGCTCAGATTTTTTTGTCTTTAGTGAAACGAGGTTCTTTACTGCTCGTCGTCCCAAGTCAGTTTCGTTTATTTTGTCGTGGATGCAGTAGTAATTTGCCTGCGTTTGTACTTTGTGTTGGGCAAGGGCAGCTAGGTGTTCCTTCTGGTCAGGCAGGTGGACATACATCCCAGTGGCAAGGGACTTTCGAATTGTTGTCGCGCAGACCTTTCCCTTGACTTAAACACCTCTTTCAAAAGTTCTTGCAATAGCTGTTGAAACCTGAGATGACGTCAGGGCAATTCGATTGCTTGAAACAAATACACACACTACACTAGAATCTAATAGAACAAACTGACTCCTCACTGTTCTTATGTACATGTCTATGAGGTGGTACAGGTCGTCATAAATCCAGACGATGGCCGGCCCATACACTTTAGCTGTCTTGTGATCTTTAACATGTACCGTGAACCGTGCCGGGTCCTGTTCTGTACCCTGGTTGTGAACAGCCTCATTAAATTCGGCAACAGTCATTTTGGCTGCCACTCCACTTCTGCCACTATTATCAATCAGCATTCGTGTCATTAACCAGTCCCTCGCTTCACAGTGCGATTTGTCATTGATAGTCCTCTTGATAATTTCACCACGATGTGTGTTTTCAGAGGTTGCAGCCAATTGCTTAACAGCGTTCACGTGCTGATTTCCATGGCAAATCTTGTCTAGGCTTTCACTTGAGAGAATTTTCCGATAATCGTCATCGTACTTCTCTAGTTTCCTCTTTAAGATGTTCTTTTTTGTGCAGATGACCATGACGTCATGATGGTTCTGCGGGCATTAAGGAAGTCCAGGGTGCAGACTTTTCCTCTTGGATGAAAAATTTGTAAAATTGGCACAGACTCATCAAGTAGGACCTAACTGTTCAGATCAGTACTTGTGGACCGCATAGGAAAGCCATGTTTGCTGCAACCTTTCCAGGGATGAAAAGCGAGTAAATCGCAGCAGATTGTTTTTGTTTATCATCTTCTGCCAAATTCGCCGTGCAGGTGCAAATAACACTTTTCACTTGAGACATGTATTGCTGTGCTATTTTTACATTACAATAACCTCCATCTACGTCAATGATGTAGTCGCAAAATTCAGTAATTAAGTTGTCAGTGATAGTGTCAAAGCAACCTTGCTGACTTTCGTTTCCCTTTTCAAGATTTGATTCACCATCACTTGCTTCCCACTCTTAATCCAAGGCATCATCGTTGTCGCTTTCGTCACTCATTAATATGCTTTGGACTTCATCACCTTCGCTCTCCTCACAGTTCTGAAAGCTTTGTCTCAAATCTTCTGAAGAATCTTCTTCATTCTTAAAACAATAACCTTTAGTTTCTTGAGCAGTTGTAAACTCTTGAACTTTTTTCTTCCACCGAGGTGACTCAAGTTTATTATCTAGAAATGACTTTCTTGCAACAATTTCCTCCTTGCCAATAACCTCGACCATTTCTATCATCAAATTTTCATAATCAAGAGAATGAATAGAATCTTGAAATTTGTAATATTCACTCGACTCAGAATCACTTCCCGCAATGTAGTCGCTACCAGATTCACTGTCTGATAAGATGTCAATGTCGTTCCGTTGTTCACCTGCATTTTCCCACACTCGACGTGCAAGATCGTCATATTCTTGATCACTGTTCCTACTACTTTTACCGGCACCTTTATCACCTCGTTGACTGGTCTCACCATCATTTTCACTTTGACAATCCTCTAGGTAAACGTCATTTGCTGTTATTGTCACTTGGCCCGGCAGTTACTTCTAATGGCTTTTGGCTCTCATCTCGTAGTTCTTCATCATCTTCACTTCCATCATTATTCACTTTGGGTCTACTTGCTTTCACACGTTTTTGGCAATCCTCTTCACTTTATTTTCTATACTCTCCACTGTCATAATTACTTTCATGCCTTTCATCGTCACTACTCCTCTCTGCTCTCCTCTTGCCCTTCCAAACCTTTCCTCCTTTTTCTTCTTTAAGTGATCCTCTATTAAAGGCCCGTTTGCACGTTAAAAGAGAAGGAACGGCTCGGTTAGAAACAAGTACTGGTTCCAGACGAAATCTCCTGTTTACAGGTACAAAATCTGTAAGGTACCTAACAGAAAAAGGCACGGTACTTAAGAGCCCTTTGGAACGGGTACTAGACCGTTTACACATCGTTTTCTTCGAGACCGGTAACGATAGAGTCCGCGATAATTAAACAAAACTGCGGCGATTTAATTGTTCATATGCGCCGTACACATACAGTACACTGTGCGTAATGGATGCAGGTTTACAAGCTCTGTTCTGGTTTCTTCTGAAGAAGAGAACCCAAAATTCACGGTTGACAGCACGAGGGATTCTTCAGAGAAGTGCTTGTGAGAGAAGTTACCGTGTTAGGACAAAAGCAAGGCTTACGGGTCTCCTAATGACAGCCCTTGTGTGGCACTTCACAGTCGAAAGGAGCTTGTGGCAAATTCCAAGAACAAGCGCTTGGTTTGATCTTGCATACAGCACTTACTCTGACGATCAATGGTATGCTAACTTTTGAGTATCTAAGAATACTTTCCATTTCTTGTTGACGAACTATGAGCCGACCTTGAAAGACAGGATACCGAGATGAGGAAAGCAGTCACGGTACACAGGAAGGTTGCCTTATTCCTTTACTATCTCGCCTCAACGGATTCCTATTGGTCCCGTGGTAATCTATTTGACCTTTCCAGAGCGTTTGTTTGTATCTGTTTGCGTCAAGTTTCAGAGGCGATCTTGCAGAAGCTAAAACCCTAATATATATCGTTTCCAAAAGGCGATGAACTTCTCCAAGTTATTACACACTACAAGGGAAGATGGGGCTTTCCTATGTGTGCAGGGGCAATAGACGGGACACACATTGCCATTGCAACACCACACCACAATCATGTGGCATATGTAAATAGGAAGTCATATCATAGCATTGTCATGCAAGCTGTAGTTGATGGTCATTATATGTTTCGAGACAGTGGTGGGGTGGCCAGGAAGCGTGCATGACGCTAGGGTATTCTCCAACTCAGAGTTGTACAATCTTGGATGTAATGGTCAGTTGTTTCCAGAGGATGTACAAGAGACAATTCTTGGAAGGCAGATCCATCCTGTCATCTTGGGTGACCCAGCATACCCAATGCTGAACTGGCTGATGAAAGCCTACCCTGAGAACACAAACACCCCTCGAATTCAAAGGCGTTTCAACTGCCGTCTGAGTAGGGCCCGAATGACTGTGGAAAACACATTTGGTCGCTGGAAAGGAAGATTTAGAAGATTTCTGAAGCAGGTTGATATGAGTGTTGACGGTGTAATAAAGGTTGTGGCAGCTTCATGTGTAATCCACAATATTTGTGAAATGCGAAATGAGCCATTTTTCGATGAATGGCTACAAGAGGGGTTTCAAGCCCCCCATGTGGCAGCTTTCACAGGGCCAAGCGCTGAAGCTGGGGCAGATATCCGAGACACACCTGCAGCATATTTTCTCACTCCAGAAGGGCAAAGTACGGGAAATTAGAGGATTTATTGCTTTTGTTTTTGTTATTTATACACCCGATGGCAATAGTATTGTCATATGAAAATAAATAATGAAAAAATCAAATAAGAATTAATAAACTTAGCTGAAGCGATTCATGACTTTCAACAATAGTGCTTTGGATTCAAACTGCATAATTGGCCAGTGGCAAATCCAGACATTCATATAAGGGGTGGGCTCAAAAAAATTTTTTTCTGCCCTTTGGGCCGATGTTTGGTCTAAAGATAAGGGGGGGGCCCCTTCCCTGGATCTGTCACTGCTAGCATCTCCAGTTTCATGTATTGGTCACCTCTTGGGGAACATACCTTGTTTTCAGTAATTTAAAAAGGGGTATATTCCGAATTAATTCCTATTTGGCTTTTTTTCAGTTTTTCTGTTTTACTATGATAATGTTATTGCCATGAGTTGTATAAAGCTTAAAACTGGACATTTAACTTGCACATACCAAGGGGCTAACCATTCAGTTTTCAGGATGGCGGTGGGCACTTATCTCCATAAAGAAATATTCTCTTTTCCAAAAAAATATCCAGCACAGGACTGGTGGCATATAATTCGAATAAATTGTTGTAAAAACGTTTATTGGGAAATTGGGAATTAAAATAAAAAAATATATGCCTACACCAAAACACCCCCCCCCCTTAGGGGAAAAGTGATTTGGTTCCTTATTCCTTTTGTGTTGTATTGTTACAACAAGTCTGCGTCAATAAAAATTATATCTACAAAGAGGAAATCTCCATAGCAAGCTGGAAGTTAATCAGCCATATCCTTTAGGAATGGGTTTTAAGCCAAGTTATTGTGAACCAGAAGTTATATTTACCTCTTTTACATTAAATGCATATAACGTTGAGTGCAGCAAACAGACAGAGAACCAGTGAAGTAATGTACAAATTTTGTACTTTTTATTCAAATAAAATACTTTCATATTTTTCATCTTGAGTATTTTATTCCCTTTCAATCGTAACAATTTTGGAAACAGAATGGTATCTGAACTTCCAGGTATCCCTCTGTCATATATTTTCGCAGAATTTCCCACTTGCAATAGAAAGATATTCCGCACACGCTGGTTCGACAATCGAGGACTGTATACTTTTGTACAAATCTGACTTTATTCTTCACAATTCAACATTACATGTTCCGTTCTGCGATCGATCTCAATCTAACTAAATTTTACAGAAACGCTGCATATATTAACTAAGGAATTCCACACCCAGATGCATAATTCCGGCGTGGTCACAATAATCAAATGGGGTTTAAGCTCTTTGCTCACGTTTAACATTGATTCGTGGGCACTAATCTTAACTAATTTCCTATTAAGCGTGGGTTTACTTGACAATTATGGTGCTAATCCTTATGTGCGGTTAAGCTAGTAATACCGGATTAAATACAACATTGATTAATTCTAATTATCTTGTCCCACGTTATTTCCTGTTACAATCTAAATATCTCTTTTAGCGGTAGTGAAATAATGGCTTACTTAATTAATCAACTACTGAAGATTTAATGACATAAGAAAATACAATCATAAGCATTCTAACGTTTCACGACACTCTCCCCCCTTTGACTCATTTACGAGTCAAGCATAAGTTAGTTTTCCAACGCGCGTCTGCTGCTGCTGCGTGTCTAGGGTTGCGCCTAAGGTTTTTTTGTACCCTCTTTTACACTTTCCCGCGGCGCTTTGGGTTGAATTTCGGTTTGCACTTCTTTGGGGTAGAGCTTCTGAACGGGTCTGGACATATGCGAGGGTTTTCCCTTGGCAATGAATCGAATGTTTGCCCCCTTTACCACATTATCCTTTCCCTTGATGAGACTCTCAATAACTGCTAATCTCCACTCTCCACGCCTCTTACTCTCGTCGTACACTGTGACTACATCGGCTATTTGTACAGTCCTCGGGTCTTTACTTACCTTGGTCCGATGGAACTTGTGTAAGTCAGTTGAGTACTCACGCCTCCACCGATTCCAAAAATGCGCTAACCTAATGCTCAAATACCTGAATCTCCTAGTGTATCTACTCTCACCTTCTTCTTCGTCCTCCACGGTTTCATCTGGCACTGTTTTAATTCGTCTTCCGAAAATCAAATGCGAAGGGGTAAGAACCTCTTCGCCTGCTTCATCATACTTGTAAGTTAAGGGGCGGGAGTTTAAAGTTCCCTCTACTTCGATCAACACAGTAAACAATTCGTCAAAAGTCAGTCTTGCGTTACCTAACACCTTTCTCAAACAATGCTTAACACATCCGACCATTCTTTCAAAAAACCCTCCCCACCAAGGAGCTCTCTCTAAGTTGAACTTCCATTCGATCATTTTGCTGGACAATTCGTTTGGACTTCTGGGTGATTGTAAAGCTTCTTGAGAGCTTTATCAGTGGCTTTGAAGGTTTTGGCGTTGTGAGATATAATTAAAACTGGTGTCCCTCGTCTCCCTGCAAATCGCCGCAAAGCCCTGATAAACGCTCCTGTTGACAAATCTTCTACAAGTTCCAAGTGAATTGCTCGCGTCACGCAACATGAGAATAACGCGATGTACATGTTTTTCATTGTTGTTGTTCGCTCTTTAACGTAAAGCGGTCCTGCGAAATCTACTCCTATCTTTGAAAACGCCGGCACTTCCGTGACTCGAAATTCTGGTAACGCCGCATTGCGTTGTGTGCTATAAGCTTTCCCTTCTAACTTTCTACAGACTACACATTTACTAATGACCTTCTTCACGTGTTGTCGGCCTTTCGGAACCCAAAACTTTGACCTTAGCTCTGCAAGTGTTTCTCTCACGCCGCCGTGAAGCACTCTTTCGTGACATTCTTTGATTGTTTTTGTTGTGTAGGCGTGATCTTTAGGCAGGATAATTGGTTTCTGCGCTTCCACTTTTAAGTCTGAATGTTCTAACCTTCCAAAACATCTTAGAACACCTCCGACCGTCTCTAGGCCTAACACACTTTCTAAATTTGGAAAATTTTTCTCGCGCTTCAAATCTTGCTGGACTGCTTTTACCCACTCGTTTTCAGCATTGATCAACTCTTCCCTTGTCAACCTACCTTTTCTTTTCGGATATCTTGCTTTTGAATTTTGGACGAAACGCAACACCGACGCTGTCACTCTGAGTAGTTTTCTCAAAGTACCATGTCGCTCAATGTCTACTACCTTTGCAACAGAGGCTGAGTCTTGTACGTCTACAATCATTACAGTTGACGTCTTCTCCACTTCTTCTTGGCTTTCTGGCATAGAGGTGATTACCTGGTCTGTTGGCCACCTGCTCACTTCTTGAGTCAACCAAGGGGGTCCTTTCCACCATAGTTCCTTATCTTTCAGTTTGGAACCCAGCACTCCTTGAACCAATGTCTGCCGGATTGTCTTCTCCGGGGCAGTGTCTCCATTCATCTTTAGCTGAAAGCTTGAGGATCTCGTTCACCCTGTCTTACAATTGCTTCCACCCCCCCCTGTTTTGAATCCAACAGATTGCCGTTTTACTGTCTAGCCAGTATCTGGTACCGTTAAGGGTCACTTGTTCTTCTAGGGCATTCTTCACCGTGCTCATTAACTGGGCAACAATTCTCGCGGACATAAGCTCTAGTCTGGGGATAGTCAGTTCCTTTAGTGGTGCTACTCTCGACCTCGAAGTCAACAATCTCACGTGAACTCCATCCCACGTTCGGTAAACAAAGTAAACTACAGTGCAGTACGCTTTGTTACTCGCATCGCCGAAACCATGCAAGTAACACTCAAGCACCTCTTTTTTTAAACTATCGTTAACGCACCTACTAATCGCGATCCCTCTAATCCTAGACAAATCTACAACCCAATCATTCCATTTCTTTTTAGCTTCGCCGTTGAGTTCATCATTCCAGCCTATACTATCCCGACACAACTCTTGAAACAACATTTTCATGCGGACAATGACGGGGCTTATAATTCCTAGAGGATCAAACATGCTGGCCAAGACGCTTTGCAAATTTCGCTTAGTCGGTGGGACTTCTTGTGCTTTTGCCACAACCTTCTCGAAGTTGAAATGGATAGCGTCATTCTCAAAATCCCACGGAAGGCCCAAGACCTTAGGACAATTTTTACTCACCTCTGATCCTAGCGTGAACTTAGCGAAAGTTTCTTCTTCGGTTGTCACGCTTGCATTTTGTGGCTTGCGGTTCTCATCTTGCTCAATTAAATCTTCCAACGCCTTATCGTTGATCATCCACTTATGCAATTTGAAACCTCCACTCGCTAGCCTATTTTTGGACTTCTCGTACAACGTGAAGACCTTAGCAGTGTTGTCGTTGCCAGTCACCAGGTCGTCTATGTAAAAGCTTTCAATCATTCTCGAATTCTGGATCTTCATTTTTAAATTTCGAGATATGGTGTCTAAGCGTGGCATTTAGAAGGAAAGGAGACGTGTTTAAACCAAACACAACATGACAAAAACGATACACGACAATTTCGCTTGAGGGGTCACTCACGTCATCTAGCCACAAAAACCTCAGGAAATCTCTGTCTTCCTTATCCACCTCAATGTTCAAAAACGCCTTTTCTATATCGCCAATCAGTGCTACCCTTTTCTCTCTAAACCTTAACAAAATGTCGAACAGCAATGGGGTAAGAGACGGTCCTTTGTGTAAACAGTCGTTCAATGATGCGCTTTCCTTACCTGATTTTGCTGACGCGTCATACACCACTCTCAGTTTGGTTGTGCTGGCTTCTTTGCGTTTGACGGCTAAATGTGGGATATAATGAACTCTATCCACCTTTCCTGATTCTTCCACTCTTTCTATCACTCCTGAAGGTAACTGTTCTTTGCTAACTGAGTCATAGTCTCTCAACACTTCTGGCTCTTTTCTAAGCTTTCTTACCTGTCCTTTCATGCGTGACAAACTCAATTCTAAATTACTGTCTAAAACATCGCGCCCTTCCTTCCACGGCAGCTTTACTGAATACCTATTTCCGTTGAACGTAATGTTGTCTACAAATTCCTCGTACACTCCGTCACTCTCTGTTATTCCTAACGTTTCTAAATCCCAAAGAACCTGAACATCTCGCTCTAATCTTCCTGGGACTGTACTATCTCTTCCTATAATATTTACACTAACTGCTCACTCTCTATCTGTCACCTGACCAGACTCTAAGGGACCTGAAACAACCCATCCCAATTGTGTTTTTATAGCTACGGGATTGCCTACACCTCCCCGGACAATATTGCCAGTTTGAAAACTCCACAAATAATCTGCCCCAATAAGGACATCTATTTCTAAATGATCTTTGTGTTGGCAAACATCAGAGAGCCATATGTATGCCAGATGAGGGTAGTTCCCACGCACTAATTCCAGATGCTCGTTCTGAACTCTCGAGATTTCAGGAACAACAAAGGCTTCAACATAAATTGCGTTCCCTCCCCCTACTGGGGTCAAATGCTTTCCGACTACCTCCCTCAAGTTTGAACCTGTCGCTCGCTGTCCAAAGGTGTTGACAGCGAGCCACTCTTTCCGGAGAGTTTCTAAACTAAACATTTGCGCCACGTGCGCTGTAACAAAAGACGTATGACTAGCGGTGTCAAAAAGCACCCTTATTCGTGCCTTGCCCTTCCCTGCTACTTGGGCTTGTGCCGTTTGTAAAGCAACACTATTCCCGGTTTCTACGTGCATACTATTGCCCACTGACTCAACGTTACTTGGTTCACTTTCTGAGGCTCCCCTCTCCCCTGGGGATTCGGCACTACAAATAGACGAATGATGTTTCCCTTTACAAAACTTACAAGTTAAATTAGCTCTACAGTCTTTAGAAAGATGTCCCTTTCGAATACAACTAAAACAACGACCAAACTTAATTAGTAATTGCTTATGCTCGTTGACGTTCTTGACTTTTTGGCAATCCTCGTGTTTGTGTCCTCCTAAGCAAAAGGCACAGTTCTGGTAGTTCGCTTGTTTTCCAGTGTGCATGGTGTGTTTCCTTTTCATTGATTCGTCACATGTGCTCCTCGCGTGTCGCTCGCTTTTGTTGTACTCCTCTCGCAGCTCGACCTCGTGGCCCAGGACGTCCAGCAACTGCTCTAGGTTCCATTCATGATGGTTCTCTACCCTTGTGATGGTCAATCAGAGCTGCTCTGGTAGTTTCTCCAACAGCGACGGCACCACGATGGCGGAGTAGGTCTCTTGGTCTACGCCAAGCGCTTCCAATGCTCGGTACTTTGTCTCGGCAAAGTCGTACATTGTCCTCAATCACTGCCTGTCTCGTTCGCCGTAAATTGGCTCCAAGTTCAACAAGTCGTTTATGTGCATTCTCTGGATGACCCTCTGTTTGCCGTAACGTTTCTTAAGAAGTTCTATCGCAGCTTTGTAGTTTGCCGATGTGAGGGAAAATCCTGCGATAGCCGACCGCGCTGGCTCGATTAGGAGGCCTCGCAAATAGGAAAATTTATCCATCTTGGCCAATATCTCGTTTCGGAGAATAGCGCTCTCAAAGGAGTCCCAAAACTCCTGCCATTCGCTGATGTTTCCCCCAAACTTGCGTACCTCGAGTTTCGGCAATTTTGCTCGAACCATAGCAGTCTGCGGGACCGACCTTGGATTGAATGGATTCTGATTTGCGTGCTCTGCAGAGGGGCTAGGCAGCGAAGGTGGTACCGTTTTCGTAACATTCGTGGTTACAATCTTCTCTATGCCAGATAAACGCAACCTTACGTCAAACTTTAACGTGTTGGTTTGAATCAATTCTGCGGACAAATCTTCGTCTTTGAACTCTTCATCTGCCTCCATCAGGGCTAAAATTTGATCGCTCAGTGCTGTGACTTTGTGTAGCTGTTCTTGCAGCGATTCCTTCCATTGGACAAGTTCATCCTTTCTTTCTGCCGTGTGATCGGCAAGGCATTCGTCCACTTTATTCAGGGCGTGCTTCAAGTAACTCTTGTGGCCTGATCTTGACTTTCTCTTGTTTGTTAGGTCACTCATCTTCGTTCAGAATCCGGCTCGAAGGACCAGGTTTCGCAGAATTTCCCACTTGCGATAGAAAGATATTCCGCACATGCTGGTTCGACAATCGAGGACTGTATACTTTCATACAAATCTGACTTTATTCTTCACAATTCAACATTACACGTTCCGTTTTACGATCGATCTCAATCTAACTAAATTTTACAGAAACGCTGCATATATTAACTAAGGAAGTCCACACCCAGATGCGTAATTCCGGCGTGGTCACAATAATCAAATGGGGTTTAAGCTCTTTGCTCACGTTTAACATTGATTTGTGGGCACTAATCTTAACTAATTTCCTATTAAGCATGGGTTTACTTGACAATTATGGTGCTAATCCTTATGTGCGGTTAAGCTAGTAATACCGGATTAAATACAACATTGATTAATTCTAATTATCTTATCCCACGTTATTTCCTGTTACAATCTAAACATCTCTTAGCGGTAGCAAAATAATGGCTTACTTAATCAACTACTGAAGATTTAATGACATAAGAAAATACAATCATAAGCATTCTAACGTTTCACGACATATATAAAGGAGGAATTATTTCAGGCACTGATAAATGAAAACTAAGAAGTCAGACATAAATGGGAGTTATGTCCCTCAATTGATGAAGGGTCACCACCAAACCAACAAACTGAACCAAAATGCCTGACTTTTTGGGTTACATTTATCAGGGGCTAAACTAAATTCTTCTTTGCATGATACGACTATCAAAATTGTTCACAGTATTTTCGAAAGTACAATCATATTCCTTGGTGAGCCTGGTTTCCTGTACCTTAATTCCATTCCAAAAATACAATTTCAACCACTGAAGAACTCAATGAAGCAGTTAAAACAATAGTGACCTGTTTTTAACTCAACAACTACTGTACAACTCAGACTCTTCCTTAAGAAAATGAGTAGTATGTGTTGCTATCATCATGAGAATACAAAGGCTCACATGCATGTGTGTCAGTAGATGCATCACATCCCATCATCTGTGAATATGATGCAGTACTATCATACTGTTGCATTGCTACAGGTGCGTTGGGGCTGAAACCTCTGGCATGCATCAACATTTGCATTAGCTTCATTTCATGTTCTCGTTCTTCCCTTCTTCTTTCTGACTCTATCCTCTGCAGCTGCCTTTCAGGTCTTTTTTTCTTCTACCTCTTCTAACCTAAAAGTGTATAAGATTGACCCTTTTAGTTCTCCTATATGGAATGTGACACCAGCTAATATTATTACTATAGCAAAGAAAGTTGTCTTAATTAAATTTCACCAAAGAAAGGTCTGAGTCTGAGCAGAAACTGTTTTCTGTTGAAATTGACTTTTAACAAATGGGGGTTCTTGGCTTGTATTAGTGGATTTTAATTTAGAGAATTCTTCACCATTATTTGGAGACTAGTATGCTAACAAAGTAATTTGACTTTCACCATCTACCTTTGTAAGGACATCAGGTTCAACTTATCCTAAAGGGTAAGTCTATAATCATCTGACTTCCACCCCCATTGGTAAAAGACAATCTTAGTTTTATTAATATAATTATCACAATACCTCCTGACTTCAATTAGGTTATACTGAACTGAAACTACCTTTTAACATCAGCTTGTGACACTTCCATGAAGTTTGCACATATGGCATCTAGAGACTTTTCGAGTTTTGTCTTTTTCTTTGATTTGACTGTTTTGGATCCGGTTATTTGCTTGCCTGTCTTTCTGTTGTTTTCAACAGTACTGCCACATGTCGATCCTCCCTCAGACTCTGACAGACTTTCCTTGCTTTCAATGGTGCTACCCAACATTGATCCTCCTTCAGACTCTGTCACGCTTTCCTTACTTTCATCCATTGTGAATATGTCTAGGGTATTGATCAGAGAGGAACATAACACAGATAATCCAATGGCATGTACTAAAACCCAATAGAGCAATTTTTGTAAGGATCTGCCAGCTGCACATTTGAAGCTTTCCCAAGGAAAAACAGTTACAAATGCCTGGGAAAAGGAGGGGCACGTTTGGAATTAATTTAACCATAATTATCATGTGGTATAGGGATTTACATAACCAAACCAAACTGGGAGGTTAAGGTGAGAATTTCTCACCTTAATGTCCTAGTCTGTTTTTTTCCATGCATGCCCTGGACCTACATTAAGCTAAAGACAGCTTAAAAACTGGAGGATTAGATAAGAGATGGGAAAGAGGGTTGAGAAAGCCACTTTTCCCACTACTAGAACTATTCCTTTGAACCTCTTTGATTTCATGGTGCTTTTCTGCCAAGGTAATGAAAATTTCTCACCGCTTTCTTCGTCTGACAGATCAGATTCGCCCCTTTTCTTGCAGCTGTCAATAACATATGGAGGCTGGATTGACGGGTTCTCCTTGTACACTGCGTCCATCTTGTCAAAAAATTTCCATTCCTTTTTGGGTCAAGAGGTCCCACTTTTTTTCAGCTTGCCCTTTTCAGTCTTGTACTTCACTCTCAACTTCTTTAGTTTATTTATTATGGCACTAACCTTTTTGAAAGTACCTGGGGAAAGAGAATGTCTCTCTGCATATAAAAAACTGTTTTGGAGGAGTCATAACATTGCTTCATCTTTTGACCATAGCATAATAAATTACGAAAATATTTGCGAGCCACAACATACAACCACGTACATGTAAGTTATTAAGAGAGACATATCTATCACCTTTCACTTCAAGCTGGACTTTAACATCGCGGTAAACTGCGTTTTTGTCTTTCGGTGACTTAGCAGTGTTTAATGAAGGCTGTATAGTTTCTTCAGCAAATATATCATCAAAGTCTCCGTTTCCTCATCAGTCGAAGTACTATTCGCTGCGCTGGTTGATACTTTAGTTGCTTTCGCTCTGTTATCTCCGCCATTTTTTGCTGAAGATTTGAAGCCTAACACGCATGTGAGGTACGCTGAACAACTGACGTGGAGTACCATGGGCTCAGAAAAAACTTAACGGAACGGTGCCGAAAAAAGGGCGAGTGTTTACACGTTGAAAAGAAAACAAAAATGTGAGTACGGAACCGTTTTTTATCGGTTCCGTTCCGAAACGGGTCCATAGCTGCCTATGGGCCTCTTTAGGAACGGAATGGATAAGACTGGAACGGGTCAAGTACCGTTTACATGTCAAATTTTGTCGGAGCCATTCTTCTTTTTATCCGAGCCGTTCCAAGTTTTTCGGTCATGTAAACGGGCCTTAAGTCTAGAGTGACTCGTGGAGCTTTCTTCAAGGCTTCTCTGTAGCTGGGTTTATCAGGCTTAAGACCATGTAAAGGCGTTTGTAAATGTTTATGGAGCTGGAAAATGGGCGTTTTATTGCCTTTGCACGGTGATTTGCACGGTGATAACGGGCAGAATTTTACCATCCCCTTGGGCTTTTTCTTCTCCCCTGATAAGTAGTCATGCAAATTGCATTTAAGTTAATTCATCCCATGGATGTCTTTCTGTTGTCTACTGAGATTTATTACACTCTTACCACATTTAGAACATCTTTTTGGATTTCGTTTCTGTTTTTGGTCTATAATTCGTTTCCAGTAACATGCTTCCACCGTCATCCAAGTCATTGACGTCTTGCACAACGTCAGTCATTCTTAAAATGAAAAATCACAATTACAGAAATTTACAACTGTAAATAAAGCAAATACCGAGTACAGTTGTTATAAGGGGTTTGTTAAAATTGAACTAAGCTTTGGTACCAGCTATTTTTTGCTATTTGAAATTGAAGCATGACAGGACGCACAGGGCGTTGACTGCTAGTGCTGGTATTAATTTGTTCAGCTGAAAAGGTTGATAAAAGCTGTTGATACCTTGCGGGTATCAGTGCTCACAAAATCAAAAGAGCAATCTGGTCATTGACTTTCATCAGAAGCCAGGTAAAAGAGGTACATTCTTCTAAAAAAGGATGATTGTAAAGGTGTCAGCTCCCAAAAAACTGGTATGTAATTACCGATAGTAATGGGGATGGGGTGAGGGTTAAGTACCCCTTCAAGGTTCGTTTATTTTTAGGCAAGTCCCCCAAAACATTTAACAAAGTCCAATGAGACCTTGAGGAAGATCAGCTAATGCTGGTTGAGCAGCTTTCCCTGGACTTTAGTTGACAGCCATTTACCCTTATGCCTTAGACCATTCTCTACTGAATGTAATCCTTTTACCCCCAGTGACAAACCTTTATTTTTGGCACATGAAAAGATGTTGGTCAGTAGGAATAATTTATTTGCTTAGTGTTAATTTTTGTTTTTCTTTTTTGAAACTTTTGTTAAAGGTTCATTTTGGTTACTTTTGGGAGTGAACGGCATTAATTAATGAAAGAACTGAAGTGTTAAGAGTAAGACTAGTTTTCAAATTGTTTACTCTTTGTGGGTTTCCATATTTTTCTCTTGACACATTTCCTCCACTTGTTTGAGGAGTTCAGCTCTGTTTTTGTTGCTTAAGCCTTTGACATTCTCTTTTTAAATTCATCTTTCAATCCCTTCACTGTCATATGAGAAAAGTCGGTGCCATTTCTAGTAGACTTAGAGGGGGATGCTCATTTTGAGTTCCACTTGATTGTTGCAGATGTTCCTGACCGAAATTTTTTCTTGCTTTTTTCCAAGTTCTCTCTAATTTCAACATCCCAGTAGCTTTCTTTGCGCTTTGTATAACTGTGTACTTCCAGGCCATGTTCTTTAAGCTCCCACTGACAATGCTCGTCTCATTATATCCCCAGCAGAACCCCACTTGTTGGACTTTTGCAGACTTATTGGACGAGCTACATCATTGTTCTTGTCTACTCCTTGCCCTGTAAATATTTTGAGTGACTTTGGAGCTCAAAGAATTTGGAATGTGTGCAACCATAATGTGCATGAATGGGGTAACTCTGGCTTTCCCATACACTTCTCTTTGCCATTTACACTGACAAAAAAAATCTGTGGGGTCTTTCTCACGGTTCTAGTTATGGACAACTGTGTATTTTTCAACAAACTCTGTCCATACCTTAACTACAGCTGATACTCCTTCTGCGTGTAGAATGCTGTTTAATGTACTTGGAAGGTCGGCCAAAAGAAACTTCTTGTCTTTTCCTAGGAGGCTTGTCCAGTTGTGTTTGCTACCAGCTTTCCCATCAGCATTTCGTTGTTCCCTGCACACATCAAAGGAAACACCGCAAGATCTGATTACCCTAATAAAGCTTTTTTTGCGTGTTTCGTGTACAGGTAGCTGTACATGATGGGAATGCAATTCTTATGTCCTTGCCAAGGGAGCACTGGCACCATCTTACCAATCGCCTCTAGGCAATGTGTCTGCTTTTTTATGATCAGCTCCCTCCTACGCAGAGTACCATACTGCTGCTTGTATTGCAACCATGCAGCTTGTAACACCCAGTAATTCAGGCAAACTACCTAGAATCCTGGGAATCCTGATGCACTTTGGAGGTTCCTCCATATTTTCAACTTCAATTGCCTCCAAATTTTTACGTTTTACAATGTTGTTTCATTGTAAGTACTGAACGTGTGGTTAATACAAGTCTTGAATATTGACCTTTTCATTTTGCACCCAGAATATGATCAAAGGTTTATACCCTTGTAATATCTCCTGTCCATAACCACAAAATAATGAATAACCAAGTTTCTGTGGTTATATCACATAAAATGCAACATTATTGAAATTAACACAACCATTGCTCCAGACAAAACATAACAGAATATTAACATGTCCCAGCCTCTAAAATTTTATACTGAGGAGCAGACACCTTTAATGCAATAAGTTAATTTACATGAGTGCCGAAAAGCGAACTTTTCATAAGAACATCAGGATACACAGAAGCTAGAATAATGACTTCTTAGCTAAATTCATTGACAGTATGAGGTAGTAAAAGTTAGTGGACTTGTAGTTAAAAAACTATACAGCGCCTTTCAAATCTTATTTATAACATTTACAAGGACACTCCGCGAGTGGAGCTCGAATGGCTGTCATTGGGGCAATGATATAGAAATTTTATTTACTGCAGTGAACAGATTACGAGAGCGAAGTTGGTATGGATCACTGGTTTCTTGTAAACCACTAGTAAACCAGAAATAGTCGGAGGAAGAGGTAGAGCTATCACTAAAGAACTAGAGTGCGCCATATTAGAGACCATTTGTTTTTAGCTTACTTTCAACCAAACAAGGTAATGCATTCTCAGTAGTGGAGCTTTTTCATCATACGAAGGGGGTATGCCCTGATTTTGCACGAGGTAGTTCACCTAGGCCAATACGTTTTCCTTGTCTTGTCTTTTACAATGTCTGCCTTGTCTTTCTTCTTTTTTTCTAAAACAAAGATTAAGTTCACACGTTGTGATGTTCCTGATCCATTTATTGTGCATCAGGTGAAACCCCTTAGAATGGCCTGTTCTTGTGTGGCCCACTGTCCGTTTTAGACAAATTGAGCTGCTGGTCTGCAAATGAAAATTCCTGCTTCTCGTACTTTGCTCTCATTTGATATACCCCATCTTGCTGCACTTGAGAAGCAATGAACACTAGGATAACAAATTATCTTAATCAGGCTTTTTCATGGCTTGTTGGTATTGGCTGAGCAAGCAGTTTTAACTTTAGGCATTCACTTGTCCTGGTCTCTTGTTTCTCCCTCAACAGTTTTTGCTTCTTTGATATTTATCTTGAGCTCATTAAAAGCTGTGTCAGACTTTTCCAGCAACTCCTGCAAGGTGTTTTTAATTTCTCTTCATTGAACTGCTCTGTTAATGGTTTTGGTATTGTTGTTTTTCTCAGGTGCAAAAGCAGCATTATAAGGTGAAATAATGGATAGAACGGCTGGTGTGACCGCACAGTTTGAAATGCTTTCGAAAAAGTTGGCTTGGACATTTTGGACATTTGCCCTCTCTCCAATGGCTGGGGTAACACATCCGTGGTTACCCAAAGTACTATGCTGTTTCTTTGCAGAGGAAAGGTCCATTTCACAAACAGGAATGTAGGGAATATCCTTTACATATGATGGCATGACCCACCTCCTTTTTTCCTGCATACATGTAATCGAATCTCGCATTCAAACCCCAGCTTCAATGTCAAAAAGAAGAGCCCCAATCTATGAGCAGGCCTAGCAAAGTCCTGACATGCAGTTGCAGTGCCCCATGAACATGTGTCCGTCCTTTTTAGAAAGGAATCATGTCTTCAGAGGCATCTCCCTCACTCATTGTGAGTGGTTTATGCAAGGTTCAATTTGTCTTGTTACCATCCCCCAATGTTGTAATGTTTTTCGTTCCTAGTGGTCTATTCCCCACCCCTGGGCACAAAGAAAGAGACAATTTCCCACCCCTGGGCTCCTGATCAACCTCAGTTAGATTTTTGGAGGATACATCTTCTTGACAGCAATATTGTTTTTTGTACAATAGCAAAACGAGATGTCTCGAAAACTTCGGAAACGTTTTACAGAGTTAATTGAGAGAAGGGTATTAAATACAGTAAAACCGGCGACCAGAATATGATATTTAATTTTGCCAGCAATCATATAAAAATAAAATAACACGATCAAACTGGCTTTGAAACAATCTAGAAATCATTTTATATGTAGTGTGTATTAAAAGGTTTCTAAAACGGCTTGCTAGTATATTTACCATGCGTTTTCTTTCTAAATGTATAACATTTAAAACTTAGCAATGAGAGGCATGGTGTGAAAATTCACGGCAGAACTTACAAGAAATTTGTTGTTCACATATTGGAAAAAACACTGGACTGTACCTCTACATTGCAAACTTTGTAATACAGTCTAATTACAGTCTATTAAAATGTAACCGAGCGGCGTGAGTGGTCTAACACCGCCAACTTGTCAGTAAGCTCTTTTATCTGGGCTTCTGTCATCCTATTTGTTAGCTTGTTCCTGTTTTTCTCTACTTAAGATTTGCTCAAATCCCACTTGTGACACCAAAATGTAACTGAGCGGTGCAAGTGGTCTAATGCCGCCGACGGCCGGAGGCCAAAGAGCAGTTCCACAATGACATGAATCCTTTGGATGCAAGGAGTGGGCTTATTATTACAAAAGAAGACAGACACCTAATTACAAACAAAAGTAATGACAAAACAAAGTAAAAGCTCATCAAAAAGTAATTAGACTAATACTGCGTGAGAATGAAACAACGAAATAAGAAAATGTTACACAAAAATTACCAGAGGTCATGACCTTCTGGGGAGTTCCACAGCTAAATGCAAAGCTAACTTGCTGAGCTAACTCAACCCGAGGAAACTAGACAAAAGTACCTGTATTTATACGTAAGTAAACAGATACTTATGTGACAGGAAACGAGTCAAAACCAGATACATCACATACTGATTAGAAGGGATTAAAATAAACGCCCAAGTCACGTCTAGTTTGCAAATAATAGGTGTTGAAAAGAGAAATGAGAAAACACGAAAAACTACGTACAGGAATGTTCGTTTGGAATGGCGAACTACAATTTAGCAAGAGTTCTATATACAATAATTACATTCTATTTACACACTATTTTAAGCTACTGATAATGTTAAATAGGTGAGAATTTTCTTAAAATTGGGGCCAAGGTTCTCGTTTAAATTGTCTCTCTTTCCAGTTTATTCAGTCTGGGTTCTATCTGGGCCCATGAACCATATGAAACTCTTCTCTTGCCCAGATTTCTCGAAAATCATACCCAATCTGGGAGTGAAGGCTGGAGGAGCGGTTCACTTCTCTAAAATGCCGCTCCCTACATTCTTCTAGTTTTTCTCTTTCTTTCTTCCTCTTTTCTTTGCGCCCTTTCTCCTCTCCCTTATTCTCATCCTCTTTTTTACATTTCTTTCCTTCTTCCTTGCTCTCTCCTCCTTGTTATCATTCCCCGTCCTCCTCAATGTGATCTTCGTTTTTTTAGTTTCTTTCCCTTCACTCTCTTCACCTCTATATTCTTCCTTTTTTTCCTGAACTCCCAGCCACGTTAATTATGTTAATCAAAATAATTGAATAAAAATTATGGTCACAACAATCTGTGGTAGATGGTTTAGTAATCAAACTGTTCTGTACAAGTAAAAGAAGGCATGTCTTTTACCAAGGAACACATTTCGAGTTTAATCGTGATAGCAAGGATGAAGTGCAAAAGGCACTTGAAAAATATTAGTAACAACCCCAACAAGTCCTGTGGGTGGGGCCCCGGGGCACCACCTAGACTCCTTAAGAATTGCACCATTGGTGATGACTCTCTACTACAGCTGTATGGAGCTGGGAAGATCGCCTTGCGCATGGAAAATAGGAGGGTGGACGCCAGTGTTGAAAAAAGGTGCCAGACAGCAGGCGAGGAACTACCATCCCATCATGTCCCTTGTCACTGTAAATAAGACATTTGAGCAGCTGCTCAGTAAGCAAGTCACCTGTCACTGGGATCCAACTCTAGCCTTTATCAGAGAATGACAGCATATAGAAGACATCATAGCTGTCAGATCACTTTACTTAGACTCGTGGAAGACTGGAAACCAGCTGTTGATAGAAAGGAACTGGTGTTTATCCTGACAACAGACGTGAGTAAAGCCTTCGATTCTCTTTACCATTCTCTTATTGTAAGGAAACTCAAGGCTTATGGCTTTGAACAAAATTCTCTCAACCTTCATTATCTGAGGAGAGCAAGAAAGTGTTCCAACAATAAAGACGAATTGTGGCCAAGACTTCTAGGGGTAACCACAATTAAGACACAGCAAGCTTAAGGTTCACTCAGGATAAATTATATAATTTCTAATTTCTTTTTCTTTGCCTTTCACACAAAAAAAGAAACACAAGCACACATTTACACAGTTAACTGTACTTACTGTACTTACTTTTTAAAATGTCTACTCTTTCCTGGTCAAGAGTAGCCTTGCCACTTTCGTTGCCACGACTGGGCTCCACAATGCCATCGGCCATTTCCTCTGCTGTGAAAAGTGTCGTAAACACTTTTAACGCATACTTTTTACTATCTCCACCAGAAGACAGCGACACCAAGTCAGTGCCATTAAACATCTAATGGAAAGAAAATCAAGACAGTTTCTCATCAATAATGAACATTTCTTAAACATCAATATCCATGTTGCATCAACATGTTACTATTAACATTTAAAACCTGTGTTACGGTCCGTCTACCGTAACCAGGGGCCCTTAGACAAAGTTGACCAATCGGATTACAGGAAAACAGCAATACATTCTGAGAAAACTAGTTGTCCATCACAATTACCCCAAAACAAAATAAACAACACGAATCGAAATCAACCAATTACAACTGACATGTGACCTTTTGAACCCACTGAAGATAGCATGCGTTTCCCAAGAGGCCCTTTTAAGAGTGAGAGACGAAGATGAAAAACGTTTCCATTTTGAAATAAAATTGATGAATATGTGTAAGTTTACATACCAGAGGTCGATTGGATGGTGTATTACATGCAGATGCTCCAGATGCCACATCATCTAGCTTTAACAGAAAACAAACACCCACAAAAGAAATGAGAACCAATGTACAGTGTAATAAGCTATAGGGTATCATGGACGTCATACAAAACTTACTCATTGTAGGGTTCTCACTTTCCCAAGCGACAGTTCCTAAGTCTGGAGTTTCCCAAAATCAAAGTTGAACAAAATTATCCCGAGTTTCTTTTCATGACAACTGGAACTATGCATTACCCAATATTTTGGGTCTTGTCTTGAATTCTAACAAATTGCAAGCAGATAATGTACAGTACAGAAGGAACTGTCACCAAGGCTTTAGACCAATACAGCTGAAACACAGCTTCATCACTCTTTACATGTTCAGTCTCATGGATGCCAGATGTGAGGCAAAGAAAACTGCTGTATACTTCAAGCACCTCTTTTGCTATCACAAAACAGTTTGAAACCTTGGGCAGCGTTGTCACTTGGACATCAACTAAAAGATTTGTACAGTCGAACCCCACTATTTCGAAGTCCCAAGGGTAATAGAAAAAAGTTCGAAATAGCGGGGTTTGGAAATAACCGGGGAAGCGTAAAATTCGTAACAATGAATCATTTTTTAATAAAATACAGTTCAGTATGAAGAAAGACACTGACTAAATAAAAATACAGTAATTATAGGTCGGACAAATCAGCAGATGCTGTTGCATTGAAAAATCTTTCAATGTTCTGTTGTTTTTGGTTTTTCTAATACTTTTGTCGATCGTGAATGAATAACACAGCTGCAAGTGAATCAAGCATTGTGTTCATTAATTACGCAACATGAGCTCAAATAAAATGCAATACGTTTCCAGCTGTACTCTTATGTACATATTCTGTTTTTGACATGTTCGAAATAATGGGGTTGATTTAAGGTGTAGGGAAAGAAGGATGAGTTCGGAACAGCGGGGAATTCAAAAGAACCGAGTTCGAAATAGTTGATAGTAAATGACTGAAAACATGAGGGTAAATCCAAGGGAATTTGTTTTGTGAGTAACCAGCTTTCCCATTATTGTTGTGATAGTTTGGTTTTTGTGTCACAAAGGATAAGTGGAAGAACAGCATAGAAAAAAAATTGATCTATTGCTGGAAAAAGTCTCTTCGATTGAGAAGAAAGTGTTGGATCAAAGGAGGGAAGGTGAGGCGCACAGCATCACCACTCCAGCTCCTAGCAAGAAAAGGGTATGTAGGAATATAATTTTGTGGGCTAGTGCATGCTAGCTACAGCTTGCCCAAATGGCAGGCTGTGAAACTGACTAAGGTGCTAAATCCATGCTTTTAAATCCTTTTAACTGGTTGCTCACCAGTCTAAGGGTCTCCTTACTTGTTATATTGCCAGGCACAACAGTACAAGTATAACTGGTACAATTTTTACATTTAGAGTTCTAGTATATCTGAAAATTGCTACTCACGTCTAGTGTTAAGTTACTGTCACCAGTCCAGTCAAAAGGTGCTCCAGCAACGTCTTCCTCTTCACTCTTAGAGTCAATATCTTGCTGGAATGAATGGCATTGGAAAATAGAAAGACTTGATTTTGCATGCAATAAGGCCTGTTTCAAACGTCTCTACTGCCATGTCAGACTCAAATGAATATTACGCAGCAGTTGCACAACAATAGCAAGGGAGTGGTTTCAAACGTTGCATTTTAAAACTAACTACAGTAATTCTAGACAAGTTACCTACCATTGCTGGATGTTCCTGTTCCAGCTTCTCCATTTTTTTTATTTCCGCTGCTGTCTTTTTCTAAAACAGTGACAATGAAAGAAATTACATCAGCCAAAATGCTTTTCAGAACTTTGTTTTAAAATAAATATTACTAATACTGATAACACAAGAACACTTTTTTCATTTGACATCATTATCACCACCATTATCACCATCACTATCTTTATTAATATTTTTGTTAAATATTATTGTTATTATGACTATTATTATTAACCATTCAATAACACATGGGTATTGGGAAAATGCTTGAATATTTTTGTTCACTCATACAGGTCAAGTGTATTGTTGTTCAAAAGAAACTCAAAGAAACAAGCAAACCTTGGCATTATAAAATACATACAGAGGAAAGTGACAGGCTTACCTAACACATTTTTTCCTTTTTTGCCATTCCCTGCCACATGTCCCTTACTTGGAACCACACTTCCATGGGCAGCACTTGTGAGGTTATTTCAGCGTGCAGTGCAGTCATCCTTGGTGCCTGGGTGAAAAAAAAAAGAACAACCCTGACATTTAAAAAAATTAAGCATGCCTACAATTTTTGCCTCAAACTTTTTTAAAACCTGAAACATTTACATGGGAAAACGGGAACCTGGCTGAGAGGGTTATGCAATACAGCAGACTAGGCAACGAACCTCAGTAGGTCATGTAAACAATTACTCCATGAACGAGATACTGGAATGTATTGTTATTTTCCTGTAATCTGATTGGTCAACTTTGTGAAGGTGAGGCACTTACAGTTTGTACTTCTGCATTATCTGCAAATGGGGTCATGAAAATTCAAAATCCAAAATCACGAAGCATTATATTTCTCAGGTGAAAGTTTTCTTGACAATTAAAACTCTCTGCATGTTTTGAACCTGATGGAGTACTTCCTTTTTAAACTGAGATTCCACTTACTGTACTTGCAAATACAAATACAAATTTTATTAAGTTCTTAATTTCTTTAGAAGCCACCAAATAAAATAAAAATACGCAGCCATATTCAGATAACTCTTTTAAGTACCGCACTTGTTTCCAATCCTATATTAACTCTAACAAGAAGAAGTAAATGCATTCCTCTTCATATGGTTTTCATACAAATTTATTACTATTCTCTTTACAAATCCAAATTAGGGCAGGAACCGGCTACAACCCTACAAGAAAGAAACAAAAACACAGCTGCTTTAGGGTCGTTGTTCAGTTAAAAGTTTCTTCGGCACATTCTTTTAATTACCTGCAATTAGGTCTTTCCGTACTAATCTATTTTTATCTCCAAGTAAACTGAAAAGATTATTACCATTGTTCTGGTTATCCCCCAAAAGTTCCACGAAATGGGCTGGTCGTGTAAAAAAACTGCGGCTATAACAATCATGAAGTCCCTATTTTATAGACATAATGTTAAAACATTACTCGCAAAGAAAAACTAAGAGTGGCCTGCAAAACTGGCAACTTATAACACGATTTGAATATCCAATTTCACTGAGACACTTACCATCGGGATAAGTGGTTAAGATTGGGCCAGGCCTATTCAAAAAAGAAAAGCATTGTACTGAGAATAGTCCAAGCCCGATAGGCACTGTATTGAAACATGTATAGTATGTTACATTCTGAAAAGTTCGCAAATTTGTTTTACATACAGCATCTAGTTGCACCAAATGGCCTTCAAGGCATGCGGCCAGGTCTTCCACAAAAGCTCGCACTTGGTCATCGGTGATATGGAGCTAAAGCAAAGAAATAAAACAAGTTTGTTTGTCTGTTCTTCCTTGCTTTTTTTTCCCCCTTGCTTAGAACTTAACTCCCCAGCTTGACATCAATTCAGCAGCACAGAAAATATTGTCACTTACCATCTGTTGATGATGCGCCATTCTTCCAAAGTTGAGAGAAGAGAGAAAGTTTCGCACTGTTTACCGGAAATGTGAAATTGGAGTCTTCCTCGTCCCAGAGCTCTTCGAGCGAGGGAATAATTTTATTTGGCCAGCAGTTGTTTGAAAAAAATTCTGTGCGCGTGCTTCTTTCATCAGAAAGATGTGGTTTCCAACAGAAAAGTTTTCGAAGGAATTAAACGCTTACCGGTAAGTTATTTCAAGAAATTATAGTTTCCCTGATATTTCCCACTCTCTTACATGCCATTTCTTTACACTTATCTTAGGGGAAACATTGTGATGTTTTTTAAACGATTCCTTTCCTACAGAAATAACCCAGAAGTCAAAAGTGGAGGCTTGCCCGTGATCAGTTACTTGTAAAGGAGGGCTCCCAACGAAATTGTAGATTTGAGGTAAGCATTCTCTCGCGAGCCTAAGTCTCTCTACTTGTAACTAATAAGTAAAACAAAATATCAAGATACAAATTTAATTAAGCTTATCCTGTTTGTCAAAATTCCATCCTAATATGACTGCATGTGGTTGTTGATACAAAGTATTCCTGCTACTCAAAAGAAGGAAAACAAAGAACAAACACATATTCTGCAATTCCTTTATTTTTCACCTGGACATTGTAGGGCACCTTGCCTAACCAGTTGCATTTAGCAATTAACTGTAACCACTGCTCATGAACTATAGTCAAACTATAAGGAGACCCCATTTCCTAAAATCAAAACCTAAGAATATTGTCTCTATATTAATACTCATTTCTGGTACACTGTTATAAGCAACCATATTTATTTCTTACAACCAACACTAGTACATGCGGGGACGTGTGGATCGTCCAAGTGACGCCCGACCCTTAAAGTAGCAATTTGAAATAGCTACTTAACCTTTGATTTTTAACTATCAGTCTATACCTAGTACATGCGGGAACGTGTGGGTTGTCCAAGTGACACCCGTCCCTTAGGGTAACAATTTGAAATAGCTACTTAACCTTTGATTTCAACTATCAGTCTGTACCTAGTACATGCGGGAACGTGTGGGTCGTCCAAGTGACACCCACCCCTTAAAATAACAATTTGAAATGGCGACTTAAATACCAATTTTGAAATAGTTACTCAACCTTTGATTTTCAACAGTTCTACTCTATACGTAATAAGTAAAGAGACATGTGGTTGTCCAAGTGACACCCACCCCTTAAACAACAAATTAATTGTGATAATCTGTTCATGCTTTCCATCAGCAGAATGATTCAAATAAAATGACAATAAATATTATAATAAGACCTTAAACTGTTAGGTTTTTTTTTTCCCAAATTATAATGTTATCAACATTTTTGTTTTGTTGTTAGGTTTTTTTAGTTGTCCTTAGGTATGCTGGAAGTGCCACCTAAACATGCATTTATTAATTCTTGCTTCCTTGTCCTTTTGTTGAATACCCTCCCTTGTTGACCCAGTAGAACAAGAAGCTCACTTGCTTTCATTTTATTTGGTTCTCCTAAAGTGTACCGCTGTGTGGTTGTATGAGAAAATTCTGGCGTTGATGTTAACACTCTTACAACTTTCTTTGCTGCCTCCTGCTTTCCTCCCTCCATCCAGAATGACTCCTTTCTTTTCACATAACCTCTCTTAACTCTTTCACAATCCTTGAGTGATTCCTGCCGTTTTTCCACCAATAAAAGATCCTTTGCAGCATCCCAGCGGTTGATTCTTGTGTGGAAAGATCTTCTGAAATCATCATTCTTCTTCTCAACTCCTGTATAAATATTCATTACAGTCAACGGTGTGCCGATACCTTGGGGCTTGTTGATTTTGCTATCAGGCTTAAAAAATTATGAGCTGATTAAAATCATTGCCTCTAGGCTAGTAGATGGCCCCAATGGCAAGCCGTAAAACTAACTTTCTTTGCACCCTGGCCAATAATCCTTTTTAAATTTTTAAATTTTCATATTCCTCTTTGGAGCCTTCAGTTAGGCACTGGGAATCAACAAGGTCAAAGATCAAAGAGTTAAAAGAAATAAATGCCTTGTCCACTGAACATTTTTAGGCTGCCATGTCCTCTGAGCATGTGTGGTATTTGGTGGATTAGTATGTGCATGTATGATGTGATGATGATTGTCTGCTTGTACCCAGGTCCACTTCCAGACGTATTTATCATCTGTTTACCCCAGTTTAACAATGCGCTTGATGCATGCTCTCTCATTTATAGAAAAATTGTTTTAGGTTCAGCCTCTCTGTCATACACACGAATCGCATCCCTTACCAAATCCAACACTGTTTTGAATATAGGACAAAAAAGCAAGGCTGATTTTACAGTCGGGAATATATTATCGTTTAACCAATATTTCGGAAGGCACGGCCTTCCTTCTTGAGGGTCTTACATATAATGAGACGGTACAAGTCGAAAATAAGAGAACAGCGTGCAATATGATACTATGTTAGCAAGTGAATGTGGAAAACAGAAACTTTTGAAGTAGTGATTGAAAGAAATTGAAATATGAAAATAGAAAAATAAATGATAACAAAGAGAAGAAATAAAGACTATTACATTTCATCTTTCTAAAAACGAATGATCCAGTTTGCGCCGATGAATGCAGAGAGAGACTTGCTCTTCTATTCGAAAAGGGTTTAAAGGCACCCCTGGCCTGCAACGAGACCATTACCATTTGGTATGATGTTTTGCGAGCACTGTTTCCTGAGATGCCTTTAGAACTCCGAGGAGTGCTGTACCTCGCAAGTAAAGAGGAGCTATTCTGAGCTGGTTTTGGTTCTTATCTAAAGTACTGCCTGACCGTTACTGGAGGTGGATGTTCTGTCAATACTCCTGTCAGCTTCAAACTGTCCCTTGGCAAGTCACCCGTCTTCTTGGATAAATAAGGCCGCAAGGTAGCTGCCCGTCCCATAGAACGAGTCCAGGTCAAGTTCATGAAAGGCTATTTCGCTGTAGACCAGCAGTAACCTTTTAGGTTGCTCTCCACAAAACGGCTTCTTTAGAAGCCACCAAATAAAATAAAAATATGCAGCCATATTCAGATAACTCTTTTAAGTAGTGCACTTGTTTCCAATCCTATATTAACTCTAACAAGAAGAAGTAAATGCATTCCTCTTCATATGGTTTTCATACAAATTTATTACTATTCTTTTTACAAATCCAAATTAGGACAGGAACCGGCTACAACCCTACAAGAAAGAAACAAAAACACAGGTGCTTCAGGGTCATTGTTCAGTTAAAAGTTTCTTCGGCACATTCTTTTAATTACCTACAATTAGGTCTTTCCGTACTAATCTATTTTTATCTACAAGTAAACTGAAAAGATTATTACCATTGTTCTGGTTATCCCCCAAAAGTTCCACGAAATGGGCTGGTCGTGTAAAAAAACTGCGGCTATAACAATCATGAAGTCCCTATTTTATAGACATAATGTTAAAACATTACTCGCAAAGAAAAACTAAGAGTGGCCTGCAAAACTGGCAACTTATAACACGATTTGAATATCCAATTTCACTGAAACACTTACCATTGGGTTAAGTGGTTAAGATTGGGCCAGGCCTATTCAAAAAAGAAAAGCATTGTACTGAGAATAGTCCAAGCCCGATAGGCACTGTATTGAAACATGTATAGTATGTTACATTCTGAAAAGTTCGCAAATTTGTTTTACATACAGCATCTAGTTGCACCAAATGGCCTTCAATGTATGCGGCCAGTTCTTCCACAAAAGCTCGCACTTGGTCATCAGCGATATGGAGCTAAAGCAAAGAAATAAAACAATTTTGTTTGTCTGTTCTTCCTTGCTTTTTTTCCCCCTTGCTTAGAACTTAACTCCCCAGCTTGACATCAATTCAGCAGCGCGGAAAATATTGTGACTTACCATCTGTTGATGATGCGCCATTCTTCCAAAGTCGAGAGAAGAGAGAAAGTTTCGCACTGTTTACCGGAAATGTGAAATTGGATTCTTCCTCGTCCCAGAGTTTTGCCTCTCTCGATGAGGTATACCTCTCTAGCTTTTCGTACACTGTCTCTATTAGATTTCAGTGCTGTAGCAAGGGTAATATATAGATTTAGCCAGAGCTAAAAGCGAAGCCCCATTAATAAATTTATAATTTAAAACAAACAATAAACTTGTTACAATTTAAGGGGCTCGGGCACTCGCCTCGTTTTACCTCATTTTACCTCATTTTAATGTTGAATGCAAGCATAAGTCATGGTCGTATCTTACTACAATGCTGTGGAATGGCTTGCCTGCTGGAGTTAGGGGGAGTCCGACCTTGGCCGTCTTCAAGTGCACGTTGCATTTGTGTTTAACGTGACGTGTTTAGCTTCGCGCATTGTTGTTGGCTGGGTTGGGCTCTCGCTTGGGGGGGGGGGGGGTGGGGGGGGCTATTCCATAGCATTTCACAAATCATTTTGAAAATATCTTTGAATTTTTAATATAGTATATTTATGTATATATATATATATCTGTAGAGTTTTTAGATGTATATTGTATTTAGTTATTTCATTTAATGTAAATTTTGTTTTCACGTTCGCGTTTTAACGAGCTTTTTAGCTCCTAAGCGACACGTGCCTAAATAAAGTATTCTTCTTCTTCTTGTAATCCACAAATCAGTTAAATTAAGGGCACATTCGTGTGACTTTTGAGGGACATGCTAAGTGATTTTAGAGGGAAAGGTGGCCATTCACTGCCCGCGCTATGCTTAGTTGGTCTCCCACAATGCCTTGTTCACCATATTGCCGATCATCGCCATCACCACTGTAGGGAACATAGTTGTGAAGGGTTCTCAAGATGATGAATATTCCATCAGCATCATTTTCGTTTTCATAAACTATACCTAGAAAGGTGTGAAAAATTTTGTAATCTTAGTGACATACTTAATAAATTCTAAATCATAACGTCTGAGCCAATATCTCTAATGTGGAAAGATTAGGGTTTGATTTTATTTTGTTGCTTTTATTTTTATTTTGTTATTGAAAGGATCTAGAATCTATATTTAATTAAAAAAGATACATTTTGGGACTGTTAAAATAAAACCTTTTTTTATTGACATTTCCAGCAAGAAAACATTACCCTTACCTCTTTATATTCTCACTAATGAGTATTGTGGTAAAACAATCGTCTGATAGCCTTCATAAATATTGGCAAAAAGATTTATTGGTAGATGTTTTGATACTTAACTGTGTCAGACACCTTTTTCGTTTCCCTGCTGTAATGGTGTGGAATGTGGGTGGTGACAACATCAGACAGAAAATGAAGACAGGGTACACTGTTAGTTATAATATGTTCTGTCAATGAGATGTAGTTTTCATGCTGTTTTGGAGTTATCCAGTACACTGGGTAAACACTTTCCATTTTCCATGCCCAAAATTCCTTTTTCTGTAGGTGTGTCACTCAGGTGGTTTCCATGGACACGATTTTCAGTGCTTATTACAGAGACAGCGCTTGTCAATATTTTGATGTTCCTCTGTCATATTATGTACCTCTTGGCGATAATCAATGTTGTCGAATGTAATTTTTCTTCCAACATCTGGCTGAAAGAGGTTTGTATTGCTTGAAGGTGCGTTTAAATTAAAAAAAAAAAGAAATTTTATATTTGTTGTTTCGCCGGCAAGGATTTTTTGTCATGTCAGTGATTATCAATTACTTAAACTAACATATAAGGGTAAAAGGAAAAATATCTGCCATCTTTTAAATGCTTAGCATGCGCGCAGAGGAAATTTAACTCTGGATACTAATCAGAGTTTAGTTATCGTCTGCAAGCAGGCTATTTAATGCTCTGTCTCTATGACAATCCCATTATTATTTTTAAAATAGCGACAAACAATGAACAGAGTTTTTTTCTGTCCTAGATAGCATTCACAAACCTGTATAATCCATCTTCTGCTGCAGACAAGTGCACCATGTTCAGTGACCGAAGTTTGGTCAATACAAGGAATGTGAAAGGGGATGTGACAGCAGCTGCTAATCCCCATAGGAGATTTTTTCAACTGGAAGTGGAAACAGGAATTGTTGCTGCTGCCTTAAAAATCCTGGGTTGAAAAAGTCTGGATCCCAAGGAGAAACCAACCAAAAAATGTGTTTCCGAACCAAGAAGATGCCTGTACCAAACAGGAGAAAAAACATTACCTCCATAAAATAGCTACCCTTGTTGTTGACGAGTTTGTCATTGACCAAGAAAGGAACAGGAAAATCATGCAGTCAGTGCAGTTGTTGGAACATGAGCGGTACGCTAAGGAGCAGGAAATTGATGCTGAAGGAAGATACCCATGCTGATCACCTGGTTGTACCAAAACATTTACTCATGATGGAAAATTAAGAAGAGATAATGAAGCAAGGCACAATCCCCCTGTAGCGATTCATGGCCCTTCTTCCAACTTTCTTACTATTGACTCTTGAGACAAGTGAGGACAAGAGAGATGACATGTTTGCTTACTAAAAAGCTCTTTTGGACTATGGTATGCTCATGTTAAATTTCTGGGATGCTATTTCAGAAGGGGATGGTGGGCGCATCCTTCGTTGCTGGAAATGTTTCCTTATGTACCTGAAACATCAGGGTGCGTCAGCTACAAAGTACTCCTTAGAGGCTTTGTATCTGATGTTCCAGGTTTATTCATTGCTGAGCCCACGGGCAGCCCATCGCTTGGTTTGGGACCGTGTTGTGAAAACAAAGTATGGAAGGTGCAACATTCCCTTAGATTTGCTTCTGGAGTTCTATACAAAAAGCTCGGCCCAAGTGCTTCCCAGAAGTTATTGGACAGGATTTGTAACTCTTTGGATGTGATAGCAGCAATGGTGAAATTGTTTGATTCCAACCTCGCAGTGTTCAGAAGATCTGGAAAGCACATCCACAGATCAACAAAGAATGACACTGAAAAGCTTGTCAATGAACTAGTCACGAACAAAGCTTTCACTTATACACCAGGGAGGAAGTACACTTCCTATGCAAAGATGAAGCCCAGTATACTGTGTGGTTTTAACTTGCAGAAAATGTTTACATGGATAAATGAGCATAAGAAACACATGATTCTGTATAGAAGGGCACGTTGAGATTGCCAAAAAATAGATATAAACTCAGTTTCTTTTATGTCAGGAGAAATGAGAAGCCAGTTATCTGATGCCTAGTCCTCACTATAGCAAGTTTATTAACTGATGATAGAAATAGTGTAAAAATAATACTCCTGCACGGCCATTTGGAGATATTAGGGAAATTGGGGGAATTAGGGCTATTTTCAAACATTCATCACAAAATGAGATTTCAGATTCCCCTTTCTTTTCATAAAGCTAATAAATATCTTACTGCTGTTTCTTTTACCCTACTCCTAGTTTCAATGTTGTAGAGTTCATGCAGTTTTTTGAACTAAAGTGCCAGTCGATCTTAAGACCATTTACAATATACATTGCGCAAAATGTTACTCCTGAAATACAATCTCCAATATTGTTATGAGAGAGGGGCTATTTTTGGTCTTGTGGAGGAGAGGGAGATTTGTTGTTGCCAATTGTAAAGTGGGCATGTTTTCCATGCTTGATTTTTGGGAAATGATACACAAGCCTAGGCAGAACTGTTTGAAAAAGTGTTTTTGTATTAAATGGAAAAGCAAACTGTATAAATAATGGTCAGATTATGGTGTTCATGTAATTCTTACATGGAGCCCTTCAATTATGAAAACAAAAAACTGCTTTCCTTTCACAAGTTTTATAAAAATTTCTAATATCCAGAACTTATATTGAAGACTGTTAGTTTATACTTTCCTTAATGAATGAGTATCAACTCAGTATTCATGTATATACCTCAACCCTTTCACTCCTGCAGTGGCCAAAGTTAGAAAAAAAAAGAGTATTTCCAAATTTTAACAGTAGTGTACAAAAGCTCTTCCAAAGAGGTCTTATGACTGATGACAAAATAGCATTTTGTACTCAGATTCAAATGTTAAAGAGACGAGTATTCTCACCATAACTTATTCAAGGAGTGAAAGGGTTTAGTACACTCAAAACAACACAATGATGTTTAAATAAGTACAATAAAGTCAATTTTTGAACAATGTGTTTAACAAAGCTGTCCGTCATCAGTGTTACCCAAACTTACATTACTTAAAGAGTTATAAGTGTCATTGTCAGTGTCCATGAAACAACTCATGTCCTCCAAGTCCTGGCTATCTAGCAATATGCTGACAAGAGCAGAATCATCTCTGATCTCATCCCAGTCATATGCAATAGAGTCTTAATGGAAATCATCCTCTTGTAAAAGCTGTGCAGTGTCAATATCACCAAATACATCACTTATGATCTTGACAACACCTCTAGCATAGTGATGTCGCCATATTTCAACAGATGTGAGAACATCATCCACAGAGAATAACTTCTCACAACATTCAATGGCCTGGTTGACACGAAAAGCATTGAATTCCAGAAGATAGGTCGGACATGTAACTGTTTTGTCTGCTTGACCCTGCTTTGCCATCTCGCGTTGGAATTCGAGAGGCTTCTTCCTTAAAGTGTCTGTCTTGTGTTACAGACTGCACAATTTCAAGGCTGTCACAGTCACTAGTAGGACCTGTCGAGAGCTTAGGCAGACTGGGTCTGTCTTTACAGGGGCTCCAAAACTCACCACAGTTCTCACTACCACATTTGTATCCACCAGCACAAATATCGCAACAGTCATGAAACTTTACATTTGTGTCTGAACTCCTGGAAATTTCTTTGGAACCAAACTTTTCAATTAGCCTCCTTCTGCGGCACAGTTCAATTTGTAGATACTGCTTCATGTCAGCATCGCAGTGACTACTCAGAAGACCGTTGTACAGTAGTACACATGAACTAGGGAGGCCATCTCTGCCAGCTCTTCCACACTCTTGTACATACAATTCCATTGATTTTGATGGGCCAAAATGGATCACTCATCTTACTTTTTTACAATTGGCCCCCATGCCAAAAGCAACTGCATATAAAAACACGCACATTCCCCTCGTCCAAAGCCATAGACTTTGAAATGTGATCTTTCACAGAGGCAGGGGCACCGGCATGATACATTGCAACGATTCAATTTTTGGGCAAGGTACTTGTGTGGTACAGGTGCTTTCCCAGGTATACCTCAAACACACGGAAGATCACAGAACATTGTTTTCGTGTCTGACAGTAAATTAATGTTCTGGCTGTCTCAGTATTCAGTTCCTTGACTTCACTAATCAAAGATGAAAAAGCTAACCCTATCTCATCATTCTTGTCAAGGTATGACATTCCATAAAATAAGTTCAGCCTGTCTGGGCTCTGCTCAATCAACTGGAGATCTTTTTCACATATATGGAGTGTATGCAGTATTTGCTGCTTGGTAGCCTTTGTTGCAGTTGCTGTAAGGACCATGATTTGACACTCTTGAGGAATTAGGGACCTTAATTCTCCGAGGCATCCATACCACTTTCTGAAAGGAACTTTGTTCTTGGCCCCAGGTAGTCCCCTGTAAAACAAAGAGAATTAGTCTTAAAAGGATAATAATTATTTTCACACATTTCAAAGTTCTCATTTACAGTGTAATAATGCAATCCATGCATCTCGGTTTAGTTGTATAATACCTGCAGTGATCAGCACTCTTTTAAGGGATATTAACTTTGTTAACAATCAAATGTCAGAAATTTGCATTTATTAGTACCGACTAATGTGACAAAATTCTGTAGCTATTTTTTTCAAACCTCCATGGTGTTTTATTAAACCATCGCAGACTCCGCCGCCAAATGTGCAGACAGAATGCAAGTGCAGTTTGTATTTTCGCTGACGTAACTGTATTAATCTTACCTAACAGTAAGATTCGTGTGTAAAGCAGGCTACCTGTAAATTTCATAGTACTAGCAACTCGACTCTAAGGAGATAAAAGGTGTGAATAATTCAGCAGCATGGTCCTAGATTTATTTTCATTGTTCTGCGTTAGAAAGAGAAATTTACCTACCGCTGTGTTATACAATGAGCCTTGTCGATTGCCACTCCAATCAGCATTTCAGAAAAGCTTTCGCTTTTGAAGATGCCCCTCCACAGTGCAGTAGACAACAAACACTCGGGCGAACCGAATACTACGAGAAAATTGCTGTTTAAAACTTGTTGAATAATTTCCGGATCCTCCACATCGGTGATGGCAATAGCTGGAATACAAATGCTGTTCAAGTATTGCACTTGGTCCTCCATCAAAGACTGCAGAGGTGAAATCACAACAATAACACTTGAACCGCGAGGCTTACCAGAAACAATGTCTGCGACAATGGGCAAAGTTTGGAAAATTAGCGACTTTCCAAAGCCCATGGGCAAATTTACAAACACATTTTTGTCCTTAAACAAAGCTTTGATAGCTTCTTGTTGTTCTGGAAGCAGATCGGTCAATTCAAACTGTGCTTTGACTGCGTCAAAGGCTTCTTTCCACTTCTCTTCGCTAGCCGCCGCCATTCTTTCATGTTCGCTTTTCTGCTCCTTCTGTTCGCTTCTGGTGCAAGCCCCTATAGCTCAGCCAATCGGAGACGATCACAACAAACAAAACAAAGGCCTTTTTTAACTGGCCAATCGTGGCGCGTACTCAAATCTGAGTACACAGCTGGAAGTCCAGAACAAGGATTTCGGCGCTGTTTCGCAGACGGAGTTAACCAGGGTTTAATTTCATCTGTGTGCAAGGTAACAATTAGTGAACATTACCTAGGCTTAGTGTAAAGCTAAACTAACAAGAACATGTTATTCCGATAAACTCTATTTATCTACAGTGAGCATCTCAACAGTTGGTAGATGGTTCATTTCGATGTTGAACAGCAGAATAAATTTAATTTAATGTGTTCTGATCCACGACACAATTGACTTTTAGAGATCAGCGGGCAGATACTTGTAAATAAGGTTTGTTTAACTGCTATATTCAACTGCTTAGTGGAAATAACTTAAATTGCTCTTATAAAAAACCTGTTTGAGTATACAATACCCCATCTATTTTCTTCAACTCCGTTTGATGATTGAATATTATAGTTTTGAGCAAATGCTTTGTTTTTATTTTAAACAGAAGAACAGAAATCCTCAAAAACGAATTCACTTTCAGAGAGGATAATATTTGATCAGTGAAAAGCAGAATTGATAACTGAGAATAAACTATTTACGCCTTAATATTATAAATAGCAAACCAACTGTAACTTTTATATTCTTCTGACTCTTATAAACAATGGAATTCATGATATTGTTTTTTTTTTTCGTGAGCCTAAACAATTTCATTTTCACAAGGTATAATTTAAAACCTTTAATCGGAAATGGAACGTTTGCACTCAGTGTATTCTAAACAAATGAAAATAAAAGATTACTTGCGGTTTTCAAAGGATTCCAAGCCGGTAATTCATTCTCTTCACCATACCACGGAAAATGAATAACAGGGACATACACATGAGTGGTTGAACAATTAATAATGCAAACTTAATTCCGTGAAGGAAAAATAATTCAACAATCATGAATACTTACCTCATCCAACAAATCATTCTGCTAAGGTTCAGCTGATTCCTCTGATAAAGGCGATTGATTATTCTACATAAATGAAAGAAAAGGAGGTTATTAAAGTTCTTGAACTGAAATTCATTTTGCAAACTCTCATAGTATTAAAGGGGACTCTGGGGTAAAATTGACCTTTTTCTTGATGATAGGCCTACATTTGTTATTTCAATTTTTGGTTACTAATTTAAGTGATTGTTCGTCAAAATGAAGATATTTCACCCGAAAGATGAGTCAAAAATGAAATACCATTCCGCCGTCAAGCATAATCTGATATTTATGTAGCTTCCAGTTGTGTACAACATTTTGCATTGTCTGCTTTGGGGGTTTTTCTTGCCTTTATCACTCTTATAATGTCAAATTCTGGGTCAGAATCCGAGTTCTCCGATGAAGAACAAGGAGCACAAACGTTTTCTATCCAGCCGTATCAATTTGAACCGCGGGTAAACACGGATGAGAGGGATGTCAACGCTGAAAGTCTTTCTGGTCACGAGTCCATGGAAGGCAGCGAAGAATTGAATCCAAGACTGGAAAATTCCGACTGGTACGTGCTGTGCTCTTTGCTTCATTGTAATTCTTTTACCGATCTGTGAAATAAACTGTTGTCTGGCTGAGATGTTGTGTTCGTAATTTTGGAGCGATTCTAGAAAAAAGTTGGTGAAAGGGCTCTACGACGTCTTGTTATGGACCTGAACCAAAACAAATGAAATGTTATTCTGATGCTACATGTACCTACTCAAGATGTTTCAATTAATTGTAAACACAAATTTGAAGAAATTGATCGTGAAAGGCAAAGGCAAAGAGGCCATAGTCTGTAAGATCTCTAAGTCTCTAACAACTACACCTCGGACTCGACGCAACGTAATGGCGACCTGCCACGTTTATGCCTTGCTGGTCTTTTTCACGTGGTTTTCTTCACCCACGATGCTTCCCATTAGGACCAAAATTTCAGATACAATCTACTTCAATTTGACAACTATTTTCGTGGACCAAAGTTGCCCTTTCAAGCAGAAACATGTAATCGAAGACCTACTTTATAACAGCCAAAGCGACCGCGGACAACGCCATCTTCACGTCAACTTCGCGTATAATCCTGTCCGAAAGAGATATCTACGAAGAAAATTCATATCCAGGAAAACATTATACTACTCGAATGCTGTGGCAACACACAATATTCTACTCCTAAGAGGGGGAGACGTGGAAAGTAACCCTGGCGACAAACCTAAATGTCCGGTGTGCCAAAGAACTATCTCCTTGAACCACCGTTCATCAATGTGTTCTTCTTGCCACAGTAATTATCATCTTAAATGTGGCGGTTTTTCCATCAGTCAACGCAGAGATCCGCTCGGTCCAACTAGTTTATCAGAGCCATGGATGTGCAATTGCTGCAGCCTAGGAACTTTACCATTTTTTACCACGTCTCCTGAAGAATTGATCTCCTTATTTGTGGACCCAGCAAAACCCGATTTGGACAACTCAGCGGCAAGCGACTCGCTGTGATCCCAATCACCGTTAGAATGGTTTACTACGAACATTACTGGTTACTGTAAGAAAAACTTGAAGATTGGCCATCTCAACGTCAACAGCATCTTCGGTAAGTCGGACGAAGTCATCAATTTACTCGACAAATGCGCCTTCGACATCCTGTTTATCAGCGAAAGTAAGATCGATGAATCTGTTTCTACTTCTTTATTTACTCACTCGCAATATCGTATCATTCGACGAGACAGAAAAAAAGGAGGTGGAGGATTACTCGTCTATATCAGATCAAACGTAACGGCCCGTCGACAAGTTAAATTTGAGCCTGAAGGTATCGAATCGATCTGTTTAGACGTAAAGGGATGTGCTAATAACTGGTTTCTAGTATGTGCTTGCTACCGCTCCCCTGGTAAATGCAAAGTCAAGGATTTTATTCCAGCCTGTACATCAGCAGCAGAGAAAATGTATGTCAAACGGAAAGAAGTCATGTTTATCGGGGACTTTAATATGAATATGCTTGAATCACCTGATAACCCAAATGGCCCTAATAAAGATCTGACCAAGTTCAGCCAACAATTCTGTCTAACGAATGTTATTCACGAGGCTACAAGAACAACTAATTATTCAAGAACTCTACTTGACATTGTTTTAACATCACACCCTGAGAGGTTGGCGACAATTGGAATTTTGCAAGTTGGGATTAGCGATCACGACTTGATCTTTGTTGTGAGGAAACAAAAGCTACCGAGACCTAAGGCAAGAACAATAGAATTCAGATCCCTGAAGTATTTAGACTCGAACACATTTCTTTCTGATCTCAGAAACATCCCCTGGGACAGCGCTTATATTTATGACAACATTGATGACATATGGGCACATTGGTCTGGCCTATATAAACAAGTCCTAGACAAACACGCACCTGTAAAACGAATACAGCTTCGTAACAACCAATTGCCGTGGATCAGCCCAGACATTCAAAAGCAGATTCGCATACGAAACCGACTCTACAAGAAATTCCGTCGCGCACCAACAGACTCAAACTGGTGTAAGTACAAAGAACAACGGAACAGAGTTACAGGTCTAAAGAGAAGAGCAGTCAAAAATTTCTGCGCCGAGGCAGCCTCAGGAACATCATCTGCTGGTTTATTCTGGAAAAAGATGAAACCTCTTCTTCCGAACAACAAATCTAATACTGATGGCACAGCTAACATTCATCTTCTGGATGATGGGAAACTCGTATCCAATCCCAGCAACGTATTTAACGACTTCTTTGTAAATCCAAGAATACAGGACTCAGCCTTGAGCTTAACGGAAGAGAATTTTGGCGACCATCCTAGCATAGCAACAATTAAAAGCAAATCATACAACCTTGACTTTGCTTTTAAGGAAATCAACAAAGAAACCGTAACCAACTACGTATTAAAAATGAATGCCAAGAAATCCACTGGCCCCGACGGTTTCTCTCCAAAGATTGTTAAACTTTCCGCTATAGCCGTGGCCACTCCGTTAACGTCTTTGTTTAATTACTGTATTCGCACGAGTACTCTGCCCAAAGAATGGAGAATGAGTAATGTCACCTCCATTTATAAGAAGGGCGATGTGACCGATAAAAACAATTACCGACCAGTCAGCGTTATCTCTGCAATCCCCAAACTATTTGAGAAAGTGCTGTTTGACCAGATGTGCGCCTCCTTTGCACCAATTTTTTCGCCCAACATGTCGGGTTTTCTTAAGGGACACTCCTGCGCTACAGCGTTGATCAAATTAACAGATGATTGGAGACGCGCACTTGATGAAAAAAAAGAAGTGGGTGTAGTTGCTATCGATCTCTCCAAGGCCTTCGACTGCATTTGCCACAATCTGCTGCTAGCAAAGTATGGCTTGCAAGAACCAGCCCTACAACTTTTAAGATCATTTTTGCACGACCGTAAACAAAGGGTAATATGCAATAATGCGCGCTCTAGCTGGTCACTTTTACAGTGCGGCGTCCCGCAGGGAAGTCTCCTTAGCCCCTTACTGTTTAACATCTTTATGAACGACGTAAACGAATCTGTTTCCGTCTCCTCCCTCCGCCTCTACGCGGATGATACAACCGAATATATGGCGGACGAAAGTCCTCTTGTGCTTCAACACGTCTTAAATCAAGACTTGGAAAAAGTATCTACCTGGCTTAACTACAACTATCTTCAAGCCAACGGGGACAAGACACAAGCAATGATTCTTGGGAATTCAACATACAATTACGATTTGCAGTTTGATGGCACCTTAATCGATATCAAAGAACACTTAAAGATCCTTGGAGTATGTCTGGACAATGAGTTATCTTTCAAAGAACACACAAATGTAATGCTGAAAAGAGTATACGCTAAGATTGCCACACTTCGTCGTCTCAAGTGCTTAGTACCCATAGACACTTTATTACTTTTATACAGGAGCTTCATAATACCGCATTTTGAGTATTGTAATTCTTTACTGATTGGTATAGGTAAAACGCTCAACAAAAAAATGGAAGACGCTAACTACTACGGTCTACGTACAGTAATGAACACGGGGAAAACTTCTAATTATGAGTCATTACTCAAACTGCTGGGCATGAGAACGCTAGAACATAGACGTATTGTACAATCTCTGATAATATTTTTTAAGTGTTTGAAAGAAAATGGCCACGCTATATCACCAACTTATTCAAGCCCCGGGTCACGCCATACAATCTTAGAAGCAGCGGGCTAAACGTAGAACAACGCCCTTATAATAGCAGATTCTTCCACGGTTCATATTCTTATATCATCTCTAGAATTTGGAATCAGTTACCGCCGGCAGCAAAAAATGCAGCAAACGTTCCAGCTTTTATCAATCATCTTAATACAACAAACTTTGGTGGCTGCCAATGCAGTTCTTGTCTCAAATGATTCCTTTATAGGCATGTTGTATTTTTATCGTTTTTTAATATTGTATTTTTAACGCATGTTTTTAGGATATTTCAATGGTATGATAATATTGTATTTTTTAATATATAGTTTTTAAATCTTTTTTTTTTTTTTTTTTTTCTCTTTCTTTTAACATGTATTTCAAACACTTCTATCATGAGCTCCTGGCTCGGGAGACTTGGGCAACCACTGCCCGTGTTTTTGACGTAAAATAAATTACCTTACCTTACCTACCTTACCTATGAAATGTAGTTGTTTGCTTGTAAAAAAGCACGCATTGGAACGGTTATGTCACTATGTATTGGTTTGGAAAGGATGCTGTCGAATTCATGATCGGTTACAGTGGAGCTGTTAGGCCAGGGTTCCAGGGTTCTGGTTTGCTTTTCACAAAAACCTTGCATTGGCCGCGTGCCCTTGGAACACTAAATTGCACCATCCTCCCGAAGCCATCTTCTTGTAGGGATTCTGTGGCTTTGTTAGTATTCTGCCTCTGCTATGTTCTTTGCAGATCGTTTTCCATGCTTAAATGCTCGGTAGCTCACCACTGGTCCAGGCGAAAGAAACACCTGATCTTTGATAAATCCTTGACTTGGCTGTTCAATCATTTTAGTTTCTCTTTTAGGAACTACAGAACGTAAACAAAGGAATATGGGAGCTGTCTGAAATCTGTATTCGTTGATATCATGGTCACTGGATTCACAATTCGTGTTGATAGTGTTATTGTTTTTTTGAAGTGAGTACTGGCGCCTACACAAAAAGAAGGCCAAAAGTAAAAATAAAACTGTATAATCGGGAATGTATCTTGTTGTTGCCTAAACTGCTTTATTCAAAGATCTTATCATTTTAAGTGATATACCGGTACTAACATAATAATTTAAAGTGCTAAATTCAATCATTCTTTTAATTTGTCGATCCAAAAAGTGATTTTAGATTTTCAAAGTTGCCCTAAATATGATATACTGTCCTTCTAAGGAAAAGTTGGTCAATTGCATTGGCAAGGATAGGCAAGATTGTGAAATTGTCTTTGAGTCCTATCAAGTTGAAAATTTAACAAGTAAATTTACCTGACAAAGAATGCCCTTCTGGCTTTCCAGATGTTGCACGAAGCACATGGCACTTTTGAGTGTAGTCTTGGAGATCACAGTTGGTGGCGATGAGGCGGGAGCACCTGCGAGCAGTTGTTCCAAAGTGTAATTAAAGACATAGAGGGCTGTGGTGACTCGAGGAATGAGCTCCGGCATTTTGGATTTCGGTGGAACTTGTCCCTGTTGGATGACTGCGTTGACCTCCACAACAAAGTCATCGATAGTTTCCCGCAACAGCAACTTGGCGTCTTCAGCGAAAGTGAAATGCATGTGCTCAACCGTGTCGTTGATGTTAGCGAAGTACTCTTCAAAGTTGTCAACAACCTCTGTAGAGAGTTGATCTGCCGCGGTTTCCATTTCGGAAAGCGTTGGCCTGTAAGCTAGGGGAGTTGCAATCAGCATTTGACCAAACCATGGCCATGGTCCATCTTGGCGATGAGTTTGGCGGTGTTAAGGATGCTGAATGGAGTATTTGGTGGGATCACTCTAGTCTCCTCAGTCGAATAATGGTTCGAGCAACGCTCACCGGAAAACAATTTGCAAAGCAACTGAACATCGCCAGTTGCATTGTCCTCATCCAACTTCATCAGTTTGTTCAGTATATCAAAAACCTTGGGAGAGAGGATGATTCCTTTTTTTGGCGTCGCTAGCAACTTCACTAAACCCGAGGACGTGGTTTTGGAAATGATGGATGAAGTGTAATCTAGTACTTTAAGATGATCTTAAGAAGCATGCTGAATTTGCCTTTGGGATAATATGAAAAAGACCATTAGTTAATGAAGACTGAAATTAAAAAGTTTTGTAAGTAGCAGTTATGATTGAAAGTCCACCAGCTTTAAGTCCATTAAACATACCTGTTCCAGGATATCCCACAATATTGTATAGTTCAAGGGTTGATCGTGCGTTAAGGTCTGCACACATGCGTGGTTACAGGCCAGAAGATACGCGGTTGTGGTCAGCAGTGAAGGAACAAAATATCCTTTGCAACTTCCAACGGATACTGCCTTGTTTTTGAGGAAACGGTAGACATCCGGATTTGGAAATAATTTTCCGTACGAAAATTGTACTTCATTTAAACGCTTCTGGAGACTCACCCAGGTTTGCTTGTGTTGCTTATTTAGTTTTGACAAGGCGTACATTCTGATTTGCTCCTGGTGACCGTATACAGAAGAAGATTGCAGTGAAAACAAACAGTGCACTGTTAAAAGGAATGCTCGGAAGTTGCTTTCAGAGACATCGGCTTGCAAAATCTCGACCAATGGGAGCTCAAGCGCGTAATTCAAAAGTATATTTGAGTTATTTATTACCCAATAACTTACGAATTGGAGAATTGGTGAGAAAAAGTATATTCATTTCCAGTATGTGTGAAATAGGCCACTTGCACAAGACGTCACGTGACCAATGCTTCCTTTAAACAATTAGTTGGAATCTTGCTGATGCGAAAAATGGACAGAGCAAATAAGAATTATCTCACGCTCGAAATTTGAGAGGAAACGCATTTAAGGGAGTTATTTTATGGCTCTTTGATTTTTCAGCAAAGTAGTATGATTTGTATTGGCCGCCATGTTGGAGGGCATACTCTTGCCCTCCAACATGGAGGCCAAAACTACTTTTTGCTTATATCTTGTTTGATAGTTACCTTCAGATGTGCTGTAAACGTTACCACATCATCTTTTCAACATTTTTCTTGAAGTTTAAGTGTCAAATTTGCATTCAGAAAGAGGTAGTTCATAATTTTAAAAATCACATTTTGGTCACGTGACCAGATACAAACTTACTCATTTTAAGAAAATGGTGCGGGTTTGAAAAACCAAATCACTATTATTTTGTTTAAGATATGACCCACTAACTGATTTTCGAATGTAAAATCATATAACCTTCATTTTCACAAAAACGATGTCACATTACCTCTTAGTGCAAATGGCCTATTGGCTAGAGGAGCAAAGTTAAAACTACACAATGGGCGCGAAGTAAGTCGTGTAATAAGAAAGTAACGAACTATGCTTTGTTTGGCTAAAGGTGCTAAGTTAACACTACACAATGGCCGCGAAGTAAGTCGTGTAATAAGAAACTAGCCAACTATGCTTGTGAAAAATAGAGCCACAGACACTGTATTATTTGAAGATGCACAAATTCAACACAAGGTTAGTGGCTGAACAAAGAAATTAAATAGTTGAAAATCCGTTGTATTTGCGCTATGATTTGTTGATAATTGGTAAAGGATAATGACACATGGAGAAGTGTTAAATTGCGAGATCGAAACAAACAAAGAAACAAATTAATTTGAGATGCGAGCAGGAACTGCTTTGAAAAAATGAAGTATTTTCAATAGCAAGAGCGTGGATGTAGGAAGAGTAGAACTACAAGGTATCTCCAATGAAGAGAGTGCATGGCTGATTACGGAATCCAAGTTGCCATTGGTCTTAAAAGACCACGATTATCTAGTCAGGCAACACAAACTCTCTCAACTAAAACAAAAGAAAACGGGACTCAATGTGGACATAGACGAGGCAGTTATGCGCACAAGAGGGAGCACAGGCTGTGGTGATATGATGATTTAGTGTGTCAAATGATAGACAAAGAAGTTCTAATGGAGTGGCTGATAGGTGAAGGATTACTTGCAAAGTCAGAACTGTGTCCTTAATGCAACAAAGAAATGAAATTAGTGACATGCAATGACCGATGAGATGGTTTGAAATGGGAGTACAGAATACAGACAAGTGGTTAATTTCGCAAGACGGAGACATCAATAAGAAAGGGAAGCTGGTTTTTGGTAAAGCAACATGACATTGGAGGAAATACTCAAATTCATGTACTGGTGGTGTCAAGATCTTGAGCAGAGTCAGATAACGCATGAACTAGGTCTAGCACGTGGTACAGGCGTAGACTTCGACAGTTTTTGCCGAGAGGTTTGCAAAATAACAATGTTTGATAGCAGTCAAAAAATTGGTGGAGAAGGAAAGATTGTCCAAATTGATGAAAGCAAATTTGGAAAGCGAAAACAACCCAGAGGACATCACGTGGAAGGACAATGGATATTTGAATTGATCGAGCAGGAGAGTAGAAAATGTTTTATGATTGCAGTGGACAAAAGAGATGAAGCAACTTTGTTGCCGCTGATAAAACGGTGGATTGAACCAGGAACAATTATAATATCTGACTGCTGGAAAGCCTACTGCAATCTGGAGAAGAAGGGCTATACACACATAACTGTGAATCACTCGCAAGAATTTGTGAATGAACAAGGAGACAGTACCAATAAAATGGAAGGTCACTGGAGACAAGCAAAAGTGAAACTACCACCGTTTTGGTGTGAGAAAGCATCACTTCCCCTCTTACATAGCTGGTTTATGTGGAGATATAAGCACAGGGAAGATGACTTATTTGAAATCTTTTTAGGAGATGTTAAGAAATTGTATAGCGTATAAGTTAACGTGGTTTCTTTTCTTGGCGTTTCGGAACAGATTTGCAGTCATAGGAACTGGCTGTGATGTGTGGTGCACAGTGCTTGTGTGGCACACAATATAATTTTTAGCGGGTAACCGGCTCATAGATTAGGACGAGGAGTGATGATATTGTACTGTAATTTTCAATGGATGAACGCTTATAGACAAGAAATACACATGACATTATCAGTAGTCGTGTGCCAATTGCTCAATAGATGAACTCTTATAGAAGAAGAAACACACGTGCACGGCATTTAACGAAATTGCATGATCCCCAGCAGTGTAATTTTATAGAACGAGAATTACTCCTGGGTCATGTTTTGAGCAATTTACATAATGAATGTAATTTTTTCAGTAGTTGTTTTGAATGGTGTAACGAGACACATTAATGAAAGTTGCATGCGAGTTAGTTCTGGTTTTGAATATAAATTGAAGAAATTATTCTAAAAACGTGTTGTTTGTGGGCTTCAAAAAAGACGTATATTATGTGTGTATCGTCCTTGTTTCGCATCATGGCTAAAGAAACATGTTTATTACATGTCTAATGTGCTTTTTCACCTCATGGCTCAAAGAACAACGAATATTACGTGAATAGCTAGTTGTTTGGGAGCACGGGAGTAGCTCTTCATTGGTCTGGGGAAAACAGTATGTAAATTAGATGACTCTGGGACTGCGGGAGCAGGTTTTTAAGTCACAGATTTTTGTGGCCGGGTATTTTAGAATCTAGCCAAAATTTTTTCATTCTTTTTTTTTTTCGTTTTGAGAGCCTTGAGGATGTAAACATCGTCAAGCGACCGACAAAGTGCTTAGTGTTCGTAGTTTTCAATATGTCTTGCAAATTAGGTGCTGTGAACGTGAAAGCTGTTAAAAACCTAGCATAAATTCCCTCCTCCCCACGTAGCTGGTTTTTTCAAGTAGAAGGGAAGGATTTTGAAGAATTTTCTTGACGCTTCGCTTTGTTTTATATAAGCTAACACTAGCTCGGGCACAAACACAAATAATTGCATATTTGTACATGTTGATCTTCACTACACATAGGTTCTTTAGGACAACAGGCGGCCGATGGTCCCGCCTAACCTATTTCAGGAGAGAAATTTATTTACAGTGTTTAACTCTCTAGTTTTGCCAGTGCCCTCACTTTGTTTAGTAGCTTGTATAAACAGTCTTCTTCAACTCAAACAGTATTTTACTTCAACATATTTTATATAATATCAAAAAAAAGTTGGTAACATCTGAATCTCACAAAACCTTACATTGTTGTCCTAAGTCAGCTCTCAATTGCTGGTGTTTATCAGGCTCCTTGACCTGTACCCCATGTTAAATGTAGAACAGTTCAGTTTTTGTTTCCCATCTATGATCTAAGTGCTCATGTGATAATTGCCAGATTATGGGGAGAGCAGAGGCATGCATATACTGCCAAGAAATAGAGCAGGTTAAGAATAAGCTTAATGAAGCAGTTACTAGTGGTGAATGTGATGAAGAGCCAATGTGCATCACACAGCATCCAGGGTTCCATCCAGTATGTATAAATAGAAGGGTCCTGCAGACTGCATGATATCAGTATAAGCAACAATACAAAGAATCTTTTGATGGGCCTGAAGACAAACTTTACAGGCACATAGTGTACAGACAATTGGCCCGATGGTGTTGGGGAATCCTGGGCAAGGAAATTAGGGTTGTGCATCCTTCATGTGCTGTCATGTGTATTAGGAACTTCTTTCCTCCACCTGGGCCTGAGGAGGAGTTTGTCTTTACAGGGTTTAAATATGCAGATGAGTAACATGTCTTAAAACTGACATCAGGCTGCCAGCGTAAATGAGAAAGTGTAAGCCACTTATGATGCATAATGTAAAGAGTGTATAAAAAATGATTTGTTTACACAATTGTGAGCTGAATCTTTTAAGCCTTTTGGTTTTGCATTTGCATTTCAGACCTTGACATGTTCAAAAGTCCTATACACATGCATCCATGTGCATATATCTACAATACCTTCTGAAAAGACAAATTTTCTTGAGAACATCAAGAACATAGTTTGAATTAGGAAAACAAAACATACTAACCATAAAGGTCTATTCCTCATTACTTACAGTCAAAAGACCCTCACAACTGATCACCTGTTCTTGTCATGTCATTGCATTGTGTGCACAAAACACATAATAGTGGATTTCAATGTTTTACACTTAATTGGAGTAAAACGACATAAGGGTATTTGAGTTTCTTATTGTCTTGTTTGGAAAAAATTTGAGTGTTATTGTGATTGACTATTTACAAGTAGGAAAACTCCAGGAAATGTGTCAAGGGCTCACTATTGTTAAGTCATCTATATAATCTTGACCGATGTTGGCGTATTCCATCTGATTTAGTAGGTGCTGGTTCTGAGGCAATCTTTCTTGCTAGTGGTAGATGAAGTGGCTGTGTGGCTGCATGCCCCTGCTCTACACGACTAAGCACTTTAGAAAGTAGGTCTGACAAGAACTGATATGATTTCTTCTCATTAATTGGTTTGACAACCCATCTTTTATTTGCTTTTGGGAAGCAAAGCTTGTATGGTGCCTCACCTGCCCGTTCACCTGACTTCATCGCAGCTAGCTGGGTCCAAGCTACCATGCCCTGGTAAGAGTAGTGCTCGCGTTTGGAGGCATACTTCAGCATCATTGAATGGTACACCTCGATTTTACCAGTGTGACGGAAGTCAGTTAGTTTTTCCAGGTCTTTAAGAAGCTTTTTATTTAGTACCACTTCCTCTAAAGCTATGTGAGCTTGTGAGCCTGGCTTAAAGTGCCCATAACCTAAAAATTGTTATTTTCTTATCTGAAAGTACATATTAAGACAGGTATTTCTGTGAAAAAATGTTGCGATTTGGACAAAACGTGATTTTTTTACGATTTTTTTAAGTCTACATTTCTGTGGCGCACCCGTTCAGCTGACCATGACAGCTGACCGGCTCATATGTGACGTCACGTGACGTAGCTTCAGGAACCTCACTTGTCAGATCGTACACAAACAAAAGGCAAACATTGAGATCTTCACCGAAATGTCGTCGATAGAAGACAGTCTTTCTGAAACAGAAAGTTCACAATTTGGCAGTGAAGACGAAAAAATCGAAATAGAGGGAGCAGATGGAGCGAGCAATCGATTTGAAGATGATTCGCTCGAACCATACGCAGACGAGCCTTTGGCGGACGAAGAATGGCTTGAAAACTACAGGCGAGAGCTGGCGGAAAACGAAGAATTGGAGAAAGAGCTGACGAAGCGTCTTAATAAAACAGCGTGCGTGTTGCTGACTGGTAAGTTGATCGTACATACAAGCACGTGCAGTTGCCTTGAATGTTTGTATGTCTAAGTTGATTACGTTGTACTGTGGAAATAATCAGCATTTCGTGGTACTTTCTGAACGTTTTGTTTCAAACGTAGGTGTACTTGTGGAAAATGTGAGCTTGATTTGCTTACGAATATAAGCGAATGTTATTGTTGTAAAGAACTTGAAGGATGTGTCGAGTCCCTGACAAGTGAAATTGTCCTGGAAGATCTTGAGGAGGGCCAAGAGTTATGCTGTGTAACAGAACATCCCGGTTTCAGGCCAGTCATCCTAGAAAAATGGAGTCTGCGGTTGGCAGGTGGGAAATACCGAACAAAAGCGAGAGAGTACTAAAAGAAGACTGGATCAGAAGAAAGGTGAAACTGATTTCTCAAAAATGCATTTTAACTTGATTGTATATTTATGAATTATTTTTCAATTTGTTCAATATCAATTGGAACAGGCTGTTTTGTTGAAGTTTCAAAGTTTGGAAAATATTATTCACATTTGCCAATAGAACAACTTGTTCCTGTTTTGGTTTGAGGATAACATACCCCTATACACAAGAGTTTTCTGAAAATACCACCAATAATAAAGATTATTCATCTTCTTTCTCTCTCATGAATTAGAAAGGGATCCTGCCAGTCTAGAACTCTTGATTTGGTTCTTTGTAAATTATATTCATATTGGGTTATTATTTTATTGTCTTTTTTAGATATCTTAGATCGATTGCATACAGGGAGTTTTCCTGACTTGTTCATGGATACTTGGGAAAAAGAAGGATCCCTCTTCCTGCCTGTGCCTACACTGCGATTCGGAAAGCATTCCCCAGCAAAGAGGATGAACCATTAGCAGGATTTCAATTAGACGAAAATTAGAAGACCAGATCCTTACTTCCTTTTGAAACAAAAAAAAAAACTTTTTTCGTATAAAAATAACACTACCAATTTCTTGTGACTGTGATTAATAGTGAACTTCTCTCCTGTTTAAATTTTGTTCAACCATTTTGTGCTTTTTGTAATAAATATACAGTAGAACCCTGGTAACTCGAACTCGGATAACTTACACTAAACTTTGTTGTCCTTCATCAAAATTTACCCAATTGACCCCGATAACTCGAACCCCGGCTTCCTTTTCCCTTCAGAGTTCCAGTTACCAGGGTTCTACCTCCTATATAATTTATACTTGGCTGCTTGAGGGACAATAAACAAGAAAAAAATTTTTGTGAACAATTATACAGAGCTAATTTGACATCAATGTGATAAAATGACCTTTCTCCAAAAGAAACCATTTTTTTATAATTTTGTTGACGTGCCTTAGCAATAATTCATACCTGGCTGTGTGGGTGAATTAAACAAAAGAAATCACCGTTAGGTTAGGTATAAATGATTAAAATATTATATTAATTTGTTTTATTCAAGGTATGCCTCAAGCCAGGTATGAATATTAATATATCAAAATATTATTGAACTGGGCCATTTGCACTAAGAGGTCATGTGACAATTTTTATGAAAATGAAAGTTATATGATTTTGCCTTCAAAAAACCATTAGTGGGTCATATCTCATAGGTTTTCATTGTTTTTTTTTTTACATTGCAAGTCAATCCTTCCTATTTCTTGGACAATCAGTGATAGAATTATGGCCCCTCATAGGGTTCTTGCAGATAGAACATCGTGGCAGTGCTCTAGAAGGCTGTTGTCTTCTTTCACTTGATGTCTGATCTTGTGCTGCAATAAAGAAATGAAGGTGCTGTCACAATTCAGAAGTCATTATTATTTCACGAGTTCCTGTCATCCCTAAAATGCCTCCTAGTAGTGCTTTGTCATCATTTGACTAAGAACTACTAAGATACTAGTTTAGACATGTTACAGGGCACAGAGATTGTTATTAGTTTTGGTGAGACACCTCACCTCGGCTCGGAATAGTGAAGCCTGGAAAATTAACAGTAAACAAACCTGGTGCCGTGGGAGGTACATCCTTTGCAACCATTCCCATCCTCTCCGTCTGCTTCCTAATGGCCTCTTCCCTGGGTTGTTTCTCAAGCATGGTATTCATTGGATCTGGAACCATGTTCTTCAACTCAATGCATGCATCCTGCAGCTGTTGTTTGCTCAATGTCATAAAAAACTGGAAGAGTTCTCCCACATAGTCTAGACAGTAAATGAGACAAAAACACATGTTTCCAGAGTGTATATTAAAAAATTACTAAAAAACTTCAATAGCAATAAATTAAATATCAAATCTATTTAACATTACAATTTTACTCTACAAATGATAGTAAATAAATGCCAAAAATGGGCTTGATCTTTAGATTTCTCACAGTAGCGTCTCCGTTTTTAAACTTTGGGTAGGTCACTTAAGGGGTACTTCCATCGTTGTTCACTTTCTCTTCTCTGTGTAAATTATAGTTAAAGTGCAGAGCAGCTAGTATATGCCTAGAAGAGATAAAATAGAAAAAGTTAGGATATAATAATATATTCTGCATAGTATTATCTCAGCTGTGGAAACAACTTCTCAATGTGACAATGAATAATAATTAGTTGGGATTTTTCCCTTGGGGCCAATCATTAAGTGTCTATTATTAAATCCTATCAATCTTATTAGCCAAACTTGTACTCAAAACCAACAGATCTAAACTGCATTATTGACCTAATGATTAAGAGAAAACTGATAGCAATGGTGATTATTACACTGTACACATTAGTTCAGCCTACCTGCAGTACATTCCAAGATAGAATAAGCAATGATGTTTGGTGCAAAAAAGTTGAGAACAGAGTGAAACCCTTCAAGACAGTCAGTCTGAGCACTTGGGGATGCTTGCATGATTCCTTTTTTTAGGCTGTCGGCAGTCAAGGCCTTTTTCGTCTTCTCATACACTATGTCCTCTAAAAATAACATTGTAAATTAAAGTGTGAGAAGTTTACTTTGCCCTCTTCTGCACCTAGATTTACATGTTTAAGGAGACTGTTTGGAGATCTCTGCAATGTCTCAGAAATTTTAAGTTGAATACAATGATGGAAAGACAAGTTAATAAGGCAGGCCTTTTGGAACCATGTAGCATTAAAAGAAAAAATCTATCAACTATACCAGGATTAATCCATGTCCGATCAGGAATATCTCCATGTGCGCACTTGTTGAAGAGAGGCTCATCCAAGTCGGTGTGTCTATTCACAATGTGGCTCAGAAAAGACTTGAATTTGGCCCATATGACCTTCCCATTTCCATCAGACGTAGTAGTAGCACTCCAGTACAGGTGTCTTTCACAGGGCTTTATCCAAGGCTGGAGATGCTCATTCCCTTTCTCCTTGGAAATTTTGGACAGCAATTTAGTGATCTCTTCAGGAACAGAGAAACAGTAAAATCAGTTTCACCTTTAATGTTGATAAATGATAGCAGTCTAATTCATATCCAAGATTATACTGTTAAGTTAAGTATCTTTTGAACATTAAAAGTGCTTAAGCTAAGTCATAGTTATTTATAACATTGCGTTTCTTTGGTGTAGATACAAAATGGTGGCAAATAATGTTTTTGTACAGTGTTACTGCTCGAGGAAAGTCATACCCCTACAACAGGAGTTGTAAAAAAAAGTACTTCAGATTTGTGCGGGCAAATGTTAAACATAACCAACTAGAGAAGAAAGTCATCTTTACTCTTTTTTAGATGCCAGAGGTCAAAGTAATGTTTGATATGTGTCAAAACATTCTTCATGTGACTTGCAATCTGAGTGTGCCGGTCTGAAATAAACGCAGTGATGACAAGGCCACATCCAAGCAGAAAATCAATGCACTTCTGGAATCCCATAAACTCCATGGCTGGGCCGCTTCTGGCTTGATTTCTCTGCAAGAAATTTAATACGACACATGAGTTGAAACCGTGAGCAGGTACTAGCATAGCAACTGGCTTGCAAACATTGACTAGTGACTTGAAAGTAGTAACTCATATCCCAGATACATATGATTGTTAAAACTAACAATAAAAAACAAGAAACAATTAAAAACAAGAAATTTTCACCAGCCTTAAGTTGCATTAGTACGGCTGACATGGGGTTGTACATACTATATGGCTAAATATGTACCAGCAAGCAAATGATTATACCTGTACAAGTGCAAAATGGACGATCCGTGGCAATGTGCAACAGAAGATAGTGTAGGCACTGTATTTAGCACATTGGCCCATGCTATCGTGCTTTCCATCTCCTGCTATTGTAAGATCCCCCAGAACCTTGAGCTGAGAGAACAAGTTTGCTTGGTAGCACTTCCAAAAGAGATGTACAGTGGGGAACAACCAAGTGTAAAATTTGAGTTTAAAACAGGTTTAGAAAGGTCTCTATAATGATATTGTATAATAGGAAAAGTAGGAAAATAAAAAAAATCCATCTCCAGCTTATGATTTCAGTATAGATGCAAGACCGAAACTGAAAAAAAAAATTTTGAACCTCGAAGAAATAAATTGATGTTGCATAACCAACAGCAAATTTACAAATGCTTATTGAATAACATTTTGTACAGGAAAACAGGTTACCCGTTGGTTCTTGAAGAAAGTATTTAATGACATACAGGCCAGTCCCATATGCTGGAATATGGTCTTCATCTTTGTGAAGGACCCACCAGCAAATAGTGTAGCCA
>JBBMOI010000002.1:19427500-19485000 GCA_038088405.1 Porites divaricata
TAAATAGGTTTTAGTAGTTAGTTTTGTTATCAATAAAAGGTTATGTCTCTTTAAAAAAAAAAAAAAAAAAAATTAGCCACTTCCATCACTTTTTACTAATAATGATCTGGTAGCATAATGAAATGGAAAGTTACATGACTGTAAATGAATATTTCTTTGCAGTAAGGAATGTACCATGCTGGTGCTACAAGTAGCTTCAGGTTCCAATCCAGATTCCTCTTGAAAGCCACCATTACATGACCCATGTTGGCCCTGCGAAAACCAATGATAATAATTTTTTAAAGTTTCACATCAGACATCAATCACTCATCTTTTTTTGCTGCTATACTAATCTTGCATCATTCACCCCAGTGTTTACCAAAGGATATGAACCTCTGATCACAGGATTTTCTTTGGTAAGCGTTGCGTTGGATTTCAGTCGTACTACTACCAGTAATGTCCTAATCAGGAATATCAGTAACAAGCTATTAATTGACAAGGAATTAGTGACGACCATCCATTGCACTCAAACTACAAAAGATTACACAGCATCTCACCTCCTCCGATTGACTGCTTGTAGAGGGGTTAATCTGGATATTTTGTGAGTTGTCAGCTTGTACGGTTTGTGCCTGCAAATATTCAATAGTATACAACATAAGAGCTTACACAAGCACAGCCAAGTATACCCTGCAGTTGAAATTCTTACCGCCTGAATGCTTGTGGAAGCATAAACAATGCTTGTCGCTTCTAGTTCTTGCAGTGTTTTGAGGCGAGCCTTCGCAGATCTAGCAATCTGTGAAAAACAGCAAAACAATTGTGTTTTCTTTAACTTTCATGGTACGGGGACCAATTATGAATCACAGAAAGAAAAATCACATGAAATGTCTCGAGCAGGTGTGACAATACTTTCTTACCATTCGCGCTTCCCTTGTCTTTTTAGATGGCAGCTCATCATCTTCTCCTTTCTGTTTAGCGTGTATTGATGGGAAAACACAAACCCCAATTTCATCTTTTTTTAAATCCCGCTTTAAGTTCACTTCCTTGTTTAACGGCCTTTCCAAGTCATCTGGAGCAAAGTGTTCGGAACACAACGAGGAGGTCTTCCCAGCACCCACATCTTCCTCCTCTCCAATACGAAGTCGACCACTTCTTTCGCCTTTTCTTTTTAATCGGACACACGTCGCCGAAAAATGGAATTTTATGCATTGATATATTCCTATCTGGGTCCTTTAGTTGCCACAACGCGCTGCAACGCATCTCTCAGGCATGATAAATCTCGGCTTGGGAAGAAGAGATGTAACAGGCCGAACTGATACAAGTTCCTGAAGCTACGTCATCATACGTCACGGATACTATCCGGCCGAGAGGAGACTAATACAAATGGTGGACCAAAATGGCGGCAAATTTCGAAGACTTTAAAAAATCATTAAAAAATCATGTTTTGTTCAAATCGCAAAATTCTTTCGCCGAAGTTCCTCTTTAAATGTGTACTTTCAGATAAGAAAAGAAAATGTTTTAGGTTATGGGCACTTTAAACCAACAAATTTGCTTAGCTTCAGAGGAAGAGATACGTCTGTGGCAACACTGATGGAAGAGTGTGTTGTCTGATCACTTGTGCTTGTGTACCACATGATCGAAAACTGACTTCCACTTTTCACGCAGAAGCTGCACATTCCCATTGCAGGTTCCTGCGCACTGCCAGAGGTGATTGGAAATGGATTGTATCCATGGGGCCAGTTCCTCACAACCCTTTTGTTTAGCTTTGTTGGTAAATTTTTTGACCACCCACTTTAAGAGATGCCAAACATCATACTGGTGGTTGATGTGTGGGAAGTCCTTCATACTGCTGCTGATGGAAACATGGCGGTTTGTAGCAATCCTGTTAATTGCGATACCCTTTTCCTCCAAGTCTTGAAGGCAGCAAGATAAGCCCTCTTTCTCCATGGCATTTGATGAGCTGACTTCTGAGACCTGGACAACATTGAACGCAACCACATCTCCAGAATCCTCATCCATTAAAGTATAGGTGCCATATTTAGATAGATAGATAGATAGATGAATTAGATTAATTGTTACAATAATAAAATCGAATAAAAATATGACAAAAAATATAAGAAAAATGTACTTATCTATAGCTAAAAAATTAATTACAGTTACTATATATAAATGTGTTCTTGAGTCTCTTTATCTTAGCCAGAGGGACATTAAAATTCCTCTCAATTGTTACGAGGTGGCAAGAGCTCATGCAGTTTATGGTCTGAGTTACAAGTGATGGAATCAAAAAGCTTAGTTGCGATAGACTGCCTGCGTCGAGAGAGCGTCTCCAAGATGGCTTGATGTAATGCGTCAGTATATGATACAAGCGGAGAAATAATTCGTATGGCGCACTTCTGGAGCTGTTGTAGCTCTGCAGATAAATATGCGGGAAGCGTGTTGTGAAACACCGGGCATGCGTGTTCCGTTACTGGGCGGATACAGGTCAAGTAAAAAATTAGCAGATCTTTGGCGGGAATATTCGCTCTCTTCAGTTGTTAAAGAAAATATAATCGACTTGTAACTTTTTTACTTATTTCAGCAAACTTACCGAATTGTTCAGGAGATCGTTGACTTTTAAACCTACGTTAACATTCCCTAGCTTCGACAAGGATATACAATACTTCCATACGATCTTCTCATGTATTGTGTGGCAATTAAAATACACTACCCTTGGCTGAATGCATGCCCATTCAACTCACTGAATAGTTCACCCATGGCTTAAAGGCTGCCAGTTACTGAGTTCTTTTGGTTGCTGAGCAGTTAGCAAAAATGATGTGCATTTTAGTAAAATCCATCATATCTGGGGTAACATGTGCTTATTGAGTTGTCACGTGAGGCATCACTTTGCTAGCCTGAGTGGAATGCACTATGCAGGTCATCACTTCGCTTGCGCAGTGAATATTTTGTATTAAGTCTGCTATAAAGTCGAGTACAACCACTGCTTATTAATCCACTCTTTCTGTAGTAATGCTGTAATAAACTACCAAACTTTATTTGCCAAGATCAAAAAAGTTTTAGTTATCAATCAGTCATTTGAAATTTCCAAATACACTATAAATAATGCGTTCGATTGATAATTCAAATGACTGGCTATACAGTCCGATAATGATGATGGTGGTGGTAGTGGTGGTGGTTGAGGTGCTTATGGGAAAGTGTGGTGTGGGGGGTGTGTAAATAACTTGTGATGATGGTGGTAGTGGTCGCGTGGTGGTAGTTGAGGTTCTTATGGGAAGAGTGGGCATGGAACGAATACGCCTGTGGCGAATGGGAATGCGTGGTGTGGGGGATGTGTAAATAACTTGTGATGATGGTGGTGGTGGTCGCATGGTGGTGGTTGATGTGCTTATGGGAATAAGCCAGGGGCGAATGGGAGTGGGGCGGCGATTGGGGGGGGGGTGGAAGGTGTCGTAGTAGTGCTTGTGGTGGTGGTGGTCAATCTTGCACGTTTTGGATATTTTCTGCTCATCCTCAGTCTGCAAAATGACCACACAAAGTGGTTTATCAGGAACAATTAAATCAAGAAAGAAAAGATGAAGAGAAATCAATCAGGACCCTGAGGCAATAGATGCTTGACACGCTTTAACAAGCCAGTATCATTTGCATTTGGGACACGCCCATAAAACAAGATTCTGATGTTCCCCTCCCAAATCAACATTGGGGAGGGGAAAAATCGCACGTGTTTCAAGATTTCTGACGAGTATTGCAGTATCATTTGCGGTACCTCTTAGGGGTGGACATGAATTTGGGACATGCCTATAAAACAAGATTCTGGTGCCTTTTAGGAATGTTTTTGAAATTTTCGGACGAACACCCTGGCCACTTTCATAGGGGGTACCCCTCCCCCACCAGGGGTGACGCCATGCTTGTGTCCCTTTTACGGGCACAAATATGGCTGCCGGAAACCCACAGAAATATCTGTTTTGGAGTTTTTATACTAATGCGTGAATTCATCGCTTGAGGAACTCATAAAGATTAAAGTGAGATTTATTTTGAGTCAGGGAATGTCTAGATAGCAAAATCTCTCAAAATCAATGTTTTCAACCCACATAAAGGCTTTCCTGTAGAATACACCGGCTTCAATGTTTATAAAACAAAAGCGATTCTGTCATGCAGACTAGCTGTGAATTGAACTGGAATCAAGGGTTTTATAACATAACCCCTCTGTACCATGTACCCCTGGGACCAATCAGAGTAGAAAATGAGCTCCTTCAACAGGTTTGCACATTTGCAGATACCATCCCAATAAATCCCTACGGACACTAGCGATCTTCAGAGGGTATACAATGATACGCCGGACGCCCTGACGCCGAACCTAAAGCCCTTTAGCATGAACAAGTTTTCCTTGCATACCGACAATCTATTTTAACTTAACTCTGATATCTTAAGTATTTTATAGTAAGGCGTTTGTAGATTCCTCCTGCGAACAGATGCCCTTCCATCTTTCTAGATACGTCTTTTGAAAGGCCTCAGTCCTCACAGGGTATTGTAGATGGTGGTTTGTACTTTTTCAGAATTAACTGGAATGACCTGGAATATCCTCGTGCTCAGTTAGATTAAACCAGGAAGCTACATTACTGAATTTACCTTGTAAACAGTTGATGTAAAATATCACAAGCTAAGGTGTGTATGTAAAGTGACTGCTGCAGATAAAGTAATATATACAACATCAGACAATAACATTTGCGTTGTGTTGCATTGTTCAATCAAGCAAGGTTACTACGGGGCATTTTAAAAAGACAATATATGAAAGGGTTTTCTAGACTTCTGCTTTCGTTCTTTGAATAAGTTAAGAATTGTCGTTAAATAGCGAGAAAAACTACTCACATGTTCGCTCGATGGAGGCTTGGTAAAAAAGGACTTCAATTTCTCGTCTTTCAAAATTTATCTTGATCTTGTAATTCGGTATGTGTCAATAAAAAGGATTCTTTGCTAATTAAAGGTGTGAAAATAGTTAGGGACACACCATTAGAAAAGTTATGGGGGGAAGGGGTGGGGATTTTTCGAGCCGCATGGTTTTTTTTGCGTTATTAAATTCCTTGTATGAATTTCTTTTAGGCCCTAGCTTGAATATTTTTTAGGGTTAATTGGCGTGCATGAATTTGTTTCATTTAATTTTCCCTTGCGCAAATATATTTTTTTGTATTTCAAACGTCCCCACTCCCCGCCGATAAGTTTTCTAATGGTCCATCTCTTATACCGAGTGTTTTCCTTTAGTCAAAATTTCCGGAATTTCTGGTTTGGCGGTAAATGGAACACGTTTCGTCGGTTTGTTCCACTGGAAAATTCCCAGAAAAAGTGGAAAATCTAAAAAGATAGGCCCGATTTCCGAAGGGAATTTCGTGTTCCATTAACACATTTCTCGTAGATTGTACCAGTTCCAGGTCCATGGCAAGGAAATCGTCGGGCACCACGACGTACCGGGGTTTACCACCAAATGAACAAGAAAGGCTTCAGGGCTTGAAGGAATTCATCCAGCGTTTCATGAGTTTGTTGGCAGGTGTAAGAGATTTGATGATTAAATTGTTGTAAATGTAAGAAGACGTTTGCCCGGAGAATTTTAGGATTTAATCACCGAATCTCTTACTTACACAAAACATGGTGGCCAACTGCAACCACAAGGTTTCTGGGCTCATATATAGTAAAATTAAATCAAACTTCATATACAACACAACGAATTATAATGTAACATGATACGTCGCGCAACGCTCGCAGTGTTCAAGTGTCTCTCGTTTCTACCTTTAGTTTGCATTGTCATTTTCACCACAATAACAATGGGTGGCATTGATAGAAGAAGCTTTTGGTGTAGCGGTCTTGAACTTGCTAGCCTGAGGTTGTTGGTATGGGAGCCAAGACAATAAATTCTTGTACTTTGTGTGATGGCTGAGATGATAAATACAAAGGAGGATGAGCCACTTTTGGTGGATACGTGGATCTAATTGCAAGTTACAGGGAACTAAGTTTAGAAGAACACTGTAGTAGTAAATAGAGAAAAAAGAGAACAATTTAAGTTATTTTTTATTTTTATTTTTATTATTTTGCCACACAATAAATTACAAGTAGAATAGAAAAGATAATAAATAGTTAATTAATATATTAAATTTAAAATGAGGATAGAATTTTGAATGAGTGACTGTGGCAGTTAAAGCTCCGACAAGTAGAGCTTATGAGGAATAGAGATTTCCTCCCCCCCCCCACGGGCAATTTAAATACTAGGCAGCATTTAGAAATAAAGAAAAAAGGTGTGTATTTTAAGTATATATATATATGTGTGTTTAGAGAAAAATATAGATATAAGGTGTTAAGGTATTTAAGTTGTATCCTGTCTGACCCTTAAAATTGGTTTGATCACACGCTTGAATATATTAAAAGTCGGGTGATTTTGATGTTCGGTAATGAATTCCATATTCTAGGACCTTGAAACAGGATCAAAAACTTTTTAATATTTGTTCTACAGGTATGACATTGGTAAAAGTCAGTATCTTGTTGAATATTGGTGAATCTGATTTCCAGTTTGAAAGAGTAAAAGCATTACGTAAAGCGTCATTTTGATATAGGTACATGAAAGAACTTACTTGGAGCGAGTAGATACTAAAAACGTGAAGAATTTTGAAATTTGCTAAAAGAGGTTTACTTAAAGCCTTGTAGTCAGCCTTAGATATCGCCCGCACTGCTCTTTTCTGTAGTAGGTAAATTCGTTGCAGGTTGGTGACATAAGTAGAGGCCCAAATTAGATTGCAGTAACTAAGATATGGATAAATAAGGGCATAGTATAGTGTAAGAAGAGATTTTTAGGGCAAATAGTATGTAGCTTTGTAAAGTAACCCGACAGATTTAGAAATCTTAGCTGCAATAAAATGAACATGAGTTTTCCATGTAAGGTGCTGTTCAATATAAACTCCGAGGAACTTAGTACTATCTACTTGCTCAAGTACATTATTTTCTTTAATAGTCTGCCTTGTGATAGGTAACGCTTTTTGCCTTGGTCTGAAAATCATTAGTTTTGTTTTCGTAACGTTGATTGATAACTTATTGGCTTTTAGCCAAGTTGAAACATTGTGGAGCTGGTCGTTAAGATGAGAGGTTAGTACTTCCAGGTCACTATGTTGAAAAAATATACTGGTGTCATCAGCAAATAATATAAATTTGCGTTCATTAGAGCTAAAGGAGGCTGGGAGATTCCAGCAGGTTCCTGGGAATCTGCCCTCCCCTAAATGTTGGCTTAGGAAAGGGGTAGGTGGGCAGCCGAATAAACCTTCTATGAAACAGAAATTAATAAAACATATTTGCCCATAGCATTGCAGTTTAAGTGGCCTATTAACCTTTCAATGACCAACTATTGAAACCCATCCACTTGACAGTAAGATATAGAGAAGAACCAATCACATAAACCATTTCATCTTGAACTTGGACGACACTCTTGAGTGTTGTGGGGATCACATTTTCCTTGGTTTGGTTACCAAATGTAAAAGAAACATAAATAGAAAAAGAGAATGAAAGACTTGATCAATTTGTTAAGGAAAACCTTGTTGCTTGTATAATTTGATCTCTATTATGATAAGACAGCAATTTGTCTGTTTTCTGCTCAAGACGCAAACCTCTTTCAAAGGTCGACTTTTAAAAAATTAAATTTCATGTTATCTTTTGCAATCTTAAAAGGGGGCCATTGCTATCTTCTGAGTCACTTGAAGTTGAATTACCAAATTCCGTCACGGTCTGCAATAAACAAAGATCATTTTACGTTTGAAGTAATTAAGGAACTGATGCGTAGTGTGTTCAGTTATACTTCAAGAGAAACGAAACTCACCTTGTTTTTTTATTACTCTCTGGAGTTTTTCTTTTTCAGTTTTCTTGCAAGAGTATTCGTCTCGCTTTCCACGCTTTCCTTTTAATCGGTCTTCGATCGGCGGGTCTAAAAAATACAGGTCACTTTTCACAGGTCAGAGTACAGGTCACCACGATAAAGGTAAATGAACAACATTAAAACTGTCTCCTAGCCCTAATCTCTTAACAAAATGCTCTATTAGATCAAGGGGAATCTGTGTGGTTTGGTAATTTATCAATGGAGCAATGACCTGCACTCTTGACCTGTGGAATGTGACCTGTACTTTAGACCCGGCCGTCTTCGATGACCTAGTTAACGGATATAAAGTACTATTAAGTTATGACGAAAGAACTGTTTAAATTAGGTTATTTTTTAACTGATATTTTATTGAGAAATAATATTAATATTTCCAATATTCACCTCCTTTGGTGAGGGTTTATCTTCGCTTAATCTGTTAATGTTAGAAAGATCCAGGATATTGTTCAACAAATTCTTAAGTTTTTTTTTTTGCCAGATTAGGTCGCTGACATCTGCCCTATATTGATTGTATTCCCTAAAACTATAACAAGAAAGCAAAAAAAAAATGCATATATATAAAAATCAAAGACTTAAGGGAATAAACGGTCCTTTGTTTGGTAATTAATTAGTTCTTAGTGTAGTTCAATAGACACAATAGTTCAAGGACGACTACATGAGTTCAGAGAACAACACAAAATTGGTATCCATGTTTACTTGGCCTAGGTAATAAGTAAGCAGCTCTTAGTGTAGTTCATTGAGGACAATAGTTCCAGGACATCTATATGAATTCAATAACAACTACGTGAGTTCAAAAAATGACACATATTGGTGTTCATGTTTACTAGGCCCAAGTATTAGATGCGTGGAGATTGGAGACTCTTAGTGTAGTTCAAAAAGGACACTAGTTCAAGGACAACTGAGTTAAAAAAACAGCACAAATATTGATATCCATGTTTTTAGGTATAGGTAATGAGTATTTGACTCCTAGTGTCGTTCAGTGAAGAGACAATAGTTCAAAATTAACTACATGAGTTTAGAAAACAACAAAAAAAGGGTGCCCATGCCTATTACTCTGCTACGTTCTAGTGATTTTGGTACAATTAATCCAGCATTTAGTTTGGTTTGGTAATCCAGGTTCTCCCTGTACAGATGTGGTTTGCAGGGGTTTGTGGGAGTACAATTTCCCTGGTATGTCATCCATGCTCCAGTACTGCTTCATCTGTTAGGTCATTAGCATGAACCAACTGCTTTCCACCAATAAACAATCATCGTTTTATGTTTGAAGTAATTAAGGAACTGACGCATAGCATTGGAAACGCCACCAGCACTTTGTACTGGAAGTACTTTAAGTAATAAGAAACTGTTCAGTTATACTCTAGGACTGAACAAGTCTTTAAAATTTTAAAGTTGCTGAATCGGTTATTGTTAAACAGGTTATTATTGAATATGATTATGCAGTCTTGACCTTTTTAGGGTTATTTTATGGTTCAGTAGAATTAAAGGGGTGGAGCTTAAGTTGACAATTAACTTTGATTATTCAAGAGTCCAATAGATAACTTAGATTTCCTGCCTTTCATTTTTATATTTAGCAACCAAGTAATAGTTGATGCTTAAGGACGGAATGAAGACGCCAGACTCGTATACATAACTTAAAAACAATATTTACATAACTTACAGGCCATTTTTCATTGACATCTCTGCGCCATTTCGTAACAATCTGTCCTTTCGGTGGTTCCTCATGGCCATCTAAACACACCATTTCGTACAACTGGTCGCGAATTGTTTTTATAGTTTCTAGGAAACTGGGGTTTTCGCGGTCTGATGATTTATTACCAGAGTGGGTTTCAGGCAATGCCTTTGGTGATATTGGAATATAACATGCATTTGGCTGAACGTAAGCCGCTACGCCAGAATATGTTGGCAAACTGGGGTAACACCGAGGTGGGCCTTACGCGAATAAAGAATTCGGCAGATACTGAAGAGGATACAGCCTTAGGCTTGTAAAAGGGGTCTGGGTTGTAAATGGGGTAAGGCATAGTAGATGGTATTGATAGTTGCACCACTTGTGTTTGCTTAGAAGTGATATTCGTCTGGCTGACTGAGAAATGAGAGACCATTGCTGGGCTACAATCCTCGTCAAGTTGAGTTAAGACCCCACTTGCAGCAGCCATATTCCGACAAAAAGTTTTTGTTCCTTCCCTCCCAATGTTGAATTTCAGGCTTCTGTGGTATCAAATCGCAAAAACCAACATTGGGAGGGCAGAAAACATCACAACTGTCCCAACTAATGTGACGAGGATTGTTTTAAAGGCATTTGGAGTATGGGGTCTGGTGAGTGGGAAGAGATGGGAAAATTGTTCTTTCTGCATGATTTGTTTGTGAAATTTGTTGGTGGAAAGTTTAGAGGGTTAGGGTTAAAGCTGTAAAGCTAAGCCAACATAGACGATGGTTGAGAGTGCGAAACTATATTGACAGTCAGTATGGTATACAAGTAAACTTCAGCAACCGTCATGAGAATTACTACAATGCTTGGTCATATACTACAAACAACAACCCCAAGCCACTACAATGGCTAAATCATCACGATCTACAGCAGATTGGCGAACCATCAATGTCTCGTGCAAGTCATGCACAATCAGGGAATCGAAAGCTTCAGGCACTAACAATTTTTTATGTTTTGCAGTTGACTGTGGAGAAAGGTGTAAAGACAAAGGTGGAGTTGATAGCACTAGCGAATCAACGCAAGCAGGAAGGAAAAACATCTCACAGAGTTTATCGTGAACAAAGGAGCAAAAGCTGGAGATGAAGCTTTTAAGTGTTGGCTCGGAAATGCAAAATGCAGAAGCTGACTTACAAAGGTCCAAATTAATGAGGATAGTAATTTTGTAGGAGCTTGGAAACTCGTGTGTCGATGGTTGTGGAGGAATTAAGAGTTAATCATATCACTGAACAATTTTATTTCTAAAGTCCTCAAAATTACAGTAAATCGTAGCTTTACATGGCACCACTGTCATTCTGTTGACATATCACGAAAATGCATCTATAACTCTCCCTTGAAATTCACCATACAATTCGCGAGTTAATTGTAATTCCTTAGCCTGTCTCTCTAATTTTCTGGACACAATGGGAAACACATTTTCCAAGCAGTTAAGATCAGGGCTTCGTGGTGAAATGGGTAATAAATGCTTTACCCCAACGCAAATTCTGATGTGGGCAATTATCTTGGAGAAATTAGTATTGTACAATTCATTACAACATAGGCATTAGGGCTATCATTGATATGACTGCAAACAAGACACCACCATGCTAAGGCTTTCACCTCTGAACCAACTGCCAACACTTGGACCACAGGTCTCAACGATGATATTGAGACTGAGCCCACTCTATGAGTCTGAGAAAGGTTTCCTCCCTATATGCTGGTGCTAACACCCTTATCTGCCGAGACTGAGTATCTAAGACATGCAGTCTCTCAATCTCCACTGCTTTAGCTCTTGTAGTTGGAGTGTCCACAGGTCTGAATCTTTCATTGTTTATCAATACATCTTCATGAAAAGCAAAATCAGGATCTCTTCCTTCCCCACCTGCTGATTTTGCTCTTGACAATGCCACAAATAGAGCTCCTGGGTTTCAGGCTTCAAAGCCATGGTCCCTGTTACGCGGGTAATCTTTTAGAGGACGGGTAGCTTGCAAACTAAACTGAACGCAGGGTTGTTGGAACAGCAACAAGAAGATTTATTCCAAAAATGAACGTAGTTTCCACGAAGTAAAACTCCACAACAGCACTTAACTCGATAAACTTACACGGCCTCTGCCAACTTCAATAAACTCACACGGCCTCTGCCAACTTGATAAACACTGCTTCAGTCACACTTGACTACACATGGCTGACGTCAAACTCTCTTCGCTTGTGGTAAACTAGTTGAAACGTCACTCTAACTCGCTTACTTATATACGTTTACAATAATAATCTAGAAGTTTCTAAATAGTCTAATTATAGAACGATTACAAAAAGATTACAAAATATACCGTTTTAGAAACACTTACACAATATCCTAAAATAAACAAATTACGAACTCTCGCGAAGCTTCTAGAAAGTCACTCTAGTCACGCAACAGAGTTTTTCGTAACATAGCCCCCTTTCAGTAGAAATTCCCTAAATTTCTCCTAAACATGAAAAATTGCTAAATGAGGGGCAGTTCAATGTCAATAACTTATTCCTCAGCTCGACTCAAGTAATCCGCTCCAACGTTCTCTGAGCCTTTAATGGCTTCAACTCTGAATGTATAACTTTGCAAAAACATAGCCCAACGCATAAGACGTCCGCAAACTTAGCACTGCTCATATACTTTAAGGGTTCATGATCCGTCTGCAGAACAAAGGGAACTCCGTACAAGTAGAGATGAAATCTCTTGATACCCCAGACTACTGCTAGGCACTCTTTCTCAATTGTAGAATAGTTCCTTTCAGCGCTTGACAATTTCTTGCTTGCATAGCAAACGGGGAACAGCTTCTCATCATGCTTCTGCATTAAACGTGCAAACAACTCTTGGAGGGCTTTAATATGCTCTTCCCATGTGCGTGTGTGAACCAATATATCGTCCCAGTAAAAATCGACATTGTCTAAATCCGCAATTAATTTCTTCGTAGCTCTCTTCAGGGTTGCTGCAGAGTTAATCATTCCAAACGGCATCTTTAAGAACTCGTAGGAACCATCGGGTGTTACAAACGCGGTCTTCGGAATATCCTCCTCTGGTATGGTAATTTGCCAATAGCCTTTACTAAGGTCAATCTTTGTGAAAAACTTATCACCACTTAGTTTCTGGAACAGGTGTTCCGCGGTCGGCATTGGTTCAGGATCAATAACAGTCAGCTTATTTAGCTTCCGATAGTCAACGCAGACTCGATTGGTGTTGTCTTTCTTCTTCACTACAACAACCTGCGACGCATAGGGTGAATCAGACTCCCTGATAACTCTCATTTTAATCATGTCAGCGATATCTTTCTTCAACGACTCCCTCATGCTGTAAGGAACTGGATATGGTCTTGACCGAACAGGCTCATCTGATGTGAGTTTGATGTGATGCTGGGCGAGGTCTGTAGTACCTGGTGCCTCGGTAAATAGACTTGCAAACTGATTTGCTAGGTCCATAAACTCAGAACGCTGTTCGTCAGTAAGATTTGACCCGGTGGCCACATCTGCAACAGATTCCTTAGCATCATAGCGACCGATCTCTAGGAAATCAACATTATCATCATCCTCCGCATCCTTTATTTCACATTCTTTAACTTCACAGTGCGTATCTTCCTCAGATTGATCATCTGCTTTTACCACCGCTACTGCTCCTTCTGTTGTAGCTTCATCTCTGTCCCAGTACTTCTGCAAACTCTCGTCTTCACTCTGCATCTGTTTAAGATTCTGTTTATCTACAATAGGGCTCTCTTGGTAACTTGGTACTTTTAAAGGGGTAACTACACCGTCTTTCTTAGCTTGACTTCTCGTGGTTACAGCGCATGCTTCTTGCCAAGTTGGGTCTGGTTCATCAGCGGGTCTAGCTCCAGGAACGTTACCTATTATCAGGTCGTAAATGGCATCTGGGAGACACTGCGCTTCCACTTGCCCCTTGAGATATGGTGTATCAACAGTAATTCTTGCGATGGGTACCTTCCTTGCTGTATTGTCAATGAACAGCATGACATTAAAATCACCAGTAAACTGATCCTCAGACACAAGATTCTTCTTAACCACTATACCACTACAGCCGGTGTCTCTCAAGACATCCCCAGTTTTCTCACCCACTCTTCCTTTTACAACAGGCATTTTCAACCGATCGCCAGATAGAGGTTCAAGGCAGGCATTGCTCACTATTGGGATCTTCTTGCCACTGGCTAACAATAGTTTATCATCCTTGATACAGGCTCTAACTTCTTCTTCTGTAGGTTTAACCTTGGGTGGCTGAACTAAACAGCCGGCACTCACTTGCCCACGCTGCACAGGGAGCCCATTTCTATTTTGTCCTCCTGACTTCTGTCTACCTGAGCGGCAGTTTCTAGCTTCATGTCCTTGCTTGCCACACATGAAACATTTCCTGATCAGAGATGGGCAGTTAACAGCCTTGTGGCCACGAGCGTTACACTTGAAACACACTACCGTTGTTGAATCATTCTGCTGATTCTTTGTTTCTTCCTTCTGAGGTGGTACCACAGGCTTCCTACTCACGGGACTGAACAAATGTTTTCCGTGTGCCTCTAAGTACTGATCAGCAATCTTGGCTATCTGGACAAGCGTTTCCGGGGCTCTTTCACGAAGGTGTATAGCCAACTCTTTTGGACAAGAGTCAATAAACTGTTCTTTCACAATTAGATCTTTCAGGCCTTCAAAAGAACGATCAGTGTTCGACAGCTCTAACCAACGCAACAAGTATCTATCCAGTCTTACTATAAACTGTTCAGGGCTTTCGTCAACTTCCGGCTTTGATGCTCTAAATTTACGACGATAGCCGTCATTTTGTAAGGTCATATCTCTTCATCAACGCTAACTTCACTCGGTCATAATCTTGGGCTGCTTCTTCGGATAACCGCGAATAAACTTCTAGGGCACGTCCAGACAAAAGAGCACTAAGTTTCGAGGCCCATCCTGTTTTCTCCCATTTAGCTGTAGTTGCGAACCTCTCGAATCTTTGTAGGTAAGCATCCAAATCGTCCTCACCATCCACAAATGAGGGGAGCCTGGGTGCCTTGGCCCTATCTTCTCTTAATTCGGCGCGTTCGGCGACGTTACAGCCTTGTGCTAGACGAGCGAGCTCCAATTCATGTTCTCTCTTAGCGGCTTCAATAGCTTCTTTCTGCCTCAACAAGTCTGCTTCCATCTCTAATTTTCTCAGTTCGCGTTCTTGCCGCCTATTTTCTCTCTCTTCGTCTTCTCGTCTACGCCTTTCCTCTTTCTCTTCTTCTTCCTTCCGTCTGTCTTCCTCAAGTATTCGACGTCTCTCTTCCTTTTCTTCTTCTAACTGCCGTCGCTTTTCTTCTCTCTCTTCTTCTAACTTTTGTTGCTCCTGCACAAACTCGAGCAGTTTTTCTCCTTCCAATCCAAATTCTTTCCCTATCTGCAAAAGCTTTTCCATTTCCATAGCAGTAGTTCACAGCAAACACTCAATATCTTCTTCTTCGTAACAGTTCTTGTTACTTTCGCTATAACTCTTTCTCCTTGAACTGTCCTTTCCTGGTTACTGTAGTTAGCAAACAGTTGAATTCCTCTCTCGAGACAGGCCCCCAATGTTACGCGGGTAATCTTTTAGAGGACGGGTAGCTTGCAAACTAAACTGAACGCAGGGTTGTCGGAACAGCAACAAGAAGATTTATTCCAAAAATGAACGTAGTTTCCACGAAGTAAAACTCCACAACAGCACTTAACTCGATAAACTTACACGGCCTCTGCCAACTTCAATAAACTCACACGGCCTCTGCCAACTTGATAAACACTGCTTCAGTCACACTTGACTACACACGGCTGACGTCAAACTCTCTTCGCTTGTGGTAAACTAGTTGAAACTTCACTCTAACTCGCTTACTTATATACGTTTACAATAATAATCTAGAAGTTTCTAAATAGTCTAATTATAGAACGATTACAAAAAGATTACAAAATATACCGTTTTAGAAACACTTACACAATATCCTAAAATAAACAAATTACGAACTCTCGTGAAGCTTCTAGAAAGTCACGCTAGTCACGCAACAGAGTTTTTCGTAACAGTCCCCCGGGTGAACCACTACATACCTGAATGCTTCTCCTGCGCCCACAGTCATCCCTTGGCGTTTGTGAATTGTTGTTCCCCATGCCAGGAGCAATGGAACCTGCAGACACTTATCAGCATGCACATTCAGTGGAACAACTTACCGGTACAATTGGCACAACTGTCGGATCTTCATTAATGTACGGTGGCCCCTTATACCCTGGAAACCTCACCAGAACCACATCAGATAGTGGAGCAGGATCATCAGACATCTTTGTACACAATATCTACGACTGATCAGCAAAGAACTGGCTCTGCTCCAGGGCATGCTTCCTCATGATCATATTGTGGATAACAAACTTCCACACCTTATGGCTAACAAACCTCCCATCTTGGTACCACAGCATGTGCTCTGCCCAGTCATGCAGTGAAGGACATATTACCGCCCGGTTTATGTGGAAATCACCCTTTCCATAGGAAAACAAACAAGGAAATGCCATCGTAAAAAAGTACGCAGTTGGTAAGCTCTGACGCTGGTGTCATGTCCGTGGTCGGCCAAGAAATCAATGGTCATTCCACTCTTCGTTGTGCATTTTCTGCTTCACCCTCCCTAGGTTCTGACACAGCTTCATTTATGGCTGCTTCAACTTGTGCTTGTACGTGAACTCCAGGCTCAGGAAGAATAACTCCAGAGACTGTAGAGTTATCAGTACAATTCCCCACTCCAGAAACTATGGGGAATCTGGGCACGAACTTGACTCGTAAGGTCTTCTGGGATCGTTTGGGTGGACGCGCGAAACTTCAAAATGGCGGCAGAGAAAGCCAGCTGTTTCAAAAAAGTTGTTCTATGCGAAGAAGACATTCCCGGAGCGAAGCTTCCTCGGGAAAACGTTGAAGAGTGTACTGTACCACAGCTTCGACGATGGCTGTTGTGTAGAGGAGCGAAAACAAGCGGCAAGAAAGCCGATCTTGTCAAGAGGTTTGCTCAGACGATGGTTTACTATTGATCATTTGTCAGGGTTTGTTATTTTGAACTGTCCAGCGTAAATTTAAACGAAGACATGGTTTGCTTTACTGTTTATTTTAGATATAAAGACTATGTCAAGGGAGGCCTTCATTTAAAACACTTACGAGATCCGGATGGAGGTGTGCATCTTGCACGAAAGAAAGTCTTACTAGGTGTAATGGATGAAGTAGACCCTCCACATGTTACTGATATTTTCCCTAAGGATGGTTTCCATGAAGATCTTACTGATTTGCCTTTTGTAAATTTTGGTACTGTATGGAAGTACATGATCGAGTCTTCCAATGCAAAAAAGCAGCTATCCACAGCTAAGCCACTGGTCAAAGGCTTTAACTTTTTTAAGTCCGGTAACGTAGTAAAAGTGACCGTCTGTTCTCGAGAAAATAAATGGTACTTAAAGAGTCAAGTTTTGCCCTCAATGAAAAAATCAAGCGTCTATAACTGTTTCATCGTGCTCTTACCAAATGGCCACATAAAAAGCGCGTACTGTGGTTGCCCAGCAGGTGTTGACGGTCGATGTAATCATATCGCGGCAACCTTGTTTGGACTTGAGGAATACTGCAAGCAACGTGAAAAGCAGCAGCAAGAACAGACCTCTCGAACATCCCAACCTTGCACTTGGAATGTTCCCCGTAAAAGGAAAGGAGAGGTACTGCCCATAAGCCAAATGAAATTTAAGAAGCATGAACATGGGAAAGAAAAGAAAGACCGAGAATCTGAAGTTAAGCGCGATAAGGACGTGACAGCCCCCCACCAAAGGGAATGGTCCAACACCAGACGATATAATGTGTTGACTTCTGTTCTCTGCCTTCAAGAGGAAACGGGGCAAACTATAGGTCTCAGTCATATTTTACCTCTAAAGACAAGTAACAATTTAAAGGAAATAATTGGCAAAGAACATACCTATTGTAAAGTAGATAGCACAGTTCAAGACAGAGAAAGCACTGGTGAGTCTGTTCACAAAGAATCAGCCCCTGAAAGCTTAGCTTCAAGTCAAACGGAAGTTCCTGAATTAAACAGTCATCCTTTCTCAATGGACATTCTGCAAAATGAATGCCAAAACGTCAAGCGGAAATTATTTCTCAATGGGGAAGAAGCAGCAGAGGTTGAAAAAAACACTCAAGGCCAGTCAGCAGACCCTCTTTGGCATGACAGTCGGAACCAAAGAATCACATCATCAAAGTGTTACAGATGTGCTGTACTTAAGGATACGACATCCCCAACAAAAGCAATACAAGAGGTTCTAGGGTACAAACAGTTTGCTCAAACTAAGGAAATGAAGGAGGGTCTTTCTAAAGAACCAGAAATTATACAAGAATTTTTAAATACTATGAATGAAAAGGGACACAAAAGAATAAAAGTAGAGAGATCAGGACTTATTGTAAGTACCTTACATGGTTTTCTGGCAGCTAGTCCAGATGGTTTGGTAAAGGACCCCTCACACGAACCACCCGAGGGCATGTTAGAAATGAAGTATATTCAAATGAAAGAGGACGAAACACTGACGGAGGCATTGCTAAGGAAGAGAATTTGTGTGTATGACAATGAGGAACTAACTGTAAATCGCTGTCACCAGTACTTTTACCAAGTGCAGCATCAAATGTATGTTGCAGGTCGATATTGGAATGATTTTGTGGTGAAAGGGTCATTGTCAAGGGAGCTCTTCATCAAAAGAGTACAATTTGATCCAACTTTCTGGGGCCCAGTGCTTCTCAAACTGAACCAATTCTTTGAAAAACACATGCTACCTGAACTTGCCTACCCAAGGATTAAATATGGTTTACCCAGATTAGATATGTTGTAAATGTAAAGAAACGTCTTTGGTAATGTCATTTCCCATTCAAAGAACCTGCAAAAGGTCTGTAAAAAGAAGTGAATGAGCTCTGAAGGCAGGATCATGCATGCTCTAAGACCGTTGAAATGTAAGTCCAGAATTTTAATGCAGTTTCCAACATTCTGAGGAGTATGTCAGTGTTTTCTTTTCAAGAATTGTATGTAATGTATTTTTACAGTTTGTAGCTGGTTAAACTTGATTTCAGGTTAAACTTTTTCCAACTTTAGTTATTTCACCTCTTTTGTCTCATAGCCCTAATTATTTATTAGTGCCTACAGACAAAAAGGTTTAACCTTCAATCAAATATAACCTGTAACATTCACATTAATGGTTTGGTATCATATATTCATGTTTTATGAAGACACAAACAAAATAAACTAAGAAAATTTGTTTAAAGAAGCAAACGTTTACTTGTTTACATTTCACTATTCTTCACATAACAAAATGCATAACAATTCAATATTACAATTTTTCTTTTTTATGAAATAAGTGGAGGGTGGAAATTTGTGAGTGCTGCAATTACAACAAAAATGTCTGAAGCTACTCCTGAAAGGGAAACTGGAATAGGTTTATCTAAAATATGCCAATTCTTAATTCGCTCCATACATCTTTCGACGTGAACTCTCAAACTTGCTACTTTCTTGTTTTTTTCTCCTTCTTCTTTAGAAAACTGCTGTTTTCCTTTTAAAAAGGCAGGTATTATGAGGGTTGCACCAACTGCAGCAAGCTCATCTTGAATGAGAAAGCCTTTATCAGCCATAATTTCATCATCTTGCTCCAACAAAGCTAGGAAACCACTCTTTACTGTAATTTCTTTGTCAGTAATACTACCAGGGTATAATTCACTGGCAAATCCAATGACACCACTTGGGGTAATTCCCACCAGGCTTTTCATGGTTGTTCTAGATTTGTACGAAGAGTAACAGGAGGACTGATTATCCAACGCAGATGGACGCTCCATTTGTATTTCAGTGCAGTCAATAATTAATGCTGTCTTGGGATAAAATTCCTTGAAAAGTTTAGGCATGTGTTCCTGACGAACATCTCGTGGTGGAGTGATAATAAGTTCCTGAAGTTCAAGGCGTAAAAATCGAATCCATGTTCTAAATATTACAGAAACTGTTGACTCGGAAATTTCAAATCTGTGAGCCAAATCTCTTTCAAACAGGCCAAGCCTTAGTCGCATCAACACAAGAACAAACTCCTGAAAGGTTGTAAGAATTCTTGGTCGACCTGGTTGCCAAACTGGGGGGCAATCAAAACATTTTCGATCATAGTTTCCATAGCTTATGTTTTTCGCTGCATCCTTCACCATATCAAAGCAAAGCATTAGTGTTTTATAATTGGGAAATCCAGTGTAAAAAGTAATGTCTGAGTCCTTATCTTTGAACTGATTAATGTCAAATCTAAGCAATTCCGTTTGGGTGCCAAAATTTACTTTTACCGTTTCATAACATTCAGTTTGCAAAGATTCATCTTTGTTTTGTACTTGTTCATAAAAATCCGTTTGCATACCTTGATCGCTTGTGAGCAGCACATCCTCCGTCTGACAGAGATCACTTTCCGGCAAAGTGTCTTCGGAATGGTCTTTGTTAAGAGATGCACGTCTTCGCTTTTTTTTACATATCCTTGATTTCTTGACAATTTTTTCGGGCGAAACACGCTTTAAAATACGCCTAGTTGACGCATGTTTAGACCATGGAAAAATCGACGGTAAATGAAGCCTGCTGCGCTTATGTCCACCCTCGAAGTGATCTCCACAAATACGTGTATTATCGGCATCGAGTTTTAATGTTGCATTACGAATTAGAATCTTGTACTGTCTTCGTAATTTTTTGTCCTTTGGAATTCGGTAATACGAAAGCCCATGCTTGGTTCTGTAATTATTCGTACATCCAGGAACACAACAATTAGCATGCTTTGCCATTTTTCTTCAGTGTTTTGCGACGAAAACTTTCCCCGCTACCGCCATTTTAAATGTCTTGCGTGTCCACCCAAACGATCCCAGAAGACCTTACGAGTCAAGTTCGTGCCCAGATTCCCCATAGTTTCTGGAGTGGGGAATTTGTTTCACCAGTATCCAATTGTTGTGGTGCAGGGCCTTAGTCATCTACCCGTTCTGTTTCAGAAAACTCTACAGTCCTCAAATTGGGCAACTCACCATCTCCAGGTAAATTCTCTATGAGAGCTTGTTGTCCTTCAGCCAACGAAGGGCTACCTCAACACTATGTCTTCTAAACCTGAAGTCCTTATGGGTATCATCTTTTCCTTGCCTTCTCACACGTATGATATCCACCTCCGCTGGTAGGCATGGAAGAATAGTGGCTGGTTGTTGCACAGCCTGTGGGAAAGCAATGCAATGTCCCTTTGAGGCGATACCACCATGCTTCAGCAAGTGTACATGCACAGTAGGTGCTAGCCTGGCTATCAGCATCTGTTTAGCATCTGACATATTAGACAAAATCTCAGGAACAGCCATTGAATCCATGTTATATACATAGATTGCATGGGATGATCCTCAGGTAAGTAAAATGCTCTAACATAATTGGCCCTCATTACTTGCCACCATTTCCTAGGAGAGCCAGTTAACCTTGAACGATTGGTTAGTAACAAATCATGCTTTATACTAGAATGTTTGGATTCTTTGGCTTGAAGTGACAAAATACCAAAACCAATGTTATAGTTCTAAAATAATAGTAAAGCATATGATAAGGTATGGCATATGCCACTGAAATTCGCGTTGTCAACGGACAACTGTGAGGCGCTTAGTGATGCCCAAATAAGCACAAGGAAAAAAGTGGCAGGGAAAAAAAGAGCAAACAAGAACAAAGTAAGAAGTAAGAGAAAAGGTATGACCTCATATGAGTTATCGGAAATCATTCTAGCTAAAAACATTTAGTCAAGAACTGAACTACTAGCTCTCGCAAGAGAGCAAAAACTAGAGGGGAAAACCGACATCGCAGAGTTTATTGTAAATAGAGGTGCGAAAGTTGTAGCAGACGTGCTGACGACTACCTGGGAGCTGGAAAATTCTAAAGATAACCTAGATAGGCAGAGAAAAAGCAGAATCGAGGTGTTATAGGAAGCAAGAGACAGAGAATGCGTACAAAATTGTTCTCGACAATGGCTAATGTCTATGAACGAAGTACTCCAGAGCAACGGAGTGGACATGAACTATTTTGCACATTGCGTGCATGAATTATTACTGAACCCTCTTAATGTCATTTTCAACACCTTTTCAAACCCAGCGTCCACAAGTTTTGCATGGTTTGGGGCAGAACAGGCGGAATGTATTTTTTTTAATGATTTCAGATGGTCCCCGGCCGTTATCCAGTTGAATGATTTTTTATTAATGTTGGAGGGACATTTAGTGCACTTACCAGCCCCTAAAACCCATTATGCAAAAGATATTGTCTTTGAGAAAGACACGCCAATTGTTGCCACTGGAAGATACCCCATTATTCTCGTGAAGAATGGCACTATTGTTGAGAAGGATACGGAGATGATGGCTGTACAGTAGAAAATTTTTCGCTTTCATGCGCAAATTCCGCAAGAAAAGCAAAAGCAGATTCCCCCATGTGGAATGTGTTTCAGACAGCTTATTCTTGGCGAGAAAGATTGTACGGATGCTGTGTAAATAGGAAGTTTAAACAGTTAACCACGATCGAACACATCGACGTTTAAGAGTTACAAACATTGTGTTCCTTACTGACTGCCAACATGAGGTTAACCGTTCCATCGCAAAGGAAGCAGAGATTTTTTTCCCTTTGAGTTATTGTTTTCGTTGTAATTCAGAGTACTTTTCAAGTTTGAATAAATCACTTTGATTTTTGCTCATGAATTTTCACAGAAACAAAGATCTTCTTGCGAAAACAAACACTCTAGGAATATGGTAGGTGGCGATGTCACGCTTTTCGCGTTGCGTTATCATGTCACACTGTGTATTGCCTGTTCTAATTCAAAGTTATTTTATTCATCTGTTGCTCTAGTATATGAGTTTAATATCTTGTTCGCTCTCCTTTGTTTTTAATCAATAATTCTATTCTGTTATTCATACTTTCAATTTTCTTGTCAGTTAAAGCTGTATCTAGATTATGAAAAGTTTTAGCTACGCGGTCAGAAAACTCCTGAAATGTCTCGTGCGTTATGTTCCTTTCTAATGCGTCCTTCTCCAAAGCCCTCTTTACAATGTGGAAAATATTTTCTATGAAATGAATATCACCACTTCTTGGAGGAAGGGGCACTAGCTTGGCTCCCAATCACCTCCAAGCGGTGCGAGCTAACGCCGAGTTTTGACTAGGATCATTATCTTGCATAAACAGTTTTGGTCTAGCCTTATCGCAGATTCTGAACATACGCGGAAATTCTCGCTCAATCAAACTCTTAAAGTATTCTCCGTTTAAGGTTTCATACTGTTGACATAGAACTACCCCTTTACCATAGCTAAGAGCAATCATAAATTTGGCAACCCTTCCACCAGTGCCGGAATGGGAACCTTTGGCTGTGCAGCCAAAGGCTAGGCCTTCTTCTTCTTTTCTCCATATACGGCCGCTTGGGGCCCACGCTTGGTCAGCGGGGCTGTACTTATGAATAAAACTAACACCATCTAAGTAGAAAGAAATATTCTCTGCCCAGAAATTCGTCGAATTATCTCTTTTCAACCTTCGTGCGAATCGTAACCGCTTCATGAGGTCGGTTTCGGTTAACAGGCCCTTTTGACATGCGTGTAAGTACTTGTAACCTTTTCTATGGAGGAATCGTTGCATGGTCTTAGTTGACATGCCAGCGTTGTCTACTCCTGCCTTTTGCATTAATCGCTTTATGGTGAATTTGCCATCAGATATTCACAGTCATGGAATGCTCCGCAGCAACACTCACTGTTCTCTGTCGCTCAATTTCCATGGCCGCCCAGTGACTTTCTTCCTCACAGCTTGATCTTCACACTGTCCATTTAGTTTTGTAGATGTTCCCTTGAATTTCACCAAAAAACGTACATATGCGCGTTTCCGCGTTGATTTTTGCTTAAAAACCATACCGCCCTCAATTCTGCAAATTGGTGCCTGTTTGTTACGTAAGCCCGTAATTTGAATTAGGCCCGTGATTCAGACGTAATTAACTCAATTTCACTCCAGACAACAATAACGTAAATATCGCCCTGATTGCTTTAATTTCAGTTAATTTCATTGTCACACAATGCTTAACATGTCTGCAGTAACACAATATTGCATTCAGACAATGAGGGACAAAAGTGTTGACACACTTCTGGCCCCATTTTTCAAAGTGGACATACATATCCCCCTCCCCTGTGTACCCCTACCCCCTCCCCCTGAAAATCAATGTTGTATTTTATGCCATCAACTCTTCCTTCCGCTAAAAACAACATTGCTTTAGGGGTGGGGGGGATTTACGGCCTTTAAACAGTGGTATGTTAAAGGAGAGAAATTGTTGCTGAAAACGCATGTTTTAGACAAGTGTGTCAACTACTTTTGTCCCTGATTGTAGCTGTGAGGTTATTGGTCCTGTGATCTTTATCGTTATAATGCTCCCTAATCTTACTAGCAACAAATGACAGACCACAACCTGGCTTTCTTCCTGACACTCCTGACCCTGCTGTAGCTTCCTGCATGTGCTTATCAATGACATTTCTTTGCAGTGCTTCTTTGTAAATGAGGTTGAGAATGTGTTGCCAAGCATTTATTTCATTGAGCACCGGCTCAGGCATTTGACGACTGGCAAATTCTCCAATCCTTGGTTCTCCAAGTTGTCGCAGACCATTGCCGCCATAAATTCTAGCACTTTAGAGTAGTGTTGTGAAGGATTTAGATGAGCTGGCAAAGTTTTTTAGTTTCTTTAGGTCTTCCTGCCGTTTCTCTTCACTTGGCACTTGCCATGTACATTCATTGGAATTCCCTATGGTTTCCTCCATTTTACACAGCTCCCCTTTGTGGACATTGGCATAGGGGGAAGGGTATGTGGCTGCTTGGTTGAGCTCATTATTTGCCCAGCTTTGCCAAGACTGATCAGCACTTGGCTGAAATTCAGTTGTGCACTGCTGGCCACAAACAGTGAAGACATTACCTTCCAAAACCTTCATTTCATCAGTTTGTTGCCTCCAGAGGTCTGCCATTACTGCATCCTTCTCTGATACACTTAAACAGTGGGGCAAGTAGTGGAACTCTCGGCTTCTTACCCTGGAACCAAAGTTCCAGCATGTCAGTGAACCAATTGACATGCCCAATTCGCTGGTTTCTGGACCACCATCATCAGAAAACTGGAAAATAAAGTGGCACTTGTTTCCATTAATCAAATCCTTTTGTAAGCGAGGTAACCTCGGGTGTAAGTCCAAAATCATAAATACTAAGCCATTAGCTGTGCTAGAAACTCCAGGATAATTAGAAATTTGGCAAACATGACCAATATCTGAGCTCTTCACAAAATAATCAACTTTTAAATCACCAACAGTTTTAGGCAAGGCAATGTTTGTGTCCATGCACTTTAGGTTTCTTGGCAGCCACACTTCCTGTTCAGCATCATAAACTGAACTCTGGGTCTTGCATACTAATTTGAACTTGCGCCTTGAAAGATAATTTTGATATTTTTGACCCTATTTGGGAAAAGGGGATTAAGGTGAATTTAGAAAACAACGTTCTAACGCGTTTAATCGGCTCCGTCGAAAAGCGTTGAAACGCATTTTGTATGTTTAAACAGATTTTTAATGCGTTTAAACAACCGGCTCTGTTGCGCTTTAATATTGCATTTCGTATGCTGGAAAGTAAGCTGATTTAGTTGTATTTGAATGAATAAATTACCAGTGTTCTATTATATGAAATGCGAAGGGTGCATGTCTTCCAACTCACTGTGTCAAAATGATCAAGTTACTAGCAACTTACCTTTTGCCTTTCCTTTCTACATAGCAGGTGGCCAAAAAATTGTCTTGCAATAATAATTACATTCCATCTATTATATTGTTTTTTCTGTGTGCTCCTCATGCACACCGACTTTAACCCACTTGCAGTGCAAGAATGTTGTGCTATCAACAACAGCAACCAAACAATTAGCACACGCAAGAAAGAAGATGCGGTTTTCGAGTCTTCCTAAGAATGGAGCAAGCTTTTGAATTTGAACCTACAGATTCTGTAGTTTTCATATTGAATACAATAGCCAACAATATTGCTGAACGAAACACAAACTACCTAACGACGCTTCAAAATGTTTCTATCAGCATATCGGGCTTCACCAACAGGCCAGTCAATTCTTTTATCTCAAGCTTGTTTTAATCTTTTTATGATCTTTAAAACCTTCACATTGGACTCCTTCGTTTTTCATCTTCAAAATTTTTGGCGACAAAAGCATGTCACCAGAAGCGAAGCAGAATCGAAGAAATGATGCTGCAAGCCTTCATCATCTTTCATGTTATTGTTCGAATAACATGAATATTTTCACATTCAGGGGCACTGGTCATGATGTCGTGACACCTGCCCCATAACAACAGAAAATATCAGCTTTTCACCCCATAGCGACTTAATAATTGGATTGTTCGTACCATAATGCCTCGAGAAAATAGAAAATGAGAGAAACAGGCATTCGACAAACCATCATCAAAACTGGGACGTATTTCAAAGAACGAGAGGATCACAAGAAAATTGAATCAAAATGTGACAAAGTAAACATTGCAATTAATACTACTGGGTTGAAAAATTCTCCCCATTGTTATCCTTTGGAGACAGAAACCTTAATGTCCAGTTGGGAGAGAAGTAGGGAGCGATTCACTAAAAGTGGAAGCGGTTTTGATTTGCCAACATTTGTTAGTATTGCAAGTATTAACTGGTTTGACAGCAGGTCAAGGGTCCTCAAGGTTTTCTGACCAGCGAATTGATTTGTCTGTAACTGCCTTGGCATTCACAAAAATGCTTTCCATCGGATAGTCTTGAATTTATGTTATGGATTCTTTCAGTTGTCACTATATTGTCGAACTGCAAGAGAAATAGCAAACTATTAAACAAAAGCAAGTTAGAGCTGTTCCAAATTCACCCAAATTTGCTATCTTTGTGATCGCAGATATCCTCCGGTAATTGTACCTGTGTACGCGCGGCCGGGGGCTAAAAATTCGTGTGGAAAGGCCTAAGAAAAATCTCAAGAAACTTTACTTTGCATCTCATTAAAGTGGGAAAGTTGAAACGATTCAAGAAAGTTTCAAGCAACTTGAAAACCATCCTTATGACGAGTGTAGCTAAATGTCGTGGGTTGTGGGTAGAGGTCGTGTGTGTGGGTGTGGGTAATTGGTGTTGGTAAAAAAAAATCTTCCTAAAAGAAATAAGAATTAAATAGCAAAAAGTTATAAAATTCATGAAATGAAAATCTCTGCGTACATACCAGTCCTATTCCCCTTCCCCGCCGTCAGCAAAGCAAGTAACCGAATCCTCCAGTAAAAACGGACACTAAAAAGACATTTAGGTGAAAAATAAAAGAAACTCTATGCACTATGTAAACCTGAAGCAGGCTGTACAAAAACTGTAGAGTGAACTGCTTTTTCTCAAAGATGTCAACATTCGTGACCAAAACGTCCTTTCAGTTTAAGGAGTAATATTTCGAATCGTTACAGCAAAGAGTTTGTACACAAAACAAAACACTTTCGGTTTCTCGAGCTTTGAGAAGGGCGAAACATGTCAATCAATCTTAATTATGTTGCGTGGGAAAATAGCCGTAACTTAACCTGAAGTAAAAAAGAATCGGTTGTGTGTGAAGCTTTATTTTACTTGAAGTAATTAAAATTTACTTGCCTTGAAATATTTCTTAGCTTATTTAGGCTCTAGTGTAAAGACTACCATTGTTCTTAATGTTTCAGACAAATGTTTCAGATGTTTTTCTTTCCCTCCTTTCAAAGATTTTGTTTAATAAGATTTTAACAAGATTTTTAATAAGAAATCATGCCTTATTAACATAAATGAGACTTCCTGCCTGAGCAAAAGTACTTTTCTTGCATCAATAAATTAGTCAAATTGAGTGAGATGAATTGAGGTGTTGTATGTTTAAAACGAGGAATGCATATAGGAACACTGAAATACATGTATAGTTGCTGTTGCAACGATGTGTAATGGTCTCAACTGAGGAAGGTTTATCTATGAGAAACGGGAACTACAGTATATTCTTTTCGTATCAGTACAGATTGTTTATTAAGGTTCCATCCAGCTTCCATCAATGCTTTCTTTGACGGACAAGACCATATTTAGAGGTGATGAGCGGCAGTAAAAGCAAAGTGGCTGTAATGCTTCGGAGGAGACAGTTCCCTGTGGCAAGCCATACACAGCGGGAACGCCGATCTCAGCCATGTTGGGGAACAGATCAAGCAAATGTGAAATGTCATATGTGCTTAATGTTACTCCTTTCACGCACATTGCAAAAATCTCGTGCTTTTGAATAGCACAAATTATGGAATCAAGACTGACCTTGCAATGAGCTAGTCCAAGAAAACGTAAGGAATCAAAAGCGGCATTGTTAATACCCGTATCGGTCAAGTTTTACATCCACAGACGTTCAAAATTCCTAAAGAGGATATGCTTTCTGTAATAAAAACTAGATGGTTGTCATCTAGCTTTGTTTCACTCAAGTTGAGCTCCACAATGTTAATAGCTCTAATCACTGGATATTCAGACAGTCCACCTTGCATTCTAGCCATATTTAAAACTATCAGTCTAGTACAATAATATTTTCCACTATTTCACAGAATGTTGACCAGTTTGTTGTTGTGCCAGATAAGTCTATAGATTGGAAGAGACAAGGCCTCCATTTAACCGCCTGACGAAAGTTATCCACAGTTTCCTTTGATGAGTTTTGGGCCTTTACTGCTGAGAACTCGGTATCCCTTGCGTACTTAACCAGACTTTTGTCCTGAGAAATTTGCAGCCACACCTTACACACAAGAGAAGGAGTTTTTCGAACAAATTTTTAAGGTAAATAAGAGAAAATGTTAAGTATGATGCTTTGTGGTAAACTATCCATTTATGTTCCGTCTAGCACTCTGAAGACGAGTACTAGTATTTTGTGAAGTTAGAACGGGAGTGACTGTTTATGGTGCCACTAAAATCATCCTATCAGATAGCTTTAAAAGTCGCTAATGCCATCAGATCCTCTTGTCCCCCACCAAAGACTTAGATCTGTTTGTGATTTTGGTCTTAAGATCCAAGGAACCAAGTGCTTAAAGCAAAATAAAAAGCAACAGATCAAGGAAACTTTCGTTCTAAAAATAAAATACTGAAGTACTGAAATCTCTATACTTGAAAACCTAAACATACTGCAAGGGGAATGGAAGTCCTTATCTTCAAACGAAAAAGAAGACCTCTTCATACTCTAAAAAACAACATTTAGCCATATCTTAATGATTTAGAGTCTCAAGTGAATGTCTGTTCTTATTTTTTTATGTTGACTGATACTATCAGATGTTCTGATTCTCCAGCCAAAAGGAGCTGTTTGCGTTTTTGGTCGCAAGATCAAAGATACCAACTGGGATGCCAGAGAGTAAAAGCGAAGTATTAATGAAACTTTTGTTCTAAAGTGAGAAAGAGAGCCAACAGATAGAGATAGTGAGAACGAAGAAGGAAAGGAGGGAAAGGAAACTGGAAATTAGGCAGAAAGAAAAGAGCAAATGGGAAGAATGGAAAAGGAGGAAGGAATTGGAAAAAGGGAGAAGGAAAGGAGAGAATGGGAAGAGAAATGGAGAAAAGAGGAATTGGAAAGAAGGAAGAAGGAAAAGAGAGGATGGGAAGAGAAATGGCGTAGAGAAGAAGTGGAAAGAGGAGAGAGAGAAAGAAAAGAATGGGAAGAGGTGGAAAGAAGGGAGACGGAAAAGAGAGAGTGGGAAGACAAGAGGAGACGCAAAGATGTGGAAAGAAAAGAGAAAGAGAGGACAGAATTGGAAGAGGAAAGGAGGACATCCAACATAGAGAGAGCCTGCAAGAAGATAACGCAGATATGATACTACTCCCCTCAGATCTTGATTGGCCAGACTGGTGTAATGTTTAGCGTTACACAGTGGCGTGACACGCCTTGCCTCTTGTAACAAAGCATGCTGGGATTATAATAGAACATGTGTTTTACGGATATGGCCGGTGTGTCAACTTTGTGTTATCTTCTATGATTCATACCTTTGTTCAGAACATTACAACTGGTCCCTGGACAGTCCAACAACCAGCCAAGCAAGTAGCAGGTGGCAAAGTACTTCCTTTCAACAAAGCAGTGAGAATTGGCAACCCCAGATGAACGAGGTAAACTGAGAACATATGTTTATAGTTACAGGTGTATCTTGACCACTTATTCCCAGCCTATTGTTTTTTACAGACAGTGAAAAGAAAGGAATCAACCCTTGCAGCATTTATAATTTATAGCTTAAACAAGGATGACCTTGCAGAACTTGGATGACTGCATGAGGAAGTTTGAAAATCCTGATCTTCTACCTGAACATTCAACTCCATTTTCGGTAAATATTGTTTTCTGAAATGTTAAATTACCAGGTAATAGTAATTGCAGTATTACAGAGATAATGGTCATGTTTCCGATAATTAGCAACTGTTCACGGAAGTGGAGGTGGGTAGTGGTGGATATATTTTCTGAGCCGTGAATAGTTGTTTTAGTATATACTACTGAAAACAGTGAGATAATATAGCACAAACAGATGATTTTAACTCATTTATTCCTGCAAAGACTACAACATTTTTGGGCACAAATTGCGTGCGATTGCTCGGAGGTGAATAGCGAAGGATATCCGGAGTTTGAGTAGCCTATCAGTGCGCCTGATCAATGCTATCCACTGTTTTAGTATATATCAATAACAATTATAATAACTTGTCAGGGGCTAGATTTGATTGCTATATCGATAGTTTGGCCGGCTTCTGACTCACGATAGTTTTCAGGTATTCACTGGGCCAACAATTATAAACCTTTTTTTTTGTTGTGAGTGCGTTGCAAAGCATCTTATACTATATGGCTGGAACAAAGGAAAACGAAAGTACCTCATATTTCTGATGTTTATTTAATTGTGTCAATTATAGGGTAGCAAAAAATGCAGGTGTACGCCGACAAGCACTCCAAGCACATCGTCTGAGTTGCAGTCCTTGAAAGTTTTGACACCCTCCAGCCGATCAAAAGTTTCCCAGTTGCTAGACACAAGTACTGAAAGACATAAAGCAGCTCTGAAGATATTCGCTCTCCACTTCTCAAAAGAGGAATTAGCGACTTCCAATTGTTCTGGAATGTCAGAAAAAAAGCAACTTGACCCCAAGCACCTGGCTCTTGTGAAATGTAAGCCCAACCATTATATTTTAGTTTCTGAAAAACCTAGAATTACAGCCATATATTAAATGTATCAAGTTTTAGTGATCTTCTTAGTTGGTGACCCCAAGGTTTGTCAGTGATGTGTACGCTTGCTTTAGTGTTGGATGATGGTAACAATCTTACGTCTGTGCGTTTGAATCCTGGAACTCTACCTGGCAGTGTGCGGCAGTGTGTTCTTCTGCGTAATTATCAAGGAATGATACAACACGTAGGGTTTCCAATGAACAGACTAATGGGAAGTCTTTCTTCCCTTGCAAAATGAATTCTCAAAAATTCCCAACTATGCAATTCAACCTTCATCAAATAAGCTTGGAATTCTTGAGAAGTTTTGGGAATGGCAAATTAGGTCTCACTCTAGGCTTGGAATTCCTAGGAATTCCTAGGAATTCTAAGTTTTACAATTTTAGAAGCTTAAGAATTGTTGAGAATTTCTGGGAATAGAAAAATTCAGGCCAACTCGGCTTGGAATTCCTGGGAATTCCTAGGAATTCTAAGTTATGCAAATTAGGAATTCAGCTCAGGGATGTTTAAAAATCAGAAAGACTTTAAAAATTGTAGAAGATTTCGTAGTCTTTTCTTATTTTTTTACATTTTAATTTTGTTAAGAGATTGCACTGAAACAATTCTAAACTTATAATACAGGACATACTGGTAATGTATACTTCTACACTTACATTTTTATATTCAACCCAATGTTACCTGGTAATGCTGACATGTGGCGAATGCTGTTCACAAACCTCCAACCAGTATTTAAATTAAGATAACAATTTAACTTATCTAAATTACATTATTACAGCATATTACAGCAATAAATATTTAAAGCTTCCTTGTAGAACCAGACATATGCAAAACCTATGCTCATGCTATTGATTTACTATGTTGGACTAGGTTTCAGCCATGTTATGTTCATTACTGCCTATATGTAATATATAGATTTAGCCAGGGCTAAAAGCGAAGCTCCTATTAACTCGAATTTATGATTTAAATCAAACAATAAACTTGTATTCCACAATTAAGTTAACTTTAGAACAAATTCATGTGACTAATTTGAGGGAAAGGTTAAGTGATTTTAGAGAACAGTAATTTGCAAACAGTCCAAGCTAAGAGTGAACTTAATCTTACATCGAGTTGATAGCCTTATACACCCAAAAATAGCAATCATCTTCGATCACATTTAAGAGTGCGGGCTCTTGATCACAGTAGATTAGGCCTGGAAAACAAATCAGGCGAAATTTTTTGCGTTCGACAAGTTTACTTTACAAAATCTTGCCAACAAGTCTGGGGACGTGCAAACCAACCTTTTATCACCTGTTTTATACTTTTTATACATCACATCTGAGGTGAAACAGTACCATGAGGTGCTGTTTTTATCACACAGACCTCGGACAGAATGCAGTATTTCACAATTTTGCAATACAAATTGCACTCACTCAATATTCAGGACGATCGAGGCACGTGTGGCAGTACGTGTGGGCTTTTAGCGAAACCGTTAAAGAAACTTCCAAAATAACTTATACAGCTAGCCAGTTCTCACTTTTGACAAGCGCCAAAGTTGACTGTTTAAATTATGATTAATAGAGCTATACGCTTCAACATAATAAAGAATTTATTGTTTATTTTTTATTTAATGTTTTTATAACGATGTGTAATCTTCAAAAGCGTTTGATACGTGCAGCACTTTGACTTCTCCTGCATGTAAGCGATGTTTATGAGCAACTGAAAACAAACAGCACAGCGATAAAAATTGCAAAAGAGACTTCCAACAATCAATAAAAGGACAATAAGTCGGTGAAACATACAGAGACAACAATTTTCATTCATGAAGACAAGTATTAAAGTGTCTCAGAAAATCGTTGATGTTTTTCATTTTCTAAGCCGGCTTCCCGGTGTTTGCTTTTTCAAAGATGAACTCGAGGCAAGAAAATCGCTCAAAGCTTTCTTTTACAGCCAGAATTGTAATGAAATATTCTTTGGAACGTTTTCTTTTTATTCGTGGTAAGAAAACGACTAAAGGCTTTTTAAAGTTTTATAAGCTTATAATCAAACCTGATACTCGGTCAGATCATTGTCTCAAATCTTACAATTAAAAACGTGCATAAACTAAATAGCCGCATAAACTACGCTCGACTTCATTAGATATAAAGAACAAACGTCAAATACAATAATTACTCAGGCTTACCATTCGAGATGCACTGAAAACTATCAAGTAAGGCCAGAATCACTTCAGACTTTTCAACCCTCTCACGCATCAAGCAAGGTGAAAAAGGAAAACGATGCCATCCGAAATCGGATTTCCGACTTTAACAAGCGACGTATTTCTCAACCAAAAACCCAATAAACAAACTAGCCATGAATAACAGAAGACTCTTGATAGCAGCTGAATTTCATTTTGTACATTCAGTGGAAAAAGACAGTTAAACACATCACAAGTTTACATAAAACTCTGAACAGGTGTCGCTATTTTTTTGTAGTGAAATCTGCCAGGTTAATAACTACAAAAGGCGGGCTTTGTACTTATTAATCGTAAAGAGTGGTACTTGGTAGTTATTAATCGTAAAGAACGTCATTTACGATTAATAATTATGTCAAACATAGTTAATAATCGTGAAAACCACGATTAATAACTACGTTTGACAGGCTTCGTAGTTAATAATCGTGAAATTTACGATTATTAACTATGTTTGGCAGGCTTTGTAGTTATTAATCGTAAAGTTGTCAATTTCTCCAGTAAAGCTAACTCAAAAGCTAACAACCGCCATCACAGAAAAGAAAACAAACTCAGTCTTTTTTTCAAGGTCCCTGTTTTCACAAAAATATATCCCTGAAAACTTTTTGTGAGGTCAAAGTTTCCATTCAGCTAATTTTTTGATCGATTTTTTGTCTAAGAAAGCTAGCTTCTTTCGCTCTGTTTTTTCGATAAGCTGGCATCGCGAGCGGGCGGCCTCGGTGAGTTTGCTGTACGAAATTGTGATAACCGATATAAAAAATGAAACGTTAATCCACATTTTTCAGTTCAAATTACTCTTCCTTTGAATTTTAACTTGGAGAGAGACATCTTAATCCTTCCCAAATGTAACGACAATGAATAAGTGCAGAATAATTCGCTATCGCTGTTTTTTTTTCTCGCTAAAAATCATCGAAAATTTCAACGCGCTGTTGGTAAACACTGACAGGCGTGAATTACACTTGCCGTGAGAAATATTATTATTAATGTTGACCACATTCCTGGACAAAAATAATGGTTTTCAATTTTACTTTAACTCAAAAGCTTTCACTATTTTTTATTGACAAAAGGGACAGCTTTCTTTCTGGAATTTTTCCTTAAATCTTTCCTTAAATCATCGAAAATTTCAACGAGTTGTTGGTAAACACTGGCGTGAATTACACTTGCCGTGAGAAATTTTATTATTAATGTTAACCACATTCCTGGACAAAATAATGGTTTTCAACTTTAGGTTAGCTCAAAAGCTTTCACCATTTTTTTTTTTTGTTTGCCAGAGGGAGAGCTTTGTTTCTGGAATTTTTCCTTCCTCACCGAAAGCGGTCCACATATAATATTTCGGCAGGGTTCAAGAAACAGTCAGTGTTCAGAGCGATTACAGTATCAACAAATTATTTATTGACATTCAGCCAGAAAAGAGAAAACTGACAGTGTTATTTTTTTTAAAACAAGGGTGATAAACCTCTCTAGACTCAAAATCTGAAAATAAATATCGATCAGATTTGTATTTTGGAGATCGACTCACGAGCTTGTCCTTTTTTGTCTGCAATCACACGAGCCGAAGCGGCAATTTTATCTGTCTTTCATGACATCTCATGGTAAAATACTAGCTGAAAGCTACCAATTCGATTGGAAAGAGAACATTTTCTACAAACTAGAGAAATATATCCAACCAGACTGCATAACGACAAACCAGCCTAGTCAAACCGAATTATCAAAGTGCCATGATCGTGAGGAGCGCTCATTCACGCAATTGAAACCTGAGAGCACGACTCGCAGAATTATGGAGAAAATTTAACTTCAGCATTTTTCAAAACGAAAACTTGAATTAAAAAAATATATTTTCGAAAAACAGATTCATATTCACGGCCAGACAAAGCTGGAATAACACGGAATTCTTACAAGGCAGCTTTTATACGCACTGTACTGAGCGTTGAAAAGTTTACTGCAGTTTGAAATTTGATAGCATACAGTCTGATCTGGAAAATACACTTTTTCTGTCGTCTGCGTGACAAAAATTCACATAATTTTAAGTAAAATCTATTATTATTGTTTAATATTTGACTCACTAAACCGTTCAGAAATGTTTTTAGAAAACAGTACTTGTGTGTTTTGAGAACAACCTTCACCAGCTATTTACGATTAATAATTATGAATGCCAGCGTAGCCTAAAAAACGCTTAACAGAGTTTTCGAGCCAACTGAAATAACGATTAATAATCGTATTCCAGCTCACGTGCCTTTGCGTGAGTTTCAACTGAACTAGCTGATTGACAGCCAGCCCTGTGATTGGACACATTTTGACAGCTCCTCAACTTTGTTTTTACCTTCAGTGAAAGAAGGGAACGGACGCCAGGGAAAGTGTTAAAGCATTTGTGGCACGATCAACGAAAATTTTCCAACAGCGCGCGAGGGAGAGCCACGTTAAAGAAAATCGAAGCATCAACAATTGTTTGCAAAAGCTTGCCTACCGCGGATAGATCCACTTCTTCTTCAGCGAGTTTTCTTACTATATGTTCTTTACTGGACTGGTGTACGCTCTTTGTGCAGCACGTTTATTGCTTCTCCTCAAGAAGACAATCCGATAATCATCCCTTCGTTAGATGTTCGAACACAATTACTTGTGTGAAGGCGTTTGGTGAAAATAGTGCACAGTCTCAAACTCTTTATTTAAGTCTAAGTCTTAAAGTTATTAACAGCCAGATTTATTGCAAGAACTGAAGAAAAACCTGGAGTATGTATAAAGATTAAATCAAGGAGCAAGATCTGTACTACTTGACTCTGAACTATGATTCAAGAAATCAAAGAGACAGTTGCCTTTTAAACGGAGTTTAAAGGCCATGACTTTTCACAAGAGTTTTATAATTCTGCAGTTGCTGGAAGCTGAGGAACATCGATCTAGGTGAGTTAGTTTTCTTCTGACTTTTAGCGCCTTATCTCGACTTGTTAGTCAAAGAGATGATTCTGGATCGTTAATTTTCTTTTAACGTTAATTAAACAGGTAGCAATTTAAAAACGTTTGTTTGTGTTATTTTATACTCAGCTTGACATTCCCGCGAAAACACCGATTCGGCGCAAAAACTTTGATGAGTTGGTTCTCAAATCTGCCTGCAATCTGCATGTGTTTTTCAACTCGCTGCCGCGGTAAAAAATTTCAGCAAGAAAGAGAAAGCACTGTAGTCTTGCTCATTAGTTATTATTCCGCACAACATGATAAGAGTTCTTTTGCCCTTTCTTTAAATCATACCACATATGATCTTAGAGAGAGAAATCTCACGCGTAGCGTGACAACCGGCATGGTTGATTCCAGTTTGCACAGGCTTTGCAGACCATATTCCAAGTATTCCTCGATCTTTTTTAAAAAAGGTACAGTGTATGGCAAAGTATTGTTTGGATAAATTACATCCTAAGAAGGTGTCTTATTTTGAAGATTATTTTTGCGAACGAGCGGCAGTGAAAAAAATCGATCTTTCATGCCGGCGCGCGGCCGGGGATACTATTTTTCTGGAGGTGAAGGTTGTTCTCAAAACACACAAGTACTGTTTTCTAAAAACATTTCTGAACGGTTTAGTGAGTCAAATATTAAACAATAATAATAGATTTTACTTAAAATTATGTGAATTTTTGTCACGCAGGCGATAGAAAAAGTGTATTTTCCAGATCAGACTGTATGCTATCAAATTTCAAACTGCAGTAAACTTTTCAACTCTCAGTACAGTGCGTATAAAAGCTGCCTTGTAAGAATTCCGTGTTATTCCAGCTTTGTCTGGCCGCGAATATGAATCTGTTTTTCGAAAATATATTTTTTTAATTCAAGTTTTCGTTTTGAAAAATGCTGAAGTTAAATTTTCTCCATAATTCTGCGAGTCGTGTTCTCTGCAGGTTTCAATTGCGTGAATGAGCGCTCCTCACGATCATGGCACTTTGATTAATTCGGTTTGACTAGGCTGGTTTGTCGTTATGCAGTCTGGTTGGATATATTTCTCTAGTTTGTAGAAAATGTTCTCTTTCCAATCGAATTGGAAGCTTTCAGCTAGTATTTTACCATGAGATGTCATGAAAGACATAAAATTGCCGCTTCGGCTCGTGTGATTGCAGACAAAAAAGGACAAGCTCGTGAGTCTCCAAAATACAAATCTGATCGATATTTATTTTCAGATTTTGAGTCTAGAGAGGTATATCACCCTTGTTTTTTGTTGATACTGTAATCGCTCTGAGCACTGACTGTTTCTTGAACCCTGCCGAAATATTATATGTGAGCCGCTTTCGGTGAGGAAGGAAAAATTCCAGAAACAAAGCTCTCCCTCTGGCAAACAAAAAAAAAAAAAAATGGTGAAAGCTTTTGAGCTAACCTAAAGTTGAAAACCATTATTTTGTCCAGGAATGTGGTTAACATTAATTAATAATAAAATTTCTTACGGCAAGTGTAATTCACGCCAGTGTTTACCAACAACTCGTTGAAATTTTCGATGATTTAAGGAAAAATTCCAGAAAGAAAGCTGTCCCTTTTGTCAATAAAAAATAGTGAAAGCTTTTGAGTTAAAGCAAAATTGAAAACTATTAGTTTTGTCCAGAAATGTGGTCAACATTAATAATAATATTTCTCACGGCAAGTGTAATTCACGCCTGTCAGTGTTTACCAACAACGCGTTGAAATTTCCGATGATTTAAGGAAAGATTTAAGGAAAAACTCCAGAAACAAAGCTGTCCCTTTGGCAATAAAAAAAATGGTGAAAATGTTTGAGTTAAAGTAAAATTGAAAACCATTATTTTTGTCCAGAAATGTGGTCAACATTAATAATAATATTTCTCACGGCAAGTGTAATTCACGCCAGTGTTTACCAACAACGCGTTGAAATCGTCGACGATTTAAAGCGAGAAAAAAAAAAACAGCGATAGCGAATTATTCTGCACTTATTCATTGTCGTTACATTTGGGAAGGATTAAGATGTCTATCTCTAAGTTAAAATTCAAAGGAAGAGTAATTTGAACTGAAAAATGTGGATTAACATTTCATTTTTTATATCGGTTATCACAATTTCGTGCACAGCTAACTCAACGAGGCCGCCCGCTCGCGATGTTAGCTTATCGAAAAAATAGAGCGAAAGAAGCTAGCTTTCTTAGACAAAAAATCGATCAAAAAATTAGCTGAATGGAAACTTTGACCTCTCAAAAAGTTTTCAGGGATATATTTTTGTGAAAACAGGGACCTTGAAAAAAAGACTTTGAGTTTGTTTTCTTTTCTGTGATGGCGGTTGTTAGCTTTTGAGTTAGCTTTACTGGAGAAATTGACAACCTTACGATTAATAACTACAAAGCCTGCCAAACATAGTTAATAATTGTAAATTTCACGATTATTAACTACGAAGCCTGTCAAACGTAGTTATTAATCGTGGTTTTCACGATTATTAACTATGTTTGACATAATTATTAATCGTAAATGACGTTCTTTACGATTAATAACTACCAAGTACCGCTCTTTACGATTAATAAGTACAAAGCCCGCCTTTTGTAGTTATTAACCTGGCAGATTTCACTACAAAAAAATAAAAACACTACAAAAAAATAGTGACACCTGTTTCTGTCAGCATCAGCTGTCAAAGTAAACAGGTTTCAAGATGCTGCATAAATTTTCCGCATGAACTCACCTGTCAAATTTTGACCAATCACAGCATAAAAATTGGACGTAGAGCGTAACCAACGCGTGACCTTGGTGAGAAAAGTCAAAAAGCAACTGGCATGTCTTCCCTGCCTGTAAAAACTTGCTGAATTTTAGCTTCTGAGGTCAGTTTGAAATCAAAATTTTAATTGTGCAGCACATAAACAACATTTCTTATGAATTAAAAAAAATGAAACTAGAGCCTGCAATCATTTGAAAACTAGTAACTTGTCAGCAGATAACTAGTAACTTGTCAGCAGATAACTTCGCTGGTTCACTAACTTAGAACAGACGCCACTGAATCGTAGCCAACAGTTACCAGCGCCGTACAAACGACTTATTGACGGGATGAAGCGAAACTAACTACGAGAGATCGACTGGAGAACTGACAATTTGACTAACAATAGACGACTGCTTAACTGTGACAATAGACGGATCGAAACGCGCCAATTACTGATTACGAGTCTTCATAGCCAATGACATCGCGGCTTCACTGACAGACGACCAATGACATCTTGACTTTATTGACCAATCAGATCAATAACCAGAGTATATAATACCATCTACTGACGTGATACAACTCACTTTGACTCTGAAGATGACTACCGCACAGGTTGTCGAAACGTCAGTCACTGTCAACGACAACAGTCCTATTCAGGACTACGTTAACCCGGACGATCAAACTCAACCTACTTTTGAAATGACTCCTGGGTTCAAACCTTTCACAGTTCAAAAAGATACTCAACCGAGATGGGTCGACACCTGAGCCCGTGATACGGTCGGTGATACTGGTCAGCGGATACCCTGTTTTGACAGCTGTCAATTGATCACAAGATTGATGTGCAATATGTGTGTGCAATATCAGTCTTCCTGTGCTCCCAAACTAGGTAGAAAGTGTGAGGATTGAACACTGGTTACCCTGTGGTGCGGACGGACGGGCAGCGGGCGGGCGGGCGGTGTACGGTGACGTGATTACCCAATTTTCTGGGATGGGTAGATTTACTTACCCATGGTGTTCCGCAGGCCTGAGCTCTGCTTTTAACTATGTAACATAGCTCATGACATAGTCCAAAGTATGAAAAATCTATGTTTAAACTATGTTTAGGCTATTTGAAAAGTACATAGCTTTTTAATACCTATGCAAATACTATTCAAAATCTATTCATAATCTTGACATAGCTATATATTTACTATGCAGCAGAAAGTTCTGCTTTTCCTTCCGATTTGCATCATATGTATTCACTATGTATCAAATTAAGTAAAATAGCTTTTACATAGCATCTCGATGTTCACTTTTATTGCCAACAATACTCTAAGCTTTTACATAGTGCTATGTATATTCTATGCTGTGTGAATGAAACATGTATGCAGCCTATGTCTTTACTGTTTAACATTTGAATTTAGTTTTATCATGACATAAAGGCTACATAGCTTTTACATAAACGTATTTTTTCCTGTCACTCATATGAAAAACATGTAGTCTATGCGTTTCCTATGTGATACTACTAGGCTTGTTGATAATACAGGTTAAATAGCGCTTACAAAAAGCGTACATGAAATGTAAAAAGCAGCATTTTAAACTAAAGCTTAAAAATCATATACTATAATTGTTTTGCGCTTCCAGATAGTTTCTTAGTGAGAAGATTATAAATTTTCCGTCATCCATCATTCCTGCCTTAACTTTCCTTTGTAGCTTTTTGCAAGTGTTTCTTCAGTTGAAGTGATACTTCCATGCATTGTTTTCTCCTTTTATATATATGTAGCTTCTATCCTTCGTCTTGATTGTGGAAGACTCTTGAATAAAACTGGTCAAAACTGCGAAACGGTAGCTGTAGCCTGCGTAGCAGGCGTTTCCGTTTGGTTTCGGAGCAAAGAAAAACCGGGAAACGGTATTCTAGGTTTTGGCCGCGTGAGAAATGAAACGAGCCAAAAAAATGAAAGTGGTGGGAGGGGGAAGGGAAGGAAGGAAACGCCCCTCCCAGCTCTTTTAGTGGCGCAATTTTTCGCGCGGGTCTTAGACTCTCGTTCCTTGCTCATAAACCGCACGGAAACACTTGCTACGCAGGCTACGGTAGCTGCAGTCCTCGGTGTTTGTCCGCCATTTTGTTTCCACTAATTCCCAGGGAAGCCCGTGAGTACAACACATACGTATTTTGCATTTTATCGTCACGTGGGCCTTTTCAACCAATGAAAAGGTGTGAAAATTGTCTGATTCCACGCGGGCGCTTTCAAGTCGAAGAAGACGAGCTGCCAAGCATGCGTTTAAAAGAAAACGGTTCTTTTTACTTCAATTTAAAGACTTTTTCCTGCCAGGTTCAACAATAAGTATTCCTGACATTGGTAAGTGATGTTTCTCTCAATTTAAGTTTCGATTTGATTGTGCTTTCTCCCCTTTTCGTGTATCCGACTGAACAAGTTGGATCAGTCACCATTCGATCACGCTGTAACACTAGTTCGTTTCAGTTATAAAAACAAAGGTTGTTTTTACATTTATTTGCCTTAAAATCTCCACTTTCCTGTTTGCAGATACTTATTCGTTGCAGTCACAAGGAAACTGTATGGCACTGACAAGTACGACATCAGCCAAGAGTCAACACGATAAGCAAATTAAGCAAACTTCGATTCTCTGAAACTGCTGCATGAAAATACTGTATTTGCAATTGTTGCATAGTTGTTCATTATTTCCAACCAGTAGTCAAATTAAGATAACAATTTAACTTATCTAAATTACATGTCCAGTACAGTTTCAGTGCAAAATGTTGTCTGAAATGATAAGTCCCGTTTTTAAAAATATGAAGTGCATTTCCAGTCTGAAATGTAGGTCGATCTGTTATATCCCTATTGACCTAGCTATTCGAAGCTATTCCAAGGAATTCCTAAGAAGTTATCATTCTGTTTATATTTCTTTCAATTCCTAGGAATTCTTAGGAATTCCTAGGAATATTTTCCCAGCCAACTGATGGGTGAGCAAAGTTTCGAATTCCTAGGAATTCTTAGGAATTCCATGTTCCAATTACCATGAAATTTCACACCTTGATTCCTAGGAATTCTTAGGAAAATCCTAGGAATTCCTAGGAATTCTCAATTCCATTTCGCACGGGTTTGGTGCCATGAACAGGAGGAAGAATTCCGCTTTTCTTTTAATGCTTCTGGACGTTTTCAAAGCGCTGCTTTCCAATTTGATAAACAATTAAAAAGAAGTCCTTGGAAATCGGAAAACCCAGAGAAAGAATGAAAAAGAGGCAACTTAAAGAACGCGGACACTGCATTTTTCCAAAAAAACATTCCACGACTAGCAAAGATGGGCTAAAAGCGGTCAATTTTCAAATAAATTAGCGGACAGACATAGCTGAACTGAAGCTGTCGCAACAAAATTGTTACAAACTCTCATCTTCCAAAAGCTACATTCGTAACATTGTTTTCACCCTACCTTAAAAAGTGAGGTTTGTTCGCGTCCTTTTCCATTGTCTTGTTCGCCAACTGGACAAAGACAGTTCGTCTCTTTTGGTGCATGCCTCTAACTGCGCAAGTCTCACCATGTCTAATTCAGAAGTGGCCATTTCAAGACAAATTTGTCTATATTCCAGTACGTTTTCCAGAGAAAAATTATTGCTGCAGTATCCATTGTTACTGACATTCAAACTGCATCCGCTGCCCTTTGCCTAAAATGATTCCACTTTTTGGCACTCATTGACATCACACCCCCTCCATTGCATCTCGGGGTCCAACTCGATGTTGGTGTCTGGTTCCTCCGCAACCAATTCATCTTCATTGCTGTCAGGATCACTTGAGTATATCTGCTCTCATTCGCTCGTGAAATAGGTTTGTTCTACCGACTGCAAATCACCTGCGAATGTTTCGGGAAGGTTAGATGTGTTCAGAGTATGATCCATTTCTCAATTTTGTTTTTCGGAGCTTTGCTTTTTTTGTTACTTCAGAGCTTTGAAAGGGCTGTCCTCTTGTTGTAGGTTGTCTTGCTTGTGTCTTAGCGATTTACTATCTGCGTAGGTTAGCACTCCTTTTCATATCGCAAATCATCAAGAAACAGGAAATGAAACAAATTGATGTCACGTTTTGACAAGTACTTAAACTAGGGAGCAAGAACAAAGGAAGTTGTAATTTCCACTTTCAAAAGGTTGCGTGACCGATCACGTCACGTTCACATCAGTTTATTTCTTTTGGGCTGTCATCAACCAATTTCTTTTCTAATGGCTTGAACGTAACACTTTACATGCAGCTTCAGTGGAGCCCTGTAAGACCCCTGTAATGATGGTGCGAGTTATGTCATCTTCATTCAGTTGCTAGGGCCCTAGTCGTCACTCAGAGTCAGAAGACAGCCGCTATGTCAACTGCCTTGCATGATCAAACATGGATAAAGGAAAACAGTAAGTTTTGCATGTGAAGACTGCCCAATGCAGAATTTAATTTGATTGATGTATAAGCGTTTGCGCCTCTAGTAAGACCGAGAGCATTCAACGATCAACATTCTGTTTTAAAACAGGATTGCACATGACAAGAGAAACCAACTGATGACCCTCATTGATCAAAGGATACACATCAAAAAGCAAAATTTTGCTTAACACCATCATGTAATATTCATTTGTGTATTCCTCACGTTAGTTGAAACAAATTTCTACGCACTGAGTCACTGAGTATTTAGTGTTTTGTTTTCTTCCTCAAAGAACACCACCATATTTGGTTGGACTTTCGATCACGCATTTCTAATCCATTCCGAGTCCTTGAATTAAGTTTTTGATGGTTTGTCGAGCCGCATTGCTTCAAATAAATCAGAGTAATCTCGGATGACACCCAATAATAAAGCAAGTATTCATGTAATTATGCACTTATTTGAGGTAAATTAACAGCGTTTAAACACGTCATTTGTGTAAAGCTCTTTCGACAAAATCTTGCGTACGTGTTTTTTGTGTTTAAACGTTGTTTGAATACGTTTTAACGGTGTTTTAACACATTTACATTTGAAACGATAGAAAACACGTTTTTTTGTTATTCACCTTAATCCCCCTTTTCTTAAATAAGGTCACAATTAATAGCTACAGCTTGTTTGAGGGCTTCTTCAGAATTATTAAAATCCTGTACAGCCTTTCCAAACACCCCTTGTAGATACTTTCCTCTTTTGTAGCTGGCTATGAGTTTGTCTATTGTTTCCTTTGTGGCATAAGCAGCAATCAAGTCCCATGCACCCAAAATAGCTCCTGTGGTCGCCTATACCGGGCACTACTTTTGACATCAGAGATCATGTCAAATGTTGCATTCTGGGTACGTCTGGATCGGGCTTGCTGCATTTGGCCAAGCATTGCTTTTAATCTATTGAACTCCTTTTTCAGGGCATCAAGACTGTCTTGTTATTCCTTTACTCTTGTCTTGAATCATGCAGTAATTTCTCTGGGAATAAATTCTTAACTTTAGCAGAAAATTATGAACAGAAATCGTAACTGATTATGTAATAAAACCAACAAATCCAGTAAATATATACCAATGAAGTGTAAGTAGATATTGTTACAATGGACACTATTGTTATTCGATGTCCATGTATGAACGCTGAAATGAACTGGCTGGGTATTCTGCACACCAGCCCAGATTTTAGCCTTAAAATAATAAATTACATTTAGCCTGCAGACCTATGATTCTTTGAAAGACCACAACGTAAGATACAGTTTCAAATTACAAAGGAGAAAATCAAATGCCTTAACGAAAGGCCCACACAAAGATTTACAGCTTTGAAATACAAACCAACTTGGCTTTCTTTTTCTTGAACCTTTTCCTTGCAGTCTTCGTTTCGTAATCGGCTCGTAGTTGCTCGTCACATTCCCTAAACTCCCTTTTCAACGTATTTTGTACTTGGAAGCAAGAAGAGTCCCAAAAGGCGTGAATTTTTCTGAGTGACATCTTCCCGAATGCTTGTCCTTTTTACCACACTTTTGACTCTTTGAGGACAATTTTAACTCCTTAAAAGGCATAAATTCGGTAAGAAGCAAGCAGAGAACTTAAGGAATTCAATATGGCAACAGCAAGGCAAACTTCAATTCAAAATGTGGGCTTAAACTCGCTGTACTTACGATTTTTCTCTGCTTTGCTCACCGCTAGTGGACGCCATTATCCTGTACTTTGTTTTGAATTTGGAAGTGCTATAGCATGACATGCCCGGCATGACTGATTTTGATGTTCATTCCAACACCATTTATGAAAACAGCAGCAGCATTTTTTAAGGGGAGCTTGAAGTTACCACTGGGTTACGGGTTTCATGCCTGACGTTACACGATAAGACGCCATGGATGGACGTGTGTCCTTGGTGCCCTGCTATGTACTCACTTTTCTCGGCAGTTTAGGCTCTCCGAGCCATTCTTTGTCCATTACAAATGACGGAGAATCTCTCTTTACCATTTCTGAGCTGAAGTGGTATACATTCTGTTGGTATCCATCGAAGGTGAAATTACCTTCATATAGAAAACCAAGAGCAAAAGCCTTCTTCGGACGGAGAATTGTTTATTGTAATAATTCTACCGCTACAACTCAATTTGAACTTCTCAAGCTTTCAGGGGACATCAGTAGTAACCCAGGACCAGAAAAAGGGGACGCTTCTAATCACTTGAGATCTATTTGCGGTGGTTGTTCAAAGACCCTTCGAAGAAACCAAGATGGCGTCCGTTGTGGGGGTTTGTGTGGAAAGACGTTTCATGTGAAGTGTTCTGGTGAGAGCTTTAAGGAAATACATACACGTGTTGTACAGGCATGGTACTGTACAAAATGTTCTCTGCCCCCATTAAGCGACAGCTTTTTCAATGATTCAGACACCAAAGGAGATACTGATCAAGTCCAAGTCAAGGGTGGAACGGAGGCTGAAAATGAAATATGGGCTGACTTTGATCAGAAGGCTAATAGTCATCGATCAAATCTCAAACTAGGACACATCAACGTGAACAGTATTGGTGGTTTCAAATTCAGTGAGATTAAGACTTGGGCTACAATCTGGTAGGCTGGATGTTTTGATAATATCCGAAACTAAAATAGATGCTTCTTTCCCGAACTCTGTTTCACGTTGAAGGTTTTCGTTTGTGTTGTTGCGACAGAAAGGCTGGAGGAGGTGGATTGATGGTGCTCGTAAGGAGTGATATCTGCTTTGTTAGAGTTAATGAGCTCAAAGGACTCTCTTCCGATACATGGTCAACCTTTAAGACGGAGTCGATTGTTTTGAAAGTCAAACTATCAAAGCTTTGGATTACTGTTGTGGGCATCTACCAACCTCCCTCGATTGTGAGATCTGAGTGGACGCGTGAGCTCTCTGTTCTCTTCGAAGCAGTTTCCTCGCTCACAAACACGGTTTTCCTAGCAGGGGACTTAAACGCGGACCTTCTTGCTCCTGATAAACAACACAGAGTCGGTCGGGCTCTACTAGAACTGCTAGATATTTTTAATCTTGATTGTCTGATTACAGAACCAACTCGCAAAACAAAAACAACAGAAACAATGCTGGACTTAATCCTGACGAATGACAAGAAAAAGGGTTTAACATCAGGCGTGGTAGAACCGCAACTTAGTGATCATTCGTTAGTTTATACTATCCTGAGATCATCAGCACCAAGGACTTGATCTCGCAAGATTTGTTTTCATAGTCTGAAAAACTTCAGTCAAGAGAACTTTGTGCATGATATGCAAATTGTGCCTTGAGCAATTGTTTCTAAGTGCTCTCAATGAACACGCACCTATCAGGCAAACAATGATACGTGGTAATCAGGTGCCGTATATGACTGAACAGTGGAGGAGGGCGATCAGGCATCGCAACAAACTGTGGATAAAATTCACACGCGATCGTACGGATGTAAATTATGAGGCATACAAAACTCAGCGTAATACCTGCACCTCTCTGAGGCGAAAAGCAATAAAACAACACTTCGCAAGGAAAACAGCAGACACTGAAAACCCGCGCGAATTCTGGTCTACTTTCCGCCCCTTTTTGCATACTAAAAGTAAGCAAGCCAATGACATTATCTTGAAAGAAAATGACAGGATAATCAGTGACGAAAAGGAAATTTCCAATCTGCTTAATGACTACTTTGTTCACATTGCTGATAGCATGCCTGAAATACGAGAAGAGGATTACGGTGAGGATCATGCTAATCATCCCAGCATCAAAGCAATCCATGAACACAGGGGCTCTAGTGCCCCTGCTTGCTTCAGCTTTCATTGCGCAAGTGAAACCCAGGTAGAGCTATTACTAAAAGAGATGAATGTACGCAAGTCACCTGGTCACGATATGATCCCACCAAATTTGATTAGAGAAGCGGCAGCTGTTATTGCACGGCCTATGACAAGTATAATTAACTATTGTATTGAACGTTGCTGTTATCCTGCTAGCTGGAAGATGGGCATGGTGACTCCTTTGTACAAAAAGACGATGAGTTTTGTAAGATCAACTATAGGCCCGTAACTGTGCTCCCTGCTCTAAACAATATTTTGGAAAGGCTTCTATCAGGACATGTATGAATTTTACAATGGACTCTTATCAGACTTCATAAGCGCTTATAGAAAGTTTCATAGTTGCGAGACCTCTTTGCTAAGGTTGACGGAAGACTGGAGGATGATGCGTGACAGGGGGAAGCTCGTTGCGGTAGTTTCTATGGATCTCTCAAAAGCGTTTGATGTTATTCAGTGTCCACTCCTGCTTTTGAAACTGAGGGCCTATGGTATGGACAACAAAAGTTGTGCCCTAATTAGGAACTATGTCTCTGGCAGAACTCAGAGAGTTGAAGTTGGAGACACCTTTTCGACCTGGGAAAGCGTCAAGCGTGGGGTCCCGCAGGGGAGTGTGCTAGGTCCTATGCTATTCGACATTTTCATAAACGATCTCTTCCCCCATGTTAAAAAGGCCAAGTTGAACACTTATGCGGATGATCATCTGGTGTACTACTCCCACGTCGATCCGGCAGCTCTGGAAGCATGCGTATCTCATGATGTTGGCGTGGCCAATCAGTGGTACCATGAAAATGGGATGATAGTTAATGAGAGCAAGCACCAGTGTCTAATCCTCGGTGATACAGAGTATGGTTTTTCCTTCCCAGTAAAGGACACGTTAGAGATTTTTGGAATGGAAATAGATAATAAACTGAATTTTTCTAAACATATATCAAATGTATGCAAAAAGATTAATAATCAATTTAATGTCATGTTGCACTTTTGAAAACGCATGCGCAGGGAAATCTTATTCAAACTTTACAAAGCATATATTCTACCTCATTTTTATTATTGCTCCTCTGTCTGGCACTTTTGTGGAGCGTGCGATGCGGATAAACTTGAAGCTTTAAATAAAAGAATGCTTGGATTTATACTTGGAGATTACTCGTCTCCATAGAACACTCTTCTCTCAAAAGTCAACTCTTCTTCGTTATGTAACAAACGCGTTCAAAATTTCCTCATGCTGTTATATGTTTGTTTTTCACTCATTTTCCTGCTTATATGAAGAATATGTTTTCACTCCGGTCCTCTTCTTATGATCTTCATGGCAACTACCTTCTTTCACTAAGTAAACCTAAAAAAGCTACCTATGGTCTTAACTCCTTTTCTTACTTTTTAGCTATGCAGTGGAATGTACTGCCAGACTTTTTTCGTACCAGTTTTTTTGCAGACTTTAAGACCAAAATACGGGATGTTACCTTCATGTAGATTCTTTTTGCTTGACATACTTAAACTTAAAATTGCAAATTGTTAAATAATATTTTCTTTTCTTTTCTTTTATGTACATATTATTAATACTATTTTATTATTACTTAAATGAATGCATTTAATGAAACGAATTTATATATGTATTTCTATATTGTTTTCATGTAGTGTTAGCTCGAAGATATTAGCTAGTTAGCTACTCTAAAATTCGAGTATAAAAGTTTTTGTTATGTTATCATGGGATTTTCATATGTAAATGAGGCTTTTTTCACTCAGAGGGCTCCAAGCACCCTTTTGTGCCAGTTTCGATCTAACTACGTTTTAAACAGGTACCTTTTCAAATTCATTTTGTTTATTGACACCATCGCTATCATCAAACCAAGAAAACTGTTTGTTTGCATGCACTGTCTCTGTTTAAACCCACGATATGCCTAAAACATGGGTTTGTACCGTACACTAATTTCTATACTAAACGGCAATGAGTCCCGTCCTACATGCTAGCTCCATTGTTCACAGGTTGACCTATCACATGACCAAACGTAAGCTTCCCAAACAACTTGTAATCGCCAAAAATAAATTTTGAAGTCACAGCTTCTTCCAAGCCTCTGGTGATGCCATTATTTTAGTCCGCGTTGTCACATGACCCCAAGATCGTGTCTAGGAGGTTTTTCATCTACGAAAAAGAGAAGGAAACTTTACTTGTAGGCGGCTCATGGAAGAAGCTTGAATATCACAAAATGAGGTGTCAGTAAGAACAGTAACCCGACTTCTAAATTTTGAGGGACACCATTATTTGCAGTCATGTAAAAAAGGTCTGCTTTCTGTTGCTGATCTGAAAAACAGATTGAGATTTGCTCAGAAAATAGAGACTACCCCCCTGATGTGTGGACAACAAAAATTGGTTTCTATCTTGATGCAACTTACTTTATGTTCGAGACAAAGCCATTAGACCAGGCCGTGCACCCAAGGGAAGAATTTGGAGGAAACCTTCTGAAGGTATGACAATCGGCTGCTTACCAAATGGTGGAAAAGAGGGGACTGGTAGAAAATATGTGAAGTTGATTTTGGCAATCTCCTATAGTAAGGGTGTTATTGGCTGTCATCCCTACGAGAAAATTACTGGTCGTTTTTTCGCTATGTTCATTAAAGAGCATTTTCCGCGAATGTTCCAACAAGCTGAGAAGGGAGAGAGCAATTATGCAAGCATGGCCAATAATAGTGCAGTTATACTGTAATCAGCCTGTGTGGCTGAGGGCCTTATATAGTGGAAGGCACTAGATAACATCGACCTAAACCAGATTGTTTCTTTCAGTAAAATTACATGAAGAACAACTTAAGTCCAACTTTACTGTGTAATATAAAAGTGAAATAGAAAAACTCCACTGTGATGCTTTGAACCCGGGTCACTTGCTTTATAGCCTACATCCATATCCACTACACCATCGAGGACTAGCTGCCAAATCCAGTAATTTTTAAAATATATAGTCATGTTCTTATATATGCCGTACCATTACCATATTTGAAAGCTAACCGTTTTCAGTTCAGTGCTTAACCCTAATCACTGTAGATCAGTGCTTAACTCTCTACTGTGTTCTCTCCATAACTGGAGCTCTTTAGTTTTGGTTTCTTCAGCTATTATAGCCTCATTCATTCCATTACGGAAATAATGCGTTGCGTAAAATTCATAAGGTGTCCAATCTGGCTTCAGTCGATGTTATCTAACGCTAACCTTATATAGTGGCCATGCATAACAAATGAAAGTGCCTTTATGCTCTAATCAGCCTGTGTGGCTGAGGGCCTTTGTAGCCTTGCATAATCAGTAAAACTGCCATTATGCTGTAATCAGCCTGTGTGGCTGAGGACCTTTGTGGCCATGCATAACAAATAAAAGTGTTGTTATGCTGTAATCAGCCTGTGTGGCTGTGGGCCTTTGTGGCCATGCATAACAAATGAGCGAGCCATTGCTGTAATCAACCTGTGTGGATAAGGGTCTACTATGTGGCCAAGCCAAACAATGTTGGGCTTAAAGCTTGTGTTGAAAGGGTTATTACTCCAATAGCTGAATGAGCCACTTCTTGAGCCAAAAAGTAAGTGCGTGGAATTATTTCATTGTAGCAATAATTTATTGTTTTGTTAAGCCTCCTTACCTTCTTTAACTTGCAGTAAAAACCTGCATGTGTGATGAACCTACTTTTTGAAATACAGTGAATGTTACACAGAATATAAACACTGCTTGAGAATATTCCACGTGTATTTTGCTCATAAATTTCCTTAACTTTTACAACTCTTGAGTTCGTAATGCTGATTACCTTTCTTACTTTTCTCGCACATGGTTTTTCTCTTACGTCATCAAAACATCATATATGGTTTCCAATCCTTAGGCACACGGACGCCTGACACTAAATACAAATGTTCTTAACAATGAAATTTCTATGCCTAACACTCCTCTCTAACTTAAAAAAAGAAAAATGTCATCCATGACATTTGGCATGTAATACAGAATAGTCCCTTTTATGATGGTAGTTTGCGGTTGTCGATTTCTTGCTTGTTAAATCCTGGAGTGGGGTGATCAGGTGCAGCTCCTTGCAGACCACTTAATTTATGTCTCAGCTTGTCTGTCCATACTAATGTTCACAATTCTCTAATACGACGACTATTTCAAGATAGCGTTTACAACATCCACACAACGAATGTTTAAATACACCAAGGAAGTCTCTTTTTTTACAAGGTAATGGACAAAAAAAAAGCAAGTCACTGTTTATCTGTACTGAAACAACTGATAAGGCGCTCCCCATTGTGGCATCTGCAGTCCTGCTGGATAGGGCATCATATAAGGCAACATCATGTTGGGGTTCCAGGACATCATAGGTGGTACCGGTGGAGGAATATAGCTCAAGACTGGTGGCAGCGTACTGTACTGGTCTGCTGGAAGTTTGGGAATGTAGGGCTCTGGTGATGTCTGCATTCCACACTGCTGTATCCCTCTGGATGGGTTAACATTTATAGGCCGCACATAAGGCAGCTCCCCAGGTCGGTCATAAGTGAGTCGTTTAGGTGCCTGCCTCACATGTTGGGGTCGACCTGAGTTGTTGGTATCCTCGTGATTGCCCACCTCCCCACTGACTACTTAAGGGTCTTCATTCAACTGTGCCTCATCAGGAGTGTCAGCAATCTTAGCTCCCGTACGCATTTCACTTGACATCTCACCTGAATACACATGTGTGAAGTCTGGTCCTTCTCCCACCGTTTCCTCACTTGTAGACTGTACCTGCATGTGCATTTGGTCATTTTCTGGTGAATGGTTACAGTATGAAATGGCTGGAAGATCATCGCTGTCACTTTCGTGGCTGTCATCTTCATGTGTCTTAATGGCTGGATTTCATGACAATGCTAGGGTGTTGGTGGTCTTGTCCTCTTTATAGGAGGGGGGTCTTCCCATGGTTTCCTTTGGAGATAATCACAAGGAAGTAAGAGGTTTCGATGTAGAGTATGGTTTGGTCCTTGACTTGATTCTGGTCTCACATCATACACTGGGCTTCCCCCACCCTTTCTCAGAACAACTACATGAATCTTTATCTTCCCAAAAGGAACGGAGTTTCCCGGGTCCACCACGAGGATTAAGGTTGTGCACCAGGACATGGTCTCCCACTTGCAGTGCTGATGATCTCATTCGTTTGTCATAATTTCTTTTCCCTCTCATGGCACTCTTTGTAGCAGACTTGGATGCGAGTAAGTAAGTTTTTTGCATCGCAGATTTCCACTTGGTAACATACTCCGCATGTGACTTGGCCACTGTTTCAGTTTCGAGATCAAAGATTACATCAATTGGCAGAGGAGGACTCCGACCAAACAACAGGAAAAAAGGAGAATAACCTGTTGACTCGTGAATAGTACAATTGTATGCAGGAATGAGTTTGTGTACATGGTCCTTCCAGCTAGTTTTGTGAGCTTCAGGGAGGGTTTGCAGCATACTGAGTAGTGTACGGTTCATCCTTTCCACCAAACCATTTCCTTGTGGATGATATGGAGTAGTCCGAGAGTGCATTACTCCAGACAGTTCTTCAAACCTCTTGAACAACCGGTTTTCAAACTCGCCTCCCATGTCATGATGGATCCTCTCAGGAAATCCAAAGCGAGGAATAAAGGCATTCAAGATCTTGTCGGCAGCAGTAGTAGCAGTCTTATTCCTCGTCGGGTATGCTTGAGCAAATTTAGTGAAATGATCTACAACAACCAGTATGTATTCATAGCTCCCTGAACTCCACCCTAGGTGCACAAAGTCAATAGAAACCAATTGGAAAGGACCCGCTGTGATGATAGGCTGTAATGGTTCCCTAGTTGTTAAATTAGGACATCTCTGTTTCAGACAGCAGCATGTGTGATGGATGAACTTTTCTGTCTCTTCTCATGTTTGGCCAATAAAATCTTTCTCGCGCTAGTGCTAGTACTCTCTCGACACCAATGTGGCCCATTTCTTTGTGGAGTTCACGGTAAACAGTGCAACCAAATTTCTGTGGAAGAACTACCTGCTGGTTGCGATAAACTAATCCACTCTTCCTGTTTACATGGAGTTTATACCACTCGTTTAGGAGTTTACGAACCAAAGGTGGTTCCTTGTGATTTTTCGCAACTGTTGGTTTTTGGTTTGTCTTGATAAACTTAAGGACACGCCCAATGTGGGGATCTTCTCTGTGTGCTTTCACTAAATCTAGCGCCGTTACTTGATTGCAGGCTGCTTGTGACAAAAAGTCAACCTGATAGAGTGCCTCTTCCTCATCGGTCAGGGACATGAGCCAAGTCGAGTCTCTATTCACAATGTCTGAATTGCAGAGATTGAGACATTCAAGCTTTCACGGTGTACTCTCTCAGTACAACTGTCCATGTAAGTCTTAAAGTCACAGGGCAATTGGGAAAGGCTATCGGCATCAACGTCCAACTTGCCTGGTCGATACCGTTTTTCGAAGTTGAAGTCAGCAAGCTTTCCAACCCACCTCAATCCTGTGGCATTTAACTTGGCAGACGTTAAAACGTAAGTTGACGGGTTGTTCTCAGGTATATTAAGGCCTGGGTCAAAACCGATTTATGCCCCCCAGCAGAGTCGTGTGGAGGTTTACCATATCTGAGACCACTCGCTCATTTCGCATGAAGGCAGACGCCATCTTGAATGCCCATTTGAACATATTCTTGGCTTTATTGTTTGTATTCTGCTCGCGACTCAAGAAAGGACATTTATGAAAAGGTAACCAATATTGTCATGTGCCTTTCTTTTGTTGTTACCTGGTCATCAACAGTCATTAAAGAAGTACATTAACCTGTTTTAATGTTGTATACCGCGTTTTAGAAGGTGTCTACGTAAGATTTATATTTTTTTACAGGTATAAAGTTAAGCTTACATTTGAATACGGCCAGCGCCAGCCAATTTCAGTGAAGCATGGCAACCATAGTTCGCTTGGTGCTTTTCATCAAGTCTGCTTGTATGCTAAACAGAAATAAACATTGCCGCGGGAATTTGAGGCCGGAACGGACTCGCTTCATTTTTACAATTAATTAAATACAAATTTTTAAGAGTCAAACTTAGTTCCAAATTATAGTGGTACTGTATGCTTAAGCCAATCGCAAAACGCCCCAGTGTCGACCAACATGTTGATAGGTTGCCCTGCCACTAGCCCTGCTACATTCACAGCAGTGTCACTAGAAACACTATGAATACTAGAAAATGAATTTGCTACAACTTTAGGCTCTACTTTCGTGCTTGAATTACTCTCCGATACATTTCGGGTCTCTCCGATTTTCCCCACTGACGCTTGACCCGCGGCGCTGATCACTTGGAGTTTCCCTGCTGATCTCGTGATGGTTGAGGACAATCGGCTATGTAATGGCCCTGTTTGTGGCACTTAAAACAACGACATTGTACGCGGTCTCTTGTTTTAGGCCCCAGTCCCCGACTATTTTGTTTACATTCGCTCACGCTCGAACTTGACGGCAGCTGCTGCTGCTGGCGTTGCTGCACAAAGTTAACCATCTGATTTATGGTGGCTGTGTTCTTTTTGAGGAGTTCTGCAAATGCCCTGCGTTCATCCTGGGCTGGTTCTTGTATCACTCGGACCGACCGACCCTTAGTCTGCCGTGACTTCGCTTCGTACATTGCCTTAATTTGCAAGGCTCGACTGACCGCTTCATCGAGGTTTTTTGGGCCAGATTCTCGGATCTTCATCTGTATTTCCCGGTCTTCCAACGCGTCGATAAATTGATCTTTTGCAAGGCTGTCTTGCAAATCAGGAATCGCCTTGGGATATGCTTTACCGACGAGTTGTCGCAGCGAACTAGCAAGATCCGGTAGCTTCTCATCCTGTTCCTGGCGCCTTGCACGAAACTCAGCCTTGTGGAGCTCGATCCGTTCTTTCGGCACTGTAGCTACAGCAATTAGCCGCACGTTTAATTAACTTATGTTTTATCTGAAATCTTTGTTTTCTGCACACACACACTAACGCAATTTGTAGATTTAACTAGAAAGTTCTTTCTAACCGTTATTTGTCAATCTTAAGTTTTTACCTTTTAGTCTTGGTAGTTTTAACAGATGAAATGTGTGTATTTCCGTAATTTCACAACCCTATTTGTAAACTACTCTTACCTTTATTTTAGTTCTCAGGGTGTTTATCGAAATAAGGTTAAAGGAAAATAAACATCAGTACGTGAACGTGTGTATTTCATCACTGGAGCAATAGGCCCAAATTTTTCACGAAGTGCTCTTTTTAACTCCGTGTACTCTCCCCACACGACCAGTGATAAACTCTGTAGTTGGAGCAACGTGACCCCACGCATAATATGGGTAGCAGTGCCGTTGTTAACATTACATTCCCATGGAGCAAATCTGGGATCTAGAGATTCTACAAGCTTCAATCAGCAGACTCGCTGAAAAGCATGCGCAAAGGGATCGTGAATGTGCTGTTGCCATGGCATTTTTCAGAGCGTGTCGGCGACTGAAAGCGACATGTACGAGGTTAAAAATCTACCTGGGCCAAAGTGGAGGTGCATTTTACTTTTTTTGTGAATGTCCGTAATGGGATTTTGGGAGGACTTCAGAAGCATGGTAAGTGTACGTCTTTCACGTACCTTTTATTTAACATATTTTCTCAATAATAGTCGCACATTAAACAGTCAAAACAATACATACAGTTACAAGTGGACAATCAGCATCAACAGATTTTAAAACCTGGCCATGCTCATTTTGAGTACCTGATTTTCTTTTATGGCTACTGCTTTACATTATTTATGCAGACAAGACCAATCAGAGATGTCTCTACCTTTTAAATGGGGATTGGGAATTAGGATTTAGTAGCCACAGGTTGGTATTAGATTATCCTTTCCGTGGTAAATGGCCCTATTGGATGGCCCTGCTGATTCAAAGTTATTTAAATGTATTACATCATTCTATTAAACTGTACATGCACATTGTAAGTTAACCTTATGTTTCATGTGAAACATAATTTCTTGAGTACTCTAAATGTTTTTTGTAAATCTAAATCTGCTAAAAGCATGTTTCATAGCTGTGCAAAGTCAGCTGCAACAATAATATGATAATATTGCCTTTCTGCCAAAAAAAATGTCAGATCCTTAATGTTACGTTTTAGTTGTTTGGCAAGCACTATAGACATCTGTCGGTAGTCTGAGCCACGAATTTGGTCTTTTGTTCCTGCCACCAACTCAACTGCTTTCTCACATAATGCCTTTTCTTTCTTCATCAGGAAGGTGAGCAACTATTTCAGTGACATTGGAAATGTGTTCTTTGATATCGTGCAATGCCTCTGTAGGCAGGACTTCATACATGCCTAAAAAACAGTATTATAATAAAAACAAATAAGAGAATAGCATATTTTCAATTCAGATGAGTGCATGTATTTATATTTTTTATTAGATGTACATGTACGTTTAAGGGTTTGCTTACAGAGTGATCCAGTTTTATGCCCTTAAGCATGATGGAAAATTCAAAAACTGCATGACTGTGTACCACAGTAACATCAAATTGTTACTTATGTTAAACCTTTTTATTCATTATTACATATAAAATAGCTGCAGGTATTGAAAAATATTATTTGTTAAAGATTCTGTACCTAAGTTGATGTCTTCCATGCTCTTATCCTGCTCATCGATGAGCAATGCTGGCACTCTCTGTACACCCTTTAGCTGTTCCTTTAGGTTTTGCTGCAGATCTTTCTTTAACCCTTCATCATTCAATCCTCTTGCTAAACATTCAGCTTTCAGCTCTGCCACAGTCATGTTTTTGAGGGGCCTGATTCCTCCATTTCTTTTCCTTCTCCCAGCTGGTCCAGCCCGAACTATTTTAATACGATCTACTAGGGATAGATGTGGGGACCTTAAGCAGTATGTAAGGTCACGATATCTGCGCGAGTCTCCGCTACAGCCACTGCAACCATTGTTGCCTCCCTGTTGCTCACCACTTTCAAATTGCTGCTCTGGCCCATCACCATGGAAGAAGCGCATGACATCTGTCACTGGGCATCCCTTGTCACCAGGTTGTTTTGCAGCTCATCCAAACATTGGCGTCTTGTCTCAATGTAACGCAACTGCTCGACTTCGTTTCCACTGCACCTCCCAAGGATGTATATGTGGGGCTTTTCAACTAGTGCGCTGTTTCTTTTGTTCTCTCTCTTTTTAAAGAAAATTACAGATCCTTTTGTCATGGTGAATTTCCTTGTCTAACTGGATATGGGACAATGCAAGTCCTGTCAATGTACAGATTTCAACTGGGAAAGTTTTTTCCATCAAAAAATATTTATTATGAAGAATCTGACCCATTTCTGTAAAACGGTGGAAACCAGTGTAGATCCATGCCTGGACTTAATTTTTTTTTTTTTAATAGTCATTTATTTACAAAACACACAAGTTACGGTTACAAAGTTGTAAAACTAAAAGAAAGTATCTAACCCCTGGACTTATACCGAGTGATTACTATCTTGCTTTTTAAAAAAATATATCATAATTCTCTTAACTGTGCTCTGCAATAACTGGTATCAGAAAATTATACTTGTGCTTGTAATGCGTATACAGTAATAATGAAATCTAACCTGTTACCAAAGTAATTACCGCAAGTGAAAACCATCCTCGAAGTACCATTTTCTTAAAATCAAGTTGAAGTATCGCTTTCCACTTGA
>JBBMOI010000002.1:19490000-19772500 GCA_038088405.1 Porites divaricata
ATAAAGTGAACATGAAAAAGCCAAAAAGAAAATAATTGCTAGGCAAAAAATAATTGGCACCTGCACCTTTCCCTACAATCTGAATGCCTGCAGCAAGATAAAGAAAGCTATTTGTAAGCAATATAATTTACAAACAATATCAGTATAATAAAATGGGAAATGCATCAAAATAGTTTTTTTTACACAAGTAGTTGAAACAGGTTAAAACAATGCATCTTAACACCAGGTGCACAATTGAAACATGCAACATTTTGAGGAAATGTTCATTTAATACCTAAAGACCTTCAGCTGAATTTTTAAAATCTGCTGCTGCAAATTTCAAAAAATGCTCAAAGTAATACTGAAGAAGTTCGGTCCTGAGGTTTTGCCAATAGGTTGCATCAAATAGTATTCTCTCAATGTAAATCCCCTTTCCAGTATACACGATAAAGTCACACCACTTGGCTTCAGTAAGCCCCAATACGCTCTTCTCACGTATGGTAATATGCCCGTCCAACCTCGTTTGAGTAAAAATTCTTTTGAAATTCAAATACGAAAACATCGTCTGATTAGCATTTCAAAATAACTTGTACTCAAAAACGAGGTTGGATGGGCATATTACCATAAGTGAGAAGAGCGTATTGTCCTTGATCTTGGGCGTAATATGGATGGTCCCTCTTAAGCTTACACTCCGTATCACTGACTTTTTCCATGAAAAAGGTGGGGTCAGAGCAGGCCTCCAGGGGTGTCACATGGAATTTTGTGTGAGGCCATTTTACCTCGGCTAGCCCAAAGAGGATCCTTTTTCCTAAAGCTATGACAGCATTTAGCTTTGAAATAAAAACAATGCTGATAACTAGCTGCCATTTTTTCATAAAGGTACTCGTCCTCAAGAAATGTTTTCGCCTTCCGCAGTGAAGTTGGAACAGAATGATGGTCTTTATTCGCTATGTGCTTGCCAGATCTTGTGATGTGATCATTCATTTCTGCTTTAGTGAACATTGGCATTTTAGTCAGAGAAGTACTCCATCCATTGTCAGGATATGTAACAGGACTGATATCTGTGACACAATAAGAAATAATTTTTGAATTTAAACGCACACATAAATTACTTACAAAAATGGCAAGACAGATTGCAGTAAAATGTATAGAGAATAATCTCGCACCTTGTGATGGTTCTATGCTTGTTGTGTAATTTATATTGCAGAACAGACAAACCCTCATTTCAAACTGGACTAATGAGAAGGCAGTGACTTGTATTTGGCAACATAGTCTACTTGCCCTCAGTGCAATACAGAATATGCAAAACTCGGCACAGGCCCTGTCCTCCCATCAAAAAATCTTTGCCTTCAATTTTTGCCATGAGCAACACTAGACCTTTGTAGTCAGGAGGAACTAAAAAAAAACAACCAAAAGGCCAATGTTAAGTGCTAGACAATGCCAACATTGTGTTAAGATGGTACATCCAACTCTAAAATTGAAACTGTTAATAATTCCACTTTCTCTCCTTGCTGAAAAAGCCACCATAATTAACTCTTGTTTTTTCAAAGTAATAAACTAACAGGTTCATAATTACCTTTGAACTGTACACGATAGTGTTTGCCATCCACTGTTATTCCCATCTTTTTTAGTTTCTCCTTCTGCTTGTTAAGATTACGAAGCAACTTCTTAAGGTCATCTCTTAAAAACAGACAAGGAGATTTCAGTTGATATATGACTTGCATTAATAAAAGTGCTCTTTTTAAGGAAATGACTGTATGCAGGTAATGGGCTTAGTCATTCTACCATAATATTTTTGTTGCTTCACAGTATGTAGATCATTAGAAAATAAATTGTTTTGCAATATTAAATTTACAGCTTCATTTGCGTGACAAATAATGTATACATGCAATAAGCAGACTAAATGTAAAAAAAAACAACAAAAGCAATGCCACCAACCTGTTTCCCTTACAGTTAGCTATAGCCAGAGGATAGAATGACTTGGCGCTGAGAGGACCGGTCCTGAGCATCAAGTGGAACAATGCCTAATGCAAGCTGGGCTTCGCCTGTAATTTACAAAATACAAAAATATATGATGACTATATCATATACGCATATACTGTATATATGTATATGTATATACATATATACACTTTTTGTCTTTAACTTTTTTTATGTATATTTAACAATTATTCTTTGAAATCGAGGTGAATAGTGGCGAAATATTTACCGAGCCGCGAAAGCGGCGAGGTAAATATTTCCAAAGCCACTATTCACCGAGATTGAAAAGAATAATTGTTTTAGTATATACACACGAAGTGATCTCAACAAAATCAGAGAGGAAACCATTAAAAAGTACGATTTGATTGACAGATCAAATCACGCGTAAGTTTAAAAATAGATCTTTGCAGAATTTTCAAACATGGCAATTCACAAGTTTATCATTTCGCAAACAACAGCGTAATGGCTTAAATGGAACCGCTAAAAGTTTGAACTGTTTCCTTACCTGAGAAGAAAATTAGAACCTCGTTTTCTGTTGACTTGCCAAGTTTATAGCCAAAAGGGTTTGTTGTGTCATTCTTCGCATGAAGTGCTGACAAAAATGGCGGTTCGGTTGCTCGAGGTAAGACGTCTTTATCCTTTATCGTTCTTTTTCCTGTTTACTTGAAACGAAGAATTTCTGCAAACATTTCCTTTTAAATTTGTTTGTCATAAATGAACTTCGATTTTTGAGCCAAAATTTCCTGTTATAAAACGCTGAGTTCACGAAACGGCTTCTTCTACGTGAATACACGGGAGTTGTAAACAATCCATCGAGCACAAAACTCAGCTACAGTAAATTGAAAAACGCCGTAATGAATCCTTCCAAGTCTTTTCTTGCCTTAAAAAAAGTCAGCTGTAGGATTTTGTCGACTTTTAAAAGATCGTTCCCTAAAAAAAATGGGAAAAACACCGAGCTCACACATTATCCACTCGCTAGGAGGTGAATATTGTTGAATAGTCCGAGATAGCGAACCAATCAGATTGCTTAAATCACCAAGATCACTGAGTGTGTATATACTAAATATATATGTAAGTATACATGCACTGGCAGCAGCAGCCTTGGATGTCAGAATTGCCAGATTATTGAACTGTTAACTGAGAAAACCTGGGGATGAGGTTGAGTTGTTCTGGTAGTGAGTACAACATGGTGGAGGAAATAGGCAAACTATTGGCTAAAAACATAGAAAGAACAGCAAGAATTGACCTTAAAATATAGCAATAACTTTGTCATATCCCCTTAATACAAGGAGAAGTGTACTGTACTCATGTACCCTTACCATGGAAAAGACGCCAATCAGTCAACAGTTTGAATGTAGTGTTATCAGGAAGTGGCCCATGTAGGTGCATCTCCCTGATGAGCCAAACGGCAACATTTTAAAGATTTGCTTCAAATCCAGGGACTTCAGGAAGAGCAGTAATGTCCATTAGTGATCTTGTAACACTGAAGTCATATAAAATAAAAGTCGTATATCCATATAACCCCCCTCCCCTCCCCCACTGTCTTCATAGTTGGGGAACACTATAATCACCCTATTAAAAATCCATAAGGTGAGATAAGAAATTAAGCAAATAGATCTTGTAACTTACTCCAGTTCTCGCAAGCTTAGTAAGAGTCAGGGACCCATGTACATTTCACTGTTTCGTTCCATGACTCTTCGGATAACAGCTCTCGAAGGTTTTTTGTGCACCCTTTTCTGCTACCATTGCATCAAATACTGACTTCACTTTTTCGTGAACATCTTGGCCTTCCTTCCGGTCGTTTTCAAACATTCTGCCAGCACGGGTCCCAGAGTTTTTCCATTGTTCTCACAGACTTCTCGAATGTCTTGAATAATTCAAGTGGCAACTTCACTTTGCTGGGTGGGGGAAGATCCTGATCCTGATCCTGACTCTTCTATTGTCGGTCTCTTCCCTTTTGGGAGGACATCGCTCGGAATTTGTATTGGCGGGCTTTCAGGATTTGGTGAGCTTTGCCTTGCAGTGCTCAGCTGAGTAGGGAGATCGACTTTTTAGCATCCCTTGCTGCTTTTTACTTGTCTGGTGAAGTGCAGGGCTTCCACCGCCTCAACCTGGGTCAGAGAAGCAATATTTTGGTCGTAGTCGCCAACCTTGCACTCCAGGCCTCTTGCATTTAGCACAGATATCAAGCACTGGATGTAATCCAACTTCACAAATTGGCAATTGGACCATGATTTTAAGCAAAGAATCCCGAGCAGTTGACCGAATGCTGATGCCACGTAAACTTTCTCGCTGCTCTGAAATTAGCAAAACCAGCAGAAAGACACCTGAGCTCCATCTTCACCACACAAATCATTGAGGAAGATGAGCTTATATTCCTCAAGAAATAAATTCGCATTTGAGGTGGAACAAAAGGCAGCTGGTTTTTAACAGCATAAAAAGAATTCAAAGCGTACCAATGCTTCTCTGTGTTGAGATGTGGCGAAAATACCCGTTTCAAGGAAAGCGTTTCATATGCCATTTCTACATGATGTGGCTTGGTTCCACAAGTGAAGAAAACGACTTCTGGTAGTCGGTCGAGCGAACTGGAGCTTATTCCTTTTCGAAAATAGCGCCATGAGTAAAATTTTTTCCATAAAAAGCTCAATCCAAGTACCATCTTTGTAAGCTTGGTTGTAGTTTTGCTTTTTTTTGTTTTGTCTATTGAAGTGTAATGTACAAACTTGCTGGTTGACTAGTTTAATCATTAATTTTCCATGTTCCACTGACTGGTATTTTTGGGCAGCTCGTACATGACTTGTCGTGAGAAGTTTTGTTTGTAGTGTGCGCAGATCTTGTTGAAAGTAAGAAGGCAAAAGGGGCGTTCCTTCAGATAAGGCGGGTAGATTTCGCTGGCTATAACAGGATTCTTCTTTGGTTGAACTCTTTTCCGGGCTGCCTTTGTCATTCCGGTACAGACAACCATGCTAACACCATGCACACGTTTCTCATGCACAGACAACCCTTGCTGTTAGTTTACTGGCAAAACGGCTTGCTATTACAAGGTTTTATTTATATCGAGGTTCTTTTGTAGAGTAAAATGAGTGCTTAGCTCAATACCTCGCCTCCAATATCTTGCACGAATCGCATGGCATGCTAGCCTGCAGAAAAGTCATTTTTTGTGTTTTAGCAAAAATGTGACGAAATTCGGATGTTGATTTGCTTAGGTGGCTGTGTTTTATAGTTAACACGGAGCAGCGTGAATTAAGTGAAGAAACTGGGACAATAAAAGGTCAACCTTTCTCTCCTTCCTCATGTTTTTTTTTGGCTACCGGATAGTAAATTTAGGTAATGAAATGGGAGAAACTTGGGGAAAAAAGGAAATTGTTAGGTGAAATAATTTGTCTTCTCTTTAAGCTGAAAAATTAAAGAAATACTGTAATTTTGCTGGAAATAGTCAAGTGTAATGTTGGGAAATCAGTAATATTTAAGGGGGGAAAACTTTTTATGCCAAAAAATGGTAAAAGATGTCGACAATAAAGGTGAAAGACCAGATAACAACAAAAGATTATTAATTTATTAATTATTGGCATATTAGAAAAATTCATTGTAAAATAGTTAAGTGTGTTACGTTAGTTATATTATGAATCATATTTTGATTTATGTTATACTAGTTTTAGTTATTTTTAATAACAACAACGTGCATTTTGTTACTGATTAGTGATAATATATGAAATGAATCCTTGTTTCAGGGCATCTTGTTTCTTCATAGTACTGAGGACAAAAAAATGAAAAAAGAATTAGATCATTTTACATATCAAAGTTGTGCCTGCATCGAAATCAAGGACAGCAGTAGGACTGCTCTTCAAAGCACAAGGCATTCTCATTGGCCAAGGGCTCCTTTCATCTCATTTGACGCCGGAATTACTCCTTCCCAAGCTCCTCACTCAATGGATAATTTCCCATATCTTATCTTCCTTTTCCATTCAGTGGATTATGGCTCTCTTCAACACATTAATAAGCTTGATATTATCAGGTAAAAATTGAAAGCCAGCTGAAAGAAAAAAGCTGGTGTAATGGGTAACAATAAGCCCTTTACAGCTTTATCATCACATGGTTCAAATTAACCTTGCTGGGACACAAACAACACAAGAGGGACCTTCGAAAAGAAGGAAAATGCCATTTATGTAAGTCGTTTGTTTTTCCTCACTACGTTACTTGCTTCATGTTAAGGTATTCTTGTACCACGTGACTTTTTAGCTGAAAGGGGGCGCTATGAAGAAGTTGGGAAAATCACAGGAGAATTGATTTAAGAAAGGGGTGTGTCATACGTTACATTTGTATGAAATATTTTTGTTAAGCGTGTATGGCCTATATGACATATTTTCCTACGTCGTGTTTAGTTAAATGAGCATCCCCTTATCTGGTCTTTTTTAGTATTATTTATTTAAGACATTTACTACAATAATTACAGTAAAATGATTACAAATTTTTAAATAATAATGATAACAAAAGGGCAAACATTTTTCATACTCACAATTATATTTATACATTACAGCCAAAACAGCCGCGCAATTGCTAAATAATTAATAAATACTTAATTGTGTAGATGAAAAAAAGTAACACTCAATAAGTGCTAGTGAACATTATATAGTAACCCCTTATCTGATCAATATGTGCCTTGTTGGTAAATGAAGTTGAAAAACATGGGGGTATATTTCGCCAGGGGCAGTTATCGGAGGGACAACATCATCGCCATTTGTTTAGTGTTTTGCTCGTCACACCAATGATCTTTGATTGTGTTTTTTTCCACATGGGGTCATTTATGCTAAATGAAGAACTAGATGCACCATTTAGTGAGCCTGTCTTTTGTAATGAAAATACTTTTATTGCCATTGCGTTGCTATGCAGATTTGTTACTATTTACGGAATTGCCGTTGAAATTAGATAACAGAATTGGATCAGTGTGCAGATTATGTATATAAAGACTACCTTTCTTTTGTATATGGCACATAAGTCTCTTTTTTTTCTTTAGGGCACTATTTTGTACAGCAGGAGCTTAGCGTCCATATACGCACATATCGACACATAAGCTCGTGCGTACAGCTGAAATCTGAAAGAAAAATTGTTTGCTAAAGCATTTTTATAATGAAATTGGAATGACTGGCAAATTTTTCACGATATTGATCTCTTTGTCCATTGATTCCCTTGATTTTACGTGCAATACATGTCAACTAGAGTCCATCCCATTTAATTGTAGTTAAACGATGAAGACTTTTCAAAGACTATAGGTTCAACAGACACATCTATTGAACAATTGACAAAAAACATAATAATTAATAGACTTCAACAAAATATCATTTATCCTTTTAAACTCAATTTAAAAAATGATAACCATTTGTTAATTGACAATATAATGGCGTCTCCTTAGAAGGGTTAATGATCACATTTCAGAATGAGTAAATCGATTTCTTGCATAAATCAACTGTATTTACAAAACATAAACAAGACGAACGAACTACAAGAATTCAACGCAAGGGAAGGAAGAAGCACATGTCTACGAAACTTAAGGGGGGTCCGAGCCCCTGAAGACTAACTTGGGCCTAGTTCCCACGCGTCTGAACAATCTAACAGAATATAAAATTTCAGTTCCCAACATCCTCCCGCCCGATGCCGGGAGTGCATCTTCAAATTGATCAATAAGGTTCTCATCAAGTTCAGTAATTGTCAGAGTTCCTTTGTCAGTTCAGTCAAGTTCAGCAGCTAGATCAGCATCACAGGCTTCAAAAAGGTGTAGCCGCTGCACTGGGCGACGGGTAAGACTTCCAGATGTCAATCACAAGGTAACTGGTCGGATTAGACCATCACGACCAGGATGGATGGCTTCCACGCGAGCACGTTGCCACTGCTAACAAGGACCAAGTCACCTTTATGTATCTCGCGACCAACTGTAAACCATTTCTTGAGCGGTATCAAAGATCTCAGGTACTCAGCATGCCAACGCTTCCAAAATCCATTGACAAGTTTTTGATGATACTGAAAACGTTTAGTGATGGCTGTAGAAGTATGTTCCGAAACACAGGTGTCCTTAGCTGGAAACGCTTGAAGATTTCTCCCAATGAGAATCATGCTGTAGTCTCCAGGGTCTGCACTAAGGTAAGTAAGAGGACGACTGTTTAGCCGTGCCTCAATTTCAGCTAAAATGGTGGTCAGCTGTTCAGCATCCAACATTGCTTTGGCAAAGATTTTCTTCAGAGGTGTCTTTACACTCTTCACAAGACGTTCATAAAACCCACCCCACCATGGGGATCTCTCCACGATATACTTCCACTGAATCTTCCTTTCAGACAATGCGACCTGAGTTTTGTCAGCTTCAAGTACTCTTATCAGCACTCTTGAATGTTTTGGCTTTATCTGACCAAATAATACCGCATATTCCTCTTCTTGCCACCATTCGTCTTAAGGCAAGGAGAAACCGCTCCACAGTCATGTTGCTCACTAACTCTAAGTGTATTGCACGGGTAACTGCGGAGATAAATAGACAGATGTAAGCCTTTTCGCCACTATCTTTTAAAAGCAATGGACCAGCAAAGCCCAAACCAACATTAGTAAATGGTGGGGCAGGTTTCATCCTGTCTTCTGCAAGTGGTGCCATCTTCTGCATAAATGGCTTTGTGTGGTAATGACGACAAACTAAGCAGTTCCTTACTGTCTGGCGGACTGTTGATCTTCCTTTGATCAACCAAAATTTCTGTCGTAAGACTGATAAAGTACACTCAACGCCAGCATGAGTTCATGGCAGTGAACAACGTCAATCAGGAGATTCACAACAGGATGGTTGGAAGGCAAGACAACGGGATGCTTCTCCTCTTCCGATAATGAAGACTTATGAATTCTTCCTCCGACGCGAAGTAAGCCACTAGTAGGGCACAGAAATGGATTTAAGTTAGCTAGCTTACTGTCCTTCAACGGGCCACTATGTTTAGCCAACGAAGCTACTTCGTCAAAACTTGTTTTCTGTACATGGGCTATCAGCCATTCCTCTGCCTCTCGTATCTCTAGTCCAGTTAAAAGTGTTGAAAGTCTCTCTTCTTCTTTCAACTTCGAGTTGCGAATGAATCTTCTGATCCATGTAACAGTTCTTAACAATCGACTGTATTTGCTGAACCTGGCGTAGTCAATAAACGGTTCTCTAGTTTGGACAACACAGCTGTCAACAGCTTTACTCTTCCTCTCTTCTTGTACTGCTTCACTTGGAGACTTGGATCTTAAATCTTTTGGCCAATCCTTTTCTAACTCTTGCAACCAAGAGGGCCCCTTCCACCACAACTGACTCTCTCTAAGCTGTCTGACAGATAAGCCTCGGCTAGGTAGATCTGCTGGATTATGCAACCCTGGGTAGTATCTCCAAACACTAGGATCCAACAGCGACTGAATCTCCATGACACGGTTAGCAACAAATGGTTTCCACCGTGAGGCTGATCCTCGGATCCAGTGTAAGGTGGAAGAATTGTCCGTCCAACAGACAATGCGGCTAATAGGACAGTCAATTGCATCTTTAACATAGATACACAGTCGAGCTGTTATCACAGCAGCCATTAGCTCCAAGCGAGGGAGACTAATTTTTCGAACAGGAGCAACTCTTGTTTTAGACATCACAAGGCTTGTAGACGCCTTCCTTTCTTTAGGAACAACTCTGATATAGACGGCAGTGGCATATGCAACTTCTGATGCATCACCAAATGCGTGTAACTCCACCTTTGAATGGCCAATCAATGTAACTTCTTGGAATGTGAAGCTGTTCAAGCTCTGAAAGCTCTTGAACCCACTGAACCCACTTCCTAGAGGTTTCTTCAGGTAACTCATCATCCCAACCAACACCCTGGGTCCACAGACTCTGAAGCAAAAGTTTTGACCTTACTGTAAAAGGTGAGATGAGACCGACCGGATCGAAGATCTTTGCTGCTAAAGAAGCTAGTTCTCTCTTAGTGTACAATGTCTCTGATTTCAATTTCAGAGAGTTTGATTCTATCATAAAGACAAGGTTGTCTGTTCTCGTATTCCACTTTAGACCTAAAGCTTTCGTAACTGGATGCATTCCCGGTAGTTCACTCTCTAATCTGATCAAACTATCTGGTGCTCTATCTTTCTCAGGAATGGCTTGCATAACCTCAGGCGAATTGCTGGACCTTTTTGTCAAATTGGAAGCTGCTTGCTCCATAAGCTGTTTTGAACTTTGCTGTAACTTCACGGCTTCACGTACAGTATCTTTTCCTGAGGCAAAGTCGTCAACATAAGTGTTCCTCAGAATTTCATCTGATGCTTCAGGGAATGTTTCTTTACATCTCCTTGCGTGCTCTTGAGTAGTGCAGATGGCAAGGAATGGACTAGAAATAACTCCAAATGTAACTCTTGTCATTCGATAAATCTTAGGTGTGGCATCAAGGTCCAAATCTCTCCACAGGAAACGATGTGAGTCTCTATCTTCCTCTTTCAAGCCAATCCACAAGAACATCTTTTCAACATCACCCATGACCCCCACCTGATTCTTTCTGAAGCGCAGAAGAATTCCAACCAAATCTGGGTGCAATGCAGGGCCCGCTTCCAAGCAGCTATTTAGCGACACCATTTAAATCTCTCGCGGATGCATCAAATACAACCCTCGTCTTAGCTGTTTGCTTATCTTCTCGGATAACAGCATGATGTGGAAGGTAAAACACAGGACGCCCATCTACTGGTGCATACTGCTCATAGGGTACTTCTTCTGCTTCTCTGTCCTCCACATACTTATTAATGGCCTCTTGGTACGACTTGGCTTTGGATGAATCTTGGAGCAGATTCCTCTCCAGATTATGCAGCCTACTTCATGCTTGATTGTAATTATCCTTCCGTACAACTCGCTCATCTTCCCATGGCAATGAGACTTCATACCGACCATTCTTGTATGCTAATGTCTCTTTAAACTAACTTCTTTAAGACTGTACTTTCACTTTGGCTGGTGGAAACTGACATTTCAACAGGCGTAATACCAATGGACTCCAAGTTCCAGAACTTCTGAAGTGTATCATTTAGTTCTTGGTTAGCACAAACTTGAACACTCATAGACAGTGCAATCTTGGCCATGATCACCCGTTGGTCCACAGAAGACCCAACCTAAGGATGTACGAAGTGCCACTGGTTCATTAGGACCACCTCTCACAACATCTCTGGATACAAAGGCATAATAGAAATCCAAGCCAATGAGAACATCAATCTCTTGTTCGTTTCGGGGAAATTTCTCTGGAAACTTAATATCTTGAAGATGAGGCCACTTGGTAGGATAAACATCCACAGCATCAGCTGGACGGCATATAACTGGAGCAGTTAGTGCCTCAACACCTTGCAGCTTTCCAGGATCGCTGACCGGTGCTAGCGTAAAGGAAATTCTCTTTTGCAAAGTGTCCCTAACAGATTTTCTTCCAAAACCCGAGACTGCGATTCTCACGGTCTCCCCATCAAGACCAAGCTCTTCAACCACACTCTGTTGGACAAAGGACGTTTGGGAGCCGGGATCAAAGAAACATCTGACAACCTTTTTGTAACCGTTGGATCCACAAAGGACAGCAGGAACAGTCTGCAGGATCACCTTCCCACCTGAATTAACCGCAATGGAACTTGCTACTATGGAAGAGCATGAGGGAGGAGTTGCAGATGAGGATGGTGGTTCAGATGACTTTGAATTGGCTTCTTCTGGCTGAGACTTGACTGGTTCCAAGTGCAGGAGACTGTGATGCTAACCACGACAGAACTCACAGAGCAGTTTTTGACAAACTTCAGCTCTGTGACCAGATTCAGGGCACCGAAAACACAGGCCTTGGATACCGCTTTTCTAAATCTTTCTTTGACTGGCAATGACTGGAAACTGATGCAAGACCACACCCAATGGTTTTTACCACAAATGATGCACACACGCACTTGAGTTGTCTTGCACAAGGCAGAGGTAGAGTACTTTCGTGAAGGGTTAGACTTGGAATGGGCTCCATGATTCCAACTGTTTTCCTGTGCAGGAGACTTTGATTGAAGAGAGGGAGGTTGGGAAGACTCCTTAGCTCTTATTACCTGTTCTAAGAAGGCAAACAATGTTTTCACTTTCACAAAGTCTTCTTTATGGCCACCAATTTCTAATTCCCACTTCTCCACAACCCTTTTTGGTAACTTGTCAACAATTAAAGGCACGAGAACAGACGCTAAGGTGTCGTAACGGAACTTCTTTCCCCTTGATTCAACAGAACGAACATGACCTACTACTTGATCATAAAATTTACACATGGACAATGCATCTTCAGAATTCAACTGTGGCAAATGAATTAGGGACCTTATGTGTGCATCAAGAATCAACCGCGGATGGCCAAATCGTTCCTTCAGAGACTCTAATACTGGCTGATAATTCTATTGTATGACTGCAAACCCTTTAACGCCTTCGGCAGCTGAACCTTTCAATGATCTCATTAAGTATTCTAATTTCTGAACATCAGCTAAAGATGGATTATCCACCACTGAGACTTTAATTGACTGATAATAAGACTGCCAGCTTAAAACATCACCATCAAATGTTGGCAGATCAATCTTTGGAAGCTTCACTTGTACCTTGGGGCATAACGATAACGGCGCCTGGGCTGCAGTTGAATTACTTCCCGCGCTTTCATTACCGACATGTTTACTTTCTAAGTAATGCATCATTTTCGCCATGTATTCAATGACACGCAATTCGTATTCGTTATGACTCGCACATTCTTCGTCAATCTCTTTCTCTTCTAATAGAGTACACATTGAGGCCTGAACTTCTTGAAGATTGTTCCATTTATTTGCAATGTTATCTTTCAAAACCTGAATTCTAGCATGGTTATCGCGGATCAACAGGGCTTCGTCGATAGACTTTAAGGTGTCTGTCACGGACTTTCTAAGAAAACGTCTTTCCTTCTTAATAGCCTCCAGGTGATTCACTATTTTCATACACAATCTCCACTAACCTTGAATGACAGTTTCGTTCATAAAAAGACTCCAAAATTTCTGCAAAGTTCACAAAAGATAATGTCGACGCCAATCGCCGCAATGTCAAGACCAACTTGACCAAATTCTTCACCACAAACGGAGGTCCAATTCTCAATTCTCCGCTGGTATCTTCAAATACTCGCCGACACTGTGGATCCGGCTACTGAAGGACCATCAATAAAACGATTTCTTGCATAAATCAACTGTATTTACAAAACATAAACAAGACGAACGAACTACAAGAATTCAACGCAAGCGAAGGAAAAAGCACATGTCTACGAAACTTAAGGGGGGTCCGAGCCCCTGAAGACTAACTTAGGGCCTAGTTCCCACGCGTCTGAACAATCTAACAGAATATAAAATTTCAGTTCCGAACACAGAATGTGATTATCACCATGTAGGTAAATTTAAACAGTTTGTGTCAAGATTTCATACAAACTATAATAACTTCTCATTACTGCATCTGAATATTAGAAGTTTGTTGAATAAGCTAGATGACACCGAACAGCTTCCATCGGACGTAAACCACAAATTGACCATTATAGGTAGTAGTGAAACATGGCTTAACGATAAATCAGAATCTTTGATTCAACTGCCAGACTACTTATTTGTGACAAATTTCAGGAAAAAGAAAACAATGGGAGGCGTAAGGATGTTTATATCAACAAATATGAATGCAAAGTTAAGCAAGACTTAAATTTCTTTAGGGAAGATATAGCTGGCAGAATTTTTGAACAGCTCTCTAGCTCTCATTTTTATTCAACAACCTATAAGCCTGCCAGAACAACACCAAACTCGGCCACGTTGTTGATAACATTTTTACAGATGACATTGATAAGGACTACACTGCTGGACTTTTGTGTAATTATCTTTCTGATCACTTACCAATCTTTCATATTCTACATGGAAAAGCTAATTCTGTACATTCGAGGACTGACTCAGTTGTAAAATGAGAAATAACAAAGAGCAATAATTTACTAAGAAACTGCAAACCGAATTGAAATTGATAAACTGGGATGACCTTATGAAATCAGATGATCTCGAAGAATCATTTAACACCTTCAAAGAGGTGTTTATGAAATTGTGTTACTGTATTCGAGAAAAAAACTGCGCCAAAAAAAAATCAGAAATGAAAAGAAGCCCTAGCTTACTAAAGGCTTTTTGAAACCAACTAGTAGGAAAAATAACTTGCTAAAAACATCCGGAAAAACAAAATAGTGACTGTGTCGTGTGAAAAATACAAATAAATTAAACTGTCTAAAGAAGATTTTGAAAAAAACCTATCATGAGAGAAAATTTGAAAATATTTAAGGCAATCTGAAACAAACGTGGAAATAAATAAATAACTTAACAAAAAGGAATAAACAAGAATCCATAAAGGGACAATTTGTGTTGACAACACACTTATTAACCATAACAAGCAAATTGCCAATACATTCAATGAATACTTTCTTAGCGAGGGCCCAAACCTTGGGAAGAAAATCTAGGTACAAGCTGATGTTACATTTAAATCGTAATTGAACTGAGGCTACGTGGAATCGATGATGCTTTCTCCAACATACAGGAAAGACGTAGAAGAAGTAATTAAAAATCTGAATCCTACGAAAAGCTGTGGCTATGAAGACATTCTTTCAGGAGTAATGAAGCATTTAGCTACTGAACTACATCTGTAACAGTTAATAATCATATAACCTATAATTATGACTCATTTGGACTTGCAATTTATATTGTATGTAATATGTCAAAAACGAGTGCGAAGGTTTCATCAGGGGCTCCAAACACCGAGAAACAGATGAAAGCACGAGGCCGCAGGCCGAGTGTTTTTATTTTTTCGAGGTGTTTGGTACCCCTGATGAAACCCGAAGCACGAGTTTTTGAATTGAGATGAATTCTCAAACGAAACAATAAAAAAATATGCGGTGATTAATTTTTTTGCTATTGTCCTCCCCAAATGAAAGGAGAATAATTTATGCAGCGATGCAATATTCCCATATTACCTAACATTACTTCAACATCCTTGATTAATTAGCTATTCATTGTTTTGGTGTAATTGGTGTCTGACCATGAGTGAAGATGGAGATGCAAGATTTAGGGAGCCGAAAATGGTTTATGAAGAATGCGAGTTAGTCGTAAAAGCTATTCTCTCGTCAACCAAATATAGGAACAAATGGGCGGTAACAATTTTTGGCGAATGGCAAATTTCTCGGTCGGTTATAGCTTCCGTTTAAGATAAAGGAGGGCTCTTTAAAAGCTATGATTTACACGAAGACGCATAGCTTTCTACCAGCATTAAAGAAATGGTGCAGTAACCTTGAATTACTGGCTTAGCAAGTTTGTGATGGAGCTGGCCAAGAAGTCGGGAGAGAGATATCCACCGAAGACCGTTTATGGAATAGTTTGTGGTATTCGACGCTATCAAGGTTAATTATATCAAATAATATTCTGGTAATATTTGGAATTGTTGTTAACGATGTATTAATTATTGAAAAATGCTCATTAAAATGCAAGAGTTTGATATGAGATCGAAACCATGTTTGATCTCAGATCAAAACCCATAAGATTTTCATCTGAGTGTTCACTGGGTATCAAGGTTCATGCATGTGACCCAAATATGCCTCATTTATTGGCTGTTGTTCTCATGAATAATTAATGAGTTTGAGAAAGTATTGTGAAGGAGAAGAAATCTTGGACACATTGGACATTGATTGATTCTGCATAACGTCAAACCAAGTAAAAAACGTCAAAAATGTTTTGAAAATATGTGTGGAAAACGGCGACCAGATATCACTAGCTAGCTTAGGCTGAAAACCAGTGTAGCATTACAATTGGCAAATGGCTTAGCAAATCATTCAAAGAATGCGGTCTAGAATCATTCCAGTATTTCAATAATAATTTATTATTTTCTTTTATAGCCAGGTTTCTAGTTACCTTACTTTTTATACAAATTAAGATTGATCTTAGTATGAATACGTGTATGTTTGAGGTTAAAGATAGAATTGTGAACGGAGATGTAAGTCCATCCAGCGACTTACCACAACTTTTTATGCTCCGGGCTGAAACAACACGTTCGCCTGGTTTTATGTTGTGGACGGGAAAATCAGTCGACAGAGAAGGTCAGTCATAGTCCTGAAGCATTCTTTCAAGATAATAATATTTTCAAAGCAAATAATTATTCTTGGGTGCATAAAAGTATGCTTGATTCCGATCTGCGGAAATCAGGCATTGAATACACTACCCACTACTAGACAGCCGGGCACAAAAGCTTGTAATACATACATAATTGATGCCAAGCGAGCCTATGATCGGTAGTTTTTCCCTTAAATAAGAGACAGCGGTATAAATGGTATGTTGTCATGGGTAATAGAACTTGGTAATTATGGAACAAAGAATATTAACAGGGTGATTTCTTTAAGCCACCTGTGGTTGCACCAACCTTTTTTCTGTGTCTCAGCCAGCCGGTGATAAGCTTTCTTACGCGTGAATTAGAATTGCAATGAATTGCTTGTCAGGAACTGCAGGTCGAAGGTTTCAGTTTGCCATCGATATACACTTAACAGGACTGCTAAAAATTATGCAGCTACGGTTTTTTTAATTTCACCATTAATGATCAACAAAGCACAAAAAATTCCTTCGGCCGGTCTACCCATGTTTTAAAGGCTGTGAAAAACAATGCTCCAATAAATGGTTGGTTTCTTCATTAGAAATACATATCATTACTCCATCTACAATCTCCCCAATGATGGCATTGTTAAGTTGTAAGTGAAGCTGGATGTATAGGACTCTTACTATGGTATTGAATTCTGTACATGTTAGTAAGGCTACGGCAGTGCAAACGGACGCAACAACTCCCAACATTGTTGGGAGTTGTTAGCCAACAATGTTTCGTCCGTTTGCACGGAGCTGAAAGTATGACCGGTTTCAAACTTTGCGCAACAACATGCAACAGGGTGGGCAAACAGACGCAACAGGTAACATCCAACAATGTTGCGTCCGTTTGCACGCAGCCAGCTAACAGATGAAAGGTGACGAATAATTGGGCCTCCGCTATGTCGTGGGATTACATTTTAATAGCGGAGCTCTGGCGGGCAAAGCCCGCCTGCGGAGCACCATGGGTAAATAAATCTACCCATCCCAGAAAATTTGGTAATCACGTGACCGTACACCGCCCGCCCGTCCGTCCGTCCTACTGTCCGTCCGTCCTACTGTCCGTCCGTCCTACTGTCCGTCCGTCCGTACGTCCGCACCACAGGCTAACCAGTGTTCAATCCTCACACTCTCTGCCTAGTTTGGGAGCACAGGAAGACTGATATTGCAAACATATATTGCACATCAATGTCGTGATCAATTGACAGCTGTCAAAACAGGGTATCCGCTGACCAGTATCACTGACTGTATCGCGGGCTCAGGTGTCGACCCATCGAGGTCGAGTATCTTTTTGAAGTTATCCGCTGACAAGTTACTAGTTTTCAAATGATCGCAGGCTCAAGTTTAATTTTTTTTAAATTCATATGAAATATGTTGTGTTTTTTATGTGCCAGACAACTAAAATTTTGATTTCAAACTGACCTCGGAAGCTAAAATTCAGCAAGTTTTTACAGGCAGGGAATACATGCCAGTTGCTTTTTGACTTTTCTCACCAAGGTCACGCGTTGGTCACGCTCTACGTCCAATTTTTATGCTGTGATTGGTCAAAATTTGACAGGTGAGTTCACGCGGAAAATTTATGCAGCATCTTGAAACCTGTTTACTTTGACAGCTGAAGCTGACAGAGTTTTGTGTCAACTTGTGTTGTTTTTAACTGTCTTTTTCCACTGAATGAAAAATGAAATTCAGCTGCTATCAAAAGTCTTCTGTTATTCATGGCTAGTTTGTTTATTGGGTTTTTGGTTGAGAAATACGTCGCTTGTTAAAGTCGGAAATCTGATTTCGGATGGCATCGTTTTCCTTTTTCACCTTGCTTGATGCGTGAGAGGGTTAAAAAGTCTGAAGCGAGTCTGGCCTTACTTGATAGTTTTCAGTGCATCTCGAATGGTAAGCCTGAGTAATTATTTATTTGACGTTTGTTCTTTATATCTAATTTAATGAAGTCGAGCGTAGTTTATGTGGCTATTTAGTTTGTGCACGTTTTTAATTGTATGATTTGAGACAATGATCTGACCGAGTATCAGGTTTGATTATAAGCTTATAAAACTTTAAAAAGCCTTTAGTCATTTTCTTACCGCGAATAAAAAGAAAACGTTCCAAAGAATATTTCGTTATAATTCTGGCTGTAAAAGAAAGCTTTAAGCGATTTTCTTGCCTCGAGTTCATCTTTGAAAAAGCAAACACCGGGAAGCCGGCTTACAAAATGAAAAACATAAACAAGGATTTTCTGAGACACTTTAATACTTGTCTTCGTGAATGAAAATTGTTGTCTCTGTATATTTTGCACTGAATTATTGTCCTTTTATTGATTGTTGGAAGTCTCTTTTGCAATTTTTATCGCTGTGCCATTTGTTTTCAGTCGCTCATGAACATCGCCCGCATGCAGGAGTAGTCAAAATGTCGCGCGTATCAAACGCTTTTGAAGAGATTACACATCGTTATAAAAACATTAAATAAAAAATAAACATAATAAATTCTTTATTATGTTGAAGCTTATAACTCTATTGATCATAATTTAAACAGTCGACTTTGGCGCTTGTCAAAAGTGAGAACTGGCTAGCCGTATAGGTTATTTTGGAAATTTCTTTAACGGTTTCGCTAAAAGCCCACACATGCTTCGATTGTCCTGAATATTGAGTGAGTGCAATTTGTATTGCAAAATTGTGAAATACTGCATTCTGTCCGAGGTCTGTGTGATAAAAACAGCGCCTCAAGGTACTGTTTCACCTCAGATGTGATGTATAAAAAGTATAAAAGGTTGGTTTGTACGTCCCCAGACTTGTTGGCAAGATTTTCTAAAGTAAACTTGTCAAACGCAAAAAATTTCGCCTGATTTGTTTTTCAGGCCTAATCTAATGTAATCAAGAGCCCGCGCTCTTACATTTGATCGAAGATGATTGCTATTTTTTGGGTGTATAAGGCTATCAACTTGATGTAAGATTAAGTTCACTCTTAGCTTGGACTGTTTGCAAATTACTGTTCTCTAAAATCACTTAACCTTTCCCTCAAATTATATTAGTCACATGAATGTGTTCTAAAGTTAACTGAATTGTGGAATACAAGTTAAATCATAAATTCGATTAATAGGAGCTTCACTTTTAGCCCTGGCTAAATCTATATATTAGAGGTAGTGGGTGGCTGATTGTTTGTCTGCAAATGGTGTGTGTTGTTCTGAGGGGAGCGAGTGTCTATAAATAGGGTAAGTTAGCAAGAAAATGTCTATCTTAGAATGTCTATTTTTCAGAAAACTCGTGTGAAATGGATACCCCGTTCTAAATCTGGACCTTCAAAATCACGACCCCGTTAGGCAGCACATACCGATATAGGTAATGTTTAGGAGTTCCCCTCCCCCGCTGGGGGTAAGGAAAACAGTGCCAAAAGCGTGTACGATCAATCTTGCTTAACGTTAGATGCAGAAAGACCCTGATGAGTCAAAATAGATGAAATTGAAACATTACAGCCAAGAAGAAAAAGCAAGTTGTTGATATTGAGGAGCTTTTTGTGATAAGTAAGTGCAGTGTTAAGTGATATTAACATGTGGGAATTCATTCTTTTGGATGTTTTGTGACGTAGCCGAGATGGAGAGCACGTGATGCAGTCATGTGGCTGCCTTGGGTTAATGTTCAGTTTATTGTTGCTGTGAGGATGTTTGGCCCTGACTTGTTATTTTCTCGTGGAGAAATCAATGTATCACTACTGAAGTCAGTAGGAATGCTAAGTTTAAAGATTTTGTTAGGAAATCATGTCGTGATGATTTGAATATGTGACGTTTTAAGTACAAAGGACATATGGTAAGTGGTTAGGTTATGTTCTACATTCGTGGTGTTTTTTAGCCTGAGATAATGCCCTGTCTCTTTGGTGTTTTTTTAATTGTGTTGCTTGATGTGTTGATATAAGATTACGAAGATATTTACGTAGTATTACCTTTTTGGTTCTTTCTTTTGCAACAGCGACAGTTATCTGTATAGTCAGGCGGTGTGCGTCACGAGATTCGACCAATCAGAATGCGTCATTTGTAGAGTGATTTTCGCGCTTGGAAAGAGCTGTTTTGAGAGGCATATGTGGTGAAATTTTCGCTCTATTCCAAGTTTGTGTATGAAATTTCGACACTATACCGCCTTGAAAAGTTGTTGGAACACTTTATCTTGCTAGCAGTTGCGTTAGTTTTAAATATTTTGCTTTCTTGAGTGTTTGTGACAAGTTTGAATTGCTCGGTCATGTGTAAGCTGCCATGATGATTTGAGTGTTATTTTCGCCGCTCTTCTTGGATTCATTGCTGGTTACTGGTAGCTGTTTTATCGGATTATTTCGGTGAACATGTTACTTCAACCTTTCTTCTTTGTAAATTTTAGGGTCTACCTGGGTCTACCCCTGTTAGTTTCCCCGTTATGAGGTGTTGAAACTGCCTTGGGATGAAGACATTCTCTCAGCCGAACAGCACAACTCCCGGGAAAACGGGCTGAGAAACTTGCCGAAGCGAAAGCTGATGTGAAGCGAGTAACGCAAAATCCAGGAAGAGTTTGTTTCATTTTAAACCAGAAAAGGTAAATAAGTTTGAATATTGTGATAACCTTTGGAAACAAAACACTTTTCATAAAATAATTTGTATGCAGTGTGCACTATGTGTATGCAAATCTTCATGTAAACTAACGCGAAGGATTAAATCTCTACCAAAACACAAGACCATTATCAAAGATCTAGACAACTTAATACAGGGTTTTCAAACTGTGAGGTTAGGTTTATAACAAAATCGATACACTGCGCTCACTTTAATGAACGTAAAGGCAAGATTGTGGTTTATATCTGCGGCTGTAGCTTGAGACAATGCAAGATTTCTCACCTTGCTCTTTGTTCGCGTTTCTCCTCCTTGTCCGGTTCATAAAGTCCATCAAACGTTACTTTCAAATGGACGAACATTTTATTTAAGTAAATCCAGGTATGAACTACAGATCTCTTTCACTCTTCTGAGATAGAAATATACATATAAGCACAGCACTAAACAGTACCTAAAATCTTCTGAGAAGCAGGAAATCGCCGCCTAAAATCGGCTAAAATCACACCTTCGATCGTCTCCGAAAAACGATAAACTTATGGAAATAACCATATGAAGCCAATAGGAAGCATCTAAGGCCAGTATGAGATCTTGAAAATTCTCCAAATCGCTCTCCTCGATGTTTTTCAGAAAAGGAAGCAGTATTTTGATCCCGGGTTTTGATCCATCATCTCTCTCTCAAGATGTGAACTCGACCGTGTCACGATTGAAATGAGGCACATAAACAGTTTTACCCATGAACCTTTGTGGGTCGTGATGCACACTGCCTGCTGTATAGTAGTGGAAATAGAAAATACTTTATTACCAGCATGTCATGCTGATCAGCGTGGGAGAAAAAAAATCTGGGTCTCTGACAGCATTCGAACCTGTGACCTTCCAAATACAGGGGGGCGTTCTATCAACTTGAGCTAGGGAGAACTTGTGGAGAGCGAGGCCATATAACTAGATTGACATGTGACATGCGTCGTGCATAGTATAAGGATGAGCAATGTCAATGTCATACAGTGTTGTGAAAGAATGAAAGATTGTAAATTTTAAGGTGGGTGAAACAAATGTGAAAATGAATTGATTAGCATATTATGAGCATGGGACGAAGAAAAAATCTGAATCCCCGATAGCATTTGAACCCATGACTTCCGAAATACTGAACAGGCACTCTATGAGATCCATTTGAGCTATGGAGAAGTCATGGAGGGCGAGTTTGTTTACTAGCTTCATATTTGATATGTGTTCTTCATACTGTAATGATTAGGAATGATGTTGATGTTATAGAGGTGGTAAATTTTAAGGTTGGTGAAACAAATGTGAATATAAATTAATCAGCATGTTATAAGCCTAGGACAAGGAAAAAATCTGAGTCCCTCACAGGATTTAAACCTATGACCTGTTAAACACCTGATAGGCTCTCTATGTATTTGAGATACAGACAGTTCATAGAAAGCATGCTATATACTAGCTTAAAATTTGCCACCTTTCATTTTGTCTCCGCACAATATGATATTGATATTGCTGGTGCTTGCAGTATGCATGCTGTGTTGAATATGAGTGTAGTATATGGAATGGTTTCAATGAGTTGTGCGTAAAATGGATAGAGTTTCTGCCTGGTGTTTGGGAGGTGATAAGTTCAAATCCCACAGTGATGGTGATTAATTCATTTTCAGATTTGTTTGACTGAGCTTAAAGCAGAGGTTCAGTGTTTAGCAAATGCTCATAAACAAAAATGCTGTTTTTCTGCTGGGATGTGGTGTATCATGTATGCAAGGAACGTGATTATGTCACAATGTTTTGAAAGAAGAAGTGTAGACACTCCCCTGACAGTGACTTAATTAAATACCTGTAAATGAATTAACCACAGAATAAAACCTTAAGGTGAACAGTAAAGTCGATGTTGGTAGTGTGGGCATAATGCACTACTTTTTTCTGCAATTTTAGCACTGCTTTATTCTACTTTAGGTTACTGTGAAATGCACTTCTAGTTGAAATACACTCTAAGATTGGTGAGGTACATGTGACTAGGATTACTAACCAATAGAATTAGTAATAAACTGGAAAAAAGTAATTGAATTCATGAACATGGACTGAACTGAGCCTGTCCCTTTAAAATTAATTTACCATCTTTCATCCTTTCACAATTTTTTTATCCTTTTAGGATAAGTAAGAAGTGAAATTTATTGGTATTGGTAATATGTAAATACAATTGTGAAGGAGAAACTAGAATAGCATATAATTTTTTTTTGTTAATTGTAGGGTTGTGATTGGCTCAGCAAACAATGTATCTGTATAGATTATAGCGATATAATATGCTGTTAAAATATGGTAAGTGTATGTATGTGGTCAAAATTTTAAAAAATGACAAATGCTAGTAGCTACTAAGGTGAAAATGAGCAGCAATGGAAAAAATGTGAACAGGAACACACAGCATTTTGCCGATGAAATGTGTTACTAGGAAGTGTGTAGAGTTTTCAGGTTGTAGTCATGAAAAAGAATGGGAAAGGAATGTGTATTTGAAAACATTCTGCATTCCTCCCCCATGAAAGGGATTTTGTCTTAGACCCTCCCACTCATCTGGAAATTCTGGTGAAGGTTTATACATTAACCTAAATTTTTGGGCCTTTGAGAATCCTCCACACCCCAGGAATTTCCAATTCTTTTTGTGGGGAGTCTCAGTATGGATATTTTCTGGAAGTACACAATGTACAAAAAAGGTTGCTACATGTGCAGAGTTTTAGTGTTGTTTTTTTTCCTGCTTATTTAGTGTAATTAATTACACGATTGTATGTATTGTACAAAGAGTATTTACTATTATTTATTGCAGGCATCTTGATGGTAATTATAAATTAATTCAACCATACCGCGTAGTTATTCATGGGGGAATAGATGGCTTTTCAAGGCTTGTGGTGTTCCTAAGGGCATCAACTAACAACAGGGCATCGACAGTGTTAAGCTGCTTTCAAGAGGCTGTGAATCTTTACAACCTGCCTTCCCATGTACGCACAGATCTGGGCATGGAAAACATAGAGGTGGCACGTTACATGCTACAAGCAAGAGGGCTTAATCGGGGCAGTATTATTACTGGAACATCTGTCCATAATCAGCGAATTGAGAGACTCTGGCTGGAGGTTAATGGTATTGTCTGTTGCCGTTTGGCAAACATTTTTTCACATCTTGAGTCACTCATCCTTGACGCAACAAATGAGGTACATATCTTTGCCTTGCATTTTGTGTATGTTCCCCTGATAAATGAAGCACTTGATGATCTTTGTAATTCCTGGAACTGCCATTCCCTTAGCACTGAGGGTAACCTCACCCCAAGACAACTATGGACTCAAGGCGTGGCTGATCGCTGTAACACAGGTTATGCAGCTGTAACCAGTGTGCATAATGCAGCCGAGGTAAATTGGAACGATTATGGTCTAGATGAAAGTGGCCCAGTTCCTGAATCACAGACTGATTACACAGTTTCAGTGCCAGTTTCACCCATTCACCCATCTGAGGAACAACTCCAGCAGCTACAAGAATTGGTTGATACTGCAAAACAGGCAGGGGACAGGGATGGTTTAGTTGGATTCTTGACAGTTCTTGAAAGTTTGCTGCAAATGAACTATTGAAACATTTGTATTTTGATGTACTAGATGTCTCTGTTGACAGTTCAAGTTTGCATATGAGTATGTAAAGTTATGTAATATCACAAGCACATTTAAATGTGTGCTTATAGATGATCTCATGTTTTAGGCCCTTGCTGAAAGCATCTACTAAGCTTAAAGAAGCTATGATGTCACTTTGAGGGCATTGTAGAATAATCTGAAAGGGATGTCAATGCACCGGCAGGACTTTTCCGCGGGTGGCGGGTCAGGCCGTAAAAAATAAAAAAAATAAAAATAAAAAAGGGAAACCAAACAAGGAAAAAGATAATGAACATTAAAAAAAGCGATATTTTAGCAATATTCTTCTACACGATATCGCATGCACGAGATAGCTTGAGGAACTCATAAAAATTAAAGAAATATTTATCCTACAACCAGACAAGTAAGATCGCATCCTCTTCTCAACATGTTTGAGCAGTGTCAAATTTTTGACAAGTGCGTTTGTTCTTTTGTTATAAGTTGGGATAAACATTGGGATAAAACTTTGCCAATTTGGTTCCCGACTTGTAGTTTAAAATGAACAAAATGTCTATTTCGAGAAAACAAGGAAATTTTTCTAAGACTAAAGCAACAAAGCTGTAAATGTTAATGCGTACCAGAGAAGGAGCAACAACGTTTTGACACAGCATGGACCGTTGTCGCCGCATGTGGCATCTCGGACGCGAATTGATCTCGTTGTATATATATACAAAAAGGATCCGCATTTTTTAAATACCATTACAACTTCATGTCGAATTAAGTGTGTATTTCAGAAATGGGCATAACCAGGCTCAATTTATTCCTTCGGACTTTGCCTGCGAGAGTGCTCGTTTTGACTCGGTTAAAAGAGGGTGAGATTTTATAGCGGAAGACTAACAAGCGAATTGAAAGGAATGGAATAATGGCTTAATTAAGCCGTCCAAAGCCGCGAAGGTTTAAACGCATCCTTTTGTTTTAAATGTGTCAATGAAACTGCAGCGAATTATTGCCATTTTGTGGTGGAAGGTTATGGATTCAAGTACTTTTTAAAACGGAGAGTTTTGAGAGGTTCAAAAAGAGACCTTGAACGAGAAATTTCGACCACTGTAGACCGAGATTGGATTTTTTTTCTTGCCGAGGTTTCGAAGTACAAAGCAAGCCGCTGAAACATTCTTTTCTTGCCTATCGCTTAATAAAATCCGGCCGAGAGTTATCCATTCATTCAGTCACAACAGTTATTCATTTCTCCACAGCAATCAAACTACAGCGTATACAAGCATTTCTACAAAATTATTTCAAGGAATTATGAACTCCGAAGTTTTGATCTGTTGATTACAGCTCTTGTTTTGATTTTAGATATTTCCTGTCTCACTTGACTACCCTGCGAATCAAGTTGTCATGCAGATCAGTGAACTGACCATATGCGGTTATTCGGGCCCTGCAATCATGTAACTGAAACGCAAGGTTTTGTTGAACAAACAAAAAACTGAAAGGCAAGCGAAAACGTCCAAAAAAGTGAAATTACACTCTAATAAATCTGTGTCATCCCGTTAAATGCATTCACCGCTTGCGTTGTTTACATTTGGAAGAGAGTTGTTCGCTCTTAGGTTGATTGCAGAGCGCAACTTTTGATAATACTGAATGAATAAAAAATTCTAATAAACACCTTTCACAGCAATTCTTTAAATGCCAAATTATTTTCAAGGCAAGGGAGTGTTTAATAAAAAAATACTATAGGAGACTAGGTATTTATGAGCTTTAACCAAGTTCAAATTTATCAGGCTTGTTTGCTTTGTAATAGGGTGCGTGACCAAAAATATGTTACTGCAACCAGAGTTGTCCGCCGCGCTTAAAAAATTTGTAACGTTCCCACAGACTGCAGCAAATTTAGTATTTTAAATGGATAAACTTAATACTCATCAAGTAACAATGGGGATTAAAAAGTCAATCAAGCGACAAAATTCGAAACAAAAGAGGCATATCACACCTAAATCAAAGGAATTCCGCTCGTGGATTCTTCGGAAGGTAATCAACAATGGCAAGAACAATAGCCTGAATACATGAATACTTGATAACCCCAAAATTTGGGGTACACACTTAATTCGGCGTGAAGTTGTACTTCTACTTAAAAATACTGATTAGGATCGCAATCATGCCACATACTAGGGGAAAAACTGAGTTATGACACGTGAGGGCGAATCTCTTGCAGTCTGTTATAAACACGGCTATACAGTTAGGGAAGTGCAATCATCTTTCGTCTTGATGTGGAGGAAAAAGCAAACTGGTCAAACAAGACGTCACTTGCGGTGTGGAGCAAGGACAGGTGACTGTTTTCACAGGCATGATTTCTCGGTCTCTTTTTTCATTTTTAGTCTGCATAAGTAGATAAAACAAAACAAGACAATACTTTTATTTGGAGCCTGGTAGCTAGTACATAAACTTTGAAATTATTTAAAAATTACAACATACAGTTATATCAATATCAATTACGCTATAACGAGTTATAATATTTTCATATATATTTTTCACCCGTCACCCGCCACCCCTCACCCGCCACCCGCGGAAAAGTCCTGCTGTCAATGCACTCGAGGAGTCGGCTACACAGCCTCTTGTATCGGTAAGAAGGGGTGGCGAAGTTGGAAGACCACGGTTGGAACTTGCTCAAGAGCAGTTGGAAACTTTACACTTAGAGGCCGGGTTTCATTGGGCTGATGTTGCCAGGATTCTTGGCATTTTGGAGAGCACCATTCGTCGCGGTAGACACAGGTTTGGGTTTCCAGTTGTTCGAGATGTGGAATTTTTTGACATTTGTGACGAAGAGCTTGACAGCCATGTTCACCAAATACTTAGATCTACACAAGGCTCTGGTCGACGTTTTGCTGAAGGTGGATTGGGGCACAGAGGACTGCGTATATTTAGAGAAGACGCGTAGAAGAATTGATACAAAGCGTAGACCCAGTTATTTGGACACTGAGGGCTGCACGACAAATCATTCACTGAGTTTATAGTGTACCATTCCCAAAAGCTCTGTGGTAAGTTACAAAGTTGTGACACTTGTACACGTGGGTGGGACCTCGTACCTTTTGCAGTATTGTTATTTTATTGAGTAAACTTTTTTACCAATACTACAAAGAATTTAGTTCCGCATCCAGTCAAATGGAGTCACAAGTGCACAAGAGATGTACACCTCTTTGGACTCTCTTTAGGCAAGAATAGCTCCTGTTATTATTTCACTTTGATAAAGAACAACTATTCATGATGATCCTGGGGACAATTTAATTATAATACTTTTACAAGTGTAATTTACAAGTGTAGCCATTGTTTAGCTACACTTGTAAATTACACTTATAAAAAATTTATTAAACTGACCCCTGGCACAGGGCAACAGTATGGAAGTGATGCATGTGTGATAATTACATGTATGGGTGATGGAAAACTTTCCTAATGCAAGTCTTGCTGTTGACTCACTTGAATCAGTGATTTTGTCACAAATAGTCGTGAGTCCTGGTTCTCATCTTGTACAAAAATCATGAGTCCCCCCTAAAAAAAGTAAGTCCGAAATTGACATTGCTTGGGCCTTTCTGTAACCAGATAGTTAATCTGAAGACAAACTCCAAGACTCTCTATAAAGAGTATATAAGAGTATACAAATGCTAAAAATTATGTGTTGTGGATCAATTTTATCCTTGGTTTAAGTTTAAATTTGAAGTCAGGTGATAAAAATACTTTACTGTCTTTGGAAGACAATTTTGTGGTGTGAGCATTCTAATGAACCCTAGTACTGTTACATATTATTTTAAATGGTAATTATGATAACAAAATGAAAGGATTAATCATTGCTTCTGTGAATAACATCACCCACTCTCCCCCCCTCCCCCGACCCATGTTTCCCACTGACTTGCTAGTGAAAACGTTTTCTTTACAATTAATTTTTTTTGAATAAAAAATGAGAACAAAATGAATCCAGACATTTAACAAGCAAAAAATACCTTTTATTAACATTTTCTCCACTAAGTAATTTGAAGCTAATATTAGGTGATTAGAACGGTTTTAAGGCCATTTGCTTGCAAACACAGCAGCCAACTGTCATTGCTCACTGTGGCTTGAGCCATTGGAGAGGAGAGACATCTGATGTCTGCATAATTATGGGCTCCAAAAATTCCATATTGACGTCATTGACCTGGTAAGCACTTGTTTCCATATCTCAAACCGCCCTCTCCCTTTTCACTTACACTTACGTGAAATTTCTAAGTTTCTCGACTCAGAGACTTAGTTTCTGCTCAACAAATGTCGTCAAAGTGCAAGTCTCTTCAATTTTAAAGAAAAAAAAGTTTTTCGAGTTACGAGCAGGAGTCAATCCCAGAGTACTAAATCTGTTATCCCGTGCCCTAACCACCAGACAACCGCGGACTCACTTCAGGGAGTTGGAGTAATTTACCTACTGTAGCGAAAACCCTAACCCTAAATAAAGCTAACCGTTAACCCTAATCACTATTAAATCACTATTCTAGGTGCTTAACCCTAATCAGTATACTCAGTGCTTAACCCTAATCAGTATTTTCAGTGCTTAACCCTAATCACTATAGTCAGGGCTCACTCATATATGTATACATAAATTAAATTACTTTGTGCAGGCATCACAAGGTATCCAAGGGCGGTTTGAGATATGGAAACTAGCGTTTACCCATTGACCTGTCCAGATTATGGTGATTTAATTTGTCTGATTGTTTTCGGTGGTAAGCGCACTAAGAAATCACTGTGGAATTTGGGGTAGAATTGAAAATTTCTCTCTCACTCAACAGCCTAAGCAGCAGCAAGTGGAAAGAGCCAGCTGTGTTAGCAATCTAGTAACCTTTGGGCCAGTCAAATGCTGATTCAATGACAGTTCCCAGAGAAGTATCTATACTCAAAGCATTAACAGAACTAACATCAATATTTTACAGGCATTACTTCCTTTTCATCTGAATGCCCATACTCCCAAGTTTTCCCATGTCTTGGAAGACTGTATTATAATTATGTGTACATGTATTTCACTTTGTAAGCTGAAATTTGCCTAAGAAAATAATGTAATTTTCTTGTAGAATATAACATGTCAGTTTTCATCGGTAATCTAACTCATGAGGGCTGGCATCATTTATAACATTGTAAACATTTTGAAATACACCCACTGGCTGTTGACTTTAGGGAGCACTGAAAGGTGAAATCCAGTTTAAGTATACAGAAATAATTTTGTTTTTGTGACAAGGTCACTCGCACATGCTTCTTTCTGTTCAACTGCCACAAAACTTTTTTCCATTATAATTGTCAATTTCAAGGTGTACTCTTGTATCTTATTTTTTAGTACATTATGCTCAGGAAAAAGTCAACATCTCTCTTGGGGCTATGGATATTCAGATAATAATACAATCCCCATGTGTGCAGTCACAAGTAGACCATTTTAATGAAATGCATAGTAACTTTTATCGTACAACTTATTTTGGCGACTTGTTTTGTATTTTATCCCCTACCATAGCCAACATATTGGCAAGTGATAGCAGTGTTCATAGCATTTCTAAACTCCTGGTAGTTTCTGTGGATAGTTGGTAACCGTAAAAAGAAAAAACAGGAATCTGCATCGGGGTATACAGCAGATGGAGAAAAGGTGATATTCAGCCCTGTGGATGGTAAATAGGGGTGACCTGAAATAAATTGCACCAGCTGGGCCATGCTCGGAAGTGAACTAAATTGATGATCCACCTCGGACACTGAAATTAAAGAAAAAGACCAAAAAAAGGTAGCACTGTTAATGTAGAGAATGTGAAATATATGAAATGATTCATTTTGGACTGCAGTTATAGATGAAAGTGAAGAATGATCATCGCAGTGAATTTTCCAATTTAAGCAATTGGAAGAAGCCTGAAAAAAAAATCAGGGCTTAAACGGGATTCGAACCCGTGACCTCCGCGTTGCCGGTGCGTTGCTCTACCAACTGAGCTATGAAGCCACACATTGGGAGCGAGGTCAATTTATTGAGTTCATATCTCCCGTAAGGAATGAAATGATGTGAAATATATGAAATGATTCATTTTGGACTGCGGTTATAGATGAAAGTGAAGAATGATCATTGCAGTGAATTTTCCAATTTAAGCAATTGGAAGAAGAAGCCTGAAAAAAATCAGGAGAATGTTGCACTTGCCACTTGACAGTCTTATTTTACACTTTCCAAAATGAATATTTTGATTAAAAATTCTGTTTCCGCCAGAAATCCAGAACTATTCAAAAGTAATTTAAGCAAACTGGAAATTGGACTTAACTTCCATTAATTTGCAGGTATTTTTTAATTTATTCCCTTGCAAAAGGACACTGCAGATTATGGTCAATTTCAAACTTACTGTGTCCCACTGGAACTATGAGCTTTCTTGCACTGTATGACTGACCTGGAGTTTTTTATAAAAGCTTCAACACAGGATCAAAACTTTGTGATGCAAAAAAACGACAGAAAGGGCTTGTAGGGCTGGCTTTTTACAAGCTTACACAGAAATAAAGGAAAGCAAGCAAAAGAAATCAAAATGTCACAATACGAAATTTTGATCCAAAATGTGTACACTCTAATCGGTGATTTCCTGATGTACATGTCTATAGACAAACTTGTGCAAATGCAAACTAAAAGCTTAAAATCTGAAAGTAACATATATGTTGGTCAGGAGTAAAATAACAAAAATTGGCATTAACAGGGGTAGTTTTTACAACCAACATCAATGATTAGTAGTAGTAGGTCAATCACCTACCTAACAAAAGTTAAAAAGTATTGCACAAAGTATATGGACCATCAGCTGTACTGTACCTGCATCACCCTGATTTACTTCATTTACATATTGCAGAAACCAGTCCATTGTCATCTTCTGGTTGCCACTGAGGCTATCTAACCAGTGCTTGTCAAACAAAGTAAGGAATTATCCTCTTTGGTCACTTCCACTTCACTCTGCACTGGAAACACAAACTTCATACAGGCTTTTGAGAGTTTCAAGAATGTTATCAAGGACAGACATTCCAGGCCCTGTCTCAGCTGCTCCTACTCTTCTCTCCTGATTTTGAAAACACTGTGGATCGTGATGCATTGACATGCCTGATGTCTGTTGTTGAGGTTAACAAACTCATTTGTAAGGCCTGATTGAGTTAAGAGCACGATTATTTCATCTTTGCTGGTCACTTCAGTAAGCTCATCCTCTGTCACAACATCTTAGCAGCATCCATCGTTAATTCACCCGATATTGTTATGCAAATGATTCCAAGATGGCCGCCCTATTGTTCGAGGTGTTGTCCAAGATGGCGGCCCTCACGTAAGAAGGCGAGGGGGATCTGGGGAGAGGACCCCCCACCCCCCTACCCCTCACACACCCCTACCCCTTACCCCCACCCCTTCCCTTCTCACTTAAGAAGGTGACGTCATCCTTAGGGTTAGTAAGGAGATACAGTGAACAGTTGAGCAGAAATCAAGTTTATTGAAAAACAAGGTTATTTCCGTGCGAAGTTTTTCGCCTTCTCTGCATGATGTGGTTATGAGTTTGTTACAACGACGTTTCCAGACGGGCTTAAATACTAGTTACCAACGCGATCTACATTTGAAAAGTAGTGAATAAAAGAAGATGTCATTTGATGTAACCAAACGGACACATCAAACTACAATAAAAGTAAGCTGTTATAGGTGAACAAAAAACCAACGCATCATGTTCGTACACATAGTTAACTCGCATAAGTAAATCACGGCTACCCCCTAACTTTACGTTAGAAGGGAACCGTGACTTACTTAGAACTACCGTAAAAGTAAGCTTATATGTATAAACAAACCAACAACTGTAGCCTTGTGGTAAATTTGGACGCCGAACCAGGCCTAAACCATGTACACGTGTTAGTACGCATTGCAAACGGTTTCAACATGAAGACGTTAGAAGCGTTAGCGATTGAAAATATGCCCACGGAACAACTAAAACAAGTCCTAGAAATGTACTGGTGGAATTTTAGACAATACATGACAATCGTAGAAGCTAGACTAACCTACTGGCAAATGCAAAAGTGGGCGGATTCGCTAAAGTGGAACCACCCGATCGCCCTACGATTAAACCACAAATTGCATAAGCGAGAGTTTCGTGGTAAGCAAACTTTAATGTTACAACAACGTTAACGCAAACACTGATATAGAAAATACATCTCTTTTTTATGCATCTTAATCTACTTACAACAACGCGCACACATGATGGAATTAACACAAATATTGGAAGAACTCTAACTAACGGATGTCCTTTATACTAGGAGTCTTACAAGACCTGATACAAGTAGTCATTGACAGGGAAGCACAAGCCATTGCAGACGAATTAAGGGAGGTTCTCGAGCAACATGGATTGAACTATGAAGCGCCAGCATGGAGAGCCTTGGTGGAAAGAGGCGAAGCTGTCGGTGTGGAGTTTGAAATACGCCAACCTTTCTGGCTAGAAGAACAATAAAGGGTTGTAAAACAATGTCTTGGTAGTCTATTTGTGTCTACTGCAGAAAATGCAGTCATAAGTGAATGTCCAGGGATATGCGCTTATTATCTCCCATTTTTCACCCGGCACAGGTTCGGCATAATAGATGGCCATTTTAGTGGTAGCAAAGCCTTCAGGATCCCAGCCTATGTGGCGTCCAAAATCAAAAACATAAATTCTGTAAATACCGTGTCCTTTTCGAAACCCCGTTTCCAAAAGCATAGCGTACTTGGAGTTTTCTTCCCAGGTATACCATCCAGCAGACTTTAAGGCATCATCCAAAGGAAAGGTAGCACAAAAAAGAGATTTTTTAACATTAGGTTCTCGTGTGAGATGACGGTCCGTGATGTGAGAGGCCGCCGCTTTCGTAAGAATACTATCTTTAGTCGTAAAAGGAGTAACGGACATCTTGGCTCATGTAGAAACAGCATGTAAATGAAGGCAAATTAGCATAGATGCAATTAGCGAGCAAATTTGTACTGCCACGCCTAGTCAAAAAGCACGCTGTTGCAGTCATGGCTGAAGTCAAGTCGTTGTTTACGCTCTCCCTCGAAGCAATTCCAGCCGTCCCCAGTCCAAGCAAGTTTGCAAGTACATGGTTACCCAAATGTCATGCTTTGTATGAGCCGCTGTATAATCTGTATTATGAAGAGGAGAGGGCAATGTATCGCGACGAACATCGAGTCAAATTTAAGTAAGTACGTGATTAACGACAAAGGGAAAGTAAGACAAAATAAACTAAGTGATACGTCGTGTTGTTGTTTTTAGACATTGCGTGAATACTATTCTACAGAGAAAACCGTGCAAACGGTCAAAATGGATTTGGCTAGCAGAAGAAAGATGCCCATATTGCGAAAGAATCCGAAAACAGCGTCTCACGTTGGATGGAAAAATTACGCAAAACATGGGAGGAAATGTTAATTTAGAAAACGAGAGCAACACCTTGAATAAGATTTATAGAAGTCGGTATACGCGAAGACAATTAAGATATTAATTGCGTTTTGTTTGGTTTGTTCATTGTAGTTAAGTGTTAAAGCAACCTATTGAACTGGATGTGTGCAGTTCGACCAAATGGTGTAAGCCAGAATGTGGAGACTGTAATCACTGCCATAGAATAATTGTAAAGCGATTAACAATTGGCGGAGCGGTGAAAAAGCGAAAAACGCGTCGCGTTAGGTTTTCTAAGCAAAGAAGACGGTTACTACGCCTGTATCGAGGCACATGCAGTACAAGCCATGCTCAATGTTGAATTTAGGGTTTTACGGTCGTTAGGAATACGAGTGTAATTACACCCTTTTTTGTTCTATTTCTGTAGGAATGTCATAGAAGAACTAGATTGTCAGCATTTTTGCATTTTTGTAGAGTGGTCATATAAGAAAGACGAACCGTGTATTCATTGCGAAAGGCTCACAGAAGGAATTGAAATAGACATGTATAAACAGTACCCGTGTTCTCAGTTTATGCCGCAATCAGAACGATTAGATATGTGGTATCGGTTGTATTTGAAATATCCATTGTTTTATCAAATTTACGACTGGTTGAATATGTAAATGTTTTTTGAAAAGGGCAAACGGCAGTAGGACGTTTACATGTCCCTATCAAAAACCAATTAGGAAAAAATGTAATTAAAAAAGACATTACCTACTATACGTGTCGTTGGTGAACAATAGGGCCTTTCTTTCCATTGAACGTTGACTTTACTGCCAGAACGAACTGATCAGGGGAAAAAGATGGCTTGCGCTCCTTTACGCAGAAGTGAGAGATTACGGGAGAAGCAAACACCCTGTTGTGTATGTTGGGATACTGACGCGTTCCATTTAACAGCCTGCTGCGGGAAGCAGATACATATAAGCTGTTTTATGACTGCGATTCAAGCCTTCCCACACTGCCCTCACTGCAGGCAATACACGTGGAAGGTAAGCGAAAAAATTGCAAAAACCGCCAAAGGGTAACTTTGTCTAAATTGTCTATATGGTGTGTTTGTTGTAGATCCATACGATTGCTGATCGCAAAACCTGGGAGACTCTTCACAAGGAACTGGGAAGAGATGTCGCTGCAAGGGTTCACCAAACCTATGAAAGAATGTTTTCGTACGACGTTGTAGATGTTCCTTGCAGGGCGGATTGCGATGACCATCTTGTACGCGTGCATTTCGAATGTAGTGTAGCGCAGTTTATTAAAGCTGTAAAACAGTTAGTAGGAGCGCAAATTTTGTAATGTGAAAATAAAAAAGGTTGAAATGAATGTTCTGTCTCTCGTATTGTTGTTAAAGGGTGATAGAAAACAAAAGGCAGGTTTGAGCAAGCCTACAGGGGAATTAGCATAGAACACGTACTACTGCGCCTTAGGTTGAAAGGGAACGATGACCTCCACACAGCAAAGAGACAAATGCGTGATCTGTTTAGGACGGGGAAGACTACATTTTACCTCCTGTTGCGGGCAAGCGATGCATAAAGAATGTTGTGTAACGGCGTTAAGATACTATTTACATTGCGCGCACTGTAGGCAGAAAATGTCGCAGGTAAAAGAACGTTTATAACATTTGAGAAACATGAAAACAAAAGCTACAAAGTATGTGTGTTATTTTTTGTAGATTTATACAGTGTTGGAGAGAGAGACGTTTTCCATTTTACAAAACGAGGTGGGAAGGGAAAAGACGAGACGTGTACATCAAATAGAAGAGACGCACTACACCTTTGATTGTAATGTAAACTGTCCCGATGATGTGGAAATGCATGTGGTTCGATTACATTTTACATGTAAATTACCAGAGTTTGTACAACACCTAAAGTGTTTACGAAAGCCGCAAATATTGTAATAAAAGAGGTTATCACCCAATCGTGTGGCGTAAGTAATGGTACTTAGGGAAACAATAAAACTGCTTACTATGCAAATAAGGGGTTATAAAAAAGCAGTTTGAACTGGTAAAAAACAGTGAGGTTTGCAATGGCAGAAGAACTTATATCGCTCGGTTGTGATTCAGACGAGGAAATTGCGTTCGACGAAGAGATTTTGCAGTATTTGCGTGAGAAATGGCAGCTTACACCGGTCACATGCGATAACGCTTTTGATGAGGAGATTGAAGCGATCTTAAACGCCGACAATGATGCGCTCTGCGACCCTAATTTGTTTAGCGTATGTGAGGAAGAAAGCGTGGATATAGACGAGTTAATGGACTCGGAGGATGACGAATGGTTGTTGGCCGGCGCGAAAAGAAGCGATCAGCAAGGAGCCAACCCCCTATTTTCTGTTCTCAGACAGAGATTAGGCGCAACCCGGCAGTGGCAAAACGGGACCGTTATTCAGGATCGCGTACGTTTACAATTACAACAGAATCGAGTGCCACAGGATGATTTACTCGGCGAGGCGGTGGCTGAAGCCTTTTACCAAAATGTCCGCCACTATGTGCAGCAGGAAGGTCTTCAACCCCAGCGGTACTGTTTACAGATGAAAATACATCACAACGGGGGCGGTCGAAATGCGTGGACCAGTTCTCCGTTATTACCGTTGGACGATTGGATAAACAATCGCGAACGCACCAGGCAGTGGATACAACAGTTGGCGAATGAGTTGAATTCCATGCAAACGTTGGATGTGAGCAAAGAGGATTTTTTCGCAGAATTTACCCTCGTCAAGACTCCATCCGTTGGCGGACGATTTAAGAAGTACACTATTAAATCCCTCTCGTACGAAGACATGTTGAAGAAAAAAAAATGCATCATTACCATTCGCAATAAGGATGACCTGTGTTGTGCACGTGCGATTGTCACCTTAAAAGCCCGCATCAATCAAGATGCACAGTACAGGAATTTACGCGATGGCTATCCTATACAAGAACGGTTAGCCAGAGCCTTACATCGGGACGCGCAAGTTCCTGAACAAGCCTGTGGTCCCTTGGAACTGAATGCCTTTCAAGCCGTGTTGGGCCCAGACTACCAGCTCATGGTAGTGGAAGGAATGAAAGGGCAAATCATCTACAAAAACCAGGCGTATGATTCCGCCGAACATGCCATTGCGCTACTCAAAATCAAATCGCATTATCATGCGATTACCTCCTTGCCAGCGTTTCTCAATCGCAGTTATTTTTGCCGTCACTGCGAACGGGCATACTATCACGAAACAGCCGAACAGCATAATTGCAAGGGCCAGAATTGCTTGGCGTGCCGTCGTGGGAAAAAACAATGTAAAAACTTTGCCACGTGGGTAAAGCCTACCCATTACTGCAATGAATGCAACCGTTCGTTTTACGGACCGGACTGTTTTGACGCCCACAAAAAAGGATCAAAACAAACCAAATCCGTGTGTAAGTGGTGGAAAAAATGCCTGGACTGTTGTAAAGTCTTTAAACGTCACCTAGAACACCAGTGTTATACAGCCAAGTGTGGAAATTGCGGTCAAACGAAAGCGGTGAATCACCAATGTTTTATTCAGCCCTACAAAGCCAAGAAAGACGTCGCTGAGGAGGAAGACGAAGCGGTCTTGCCTGAGAACCAAAAACCCGAGCCGCTCATCATTGCCTTTGACATTGAATGTGAAGCGAAAGCGATAGAAGGCAGCTATGACAAAGTCTTTGAACCGGTGCTCATCGGATGGTCCACGTTGCGGGAAGTGGACGATTATAAGGAAGTGACGAGCATTCAAGCCTTCCTCAAAGCGATGAAAGCAAAAACGGTGTTTGAAGGCGATGAACGAGAGGTGTTTTGCTTCGCCCACAATCTTCGCGCGTTTGATGGACTGTTTATCCAAGAAAGAACTATATCGTCAGGGCTACACCATCCATAGTATTCTGAATCAAGGAGCAAAATACCTCTCGTTTCAATGCGAGAATCTGATTTTTCACGACTCAATGAACTTTTTTAGCATGCCGCTAGAAAAATTATCGGCCACCTTCAATTTGCGAGAGCTTCACAAGGGTTTTTTCCCTTATGGCATGATTTCTGAGGTGTCCGCAGGGTATCGAGGCCCCTTTCCCGCTCCCGAGGAATACCACCCAGACAGAATGAATGATAAACGGCGCAAGGCCTTTTATGAATGGTATGAACAGCAACGCAGCAAAGAGTTCGATTATGATAAAGAACTGTCGCTTTATTTGAAAAGTGATGTCCTGTTGTTAAATTCGGCGCTTCAGGCTTTCAGCTCCGAGATGTTTAGTTTAACGGGAGTGGAACCGCTGACCCAGTGTGTGACTATTGCTTCCACTGCTTTCCGGTTATGGCAGCAGAATTTCCTGGAAAACAACCTGATTGCCCTCGAGCCCCAAGCAGGATGGCGCGGTAACAGAGTTAACCAGAGTGCCGTCACCTTGGAATGGCTTGCCTTTGAAAGTACCAAAGTGGAAGGCACCATTCAGGTACGTATAGAAAAAAATATATATATCCACCTTTTTTCTGGGAATGCGTGACTGATTGTCGCTTTTGTTTGTATCTTTCAGCATGTACGAAGTTCTACCCAAGGCGAGAAAAAACTCCTTCTCAGAAACGGCAAATCTGTGTTTGTCGACGGCTACCATGAAGCGACCAACACCGTGTACAAGTTTTTTGGTTGTACGTTTCATGCCTGTCCTACCTGTCACCCTCATCGCCGCAACAAGACCCGGTACTGCCATTCAGATCGTACGTGCAATGAAGTCTACGAGGCGACCCTCAAAAAGGTAGAAGATCTGAGAGCGGCTGGCTACCAGGTGATCGTGAAATGGGAATGCGAGTACATGAAAGAGAAAACCACCGTTCCTGAGCTAAAGGCCTTTACTGAAGTGTTTCACCTGGTGACGCCCTTAGAGCCTCGCGACGCGTTTTTTGGCGGTCGAACGGAAGCGATTACCCTGTACGCAAAGGCTGGCCCTCAAGAAACGATCAGTTATATCGATTTCACAAGTTTGTATCCCACCATCAATAAATATGGTTATTATCCGATGGGATTTCCACAGATTCTCTTTCAACCTGAAGATCAGGACATTCACAGCTATTTTGGCATCGCTAAAGTCTCCATCCTTGCACCGGAAGGCCTCTATCTGCCGGTTCTCCCCGTGAGGCAGCATGGGAAGTTGACGTTCCCATTATGCAGTGCGTGCGTGATGGAGGAGATGGCAAAACCCATGCACGAACACAGTAATCTTTGCCGTCACACAGTAGAACAACGGATGCTGCATGGGACTTGGGTGACCTTAGAATTGCAGAAAGCGGTGGAACAAGGATATCGCATAGAAAAAATCCATGAGGTATTCCATTTTCCAGAGAACCAACGCAGACAAGGGCTCTTTAAAGAGTATGTGAACACCTTTCTGAAGGTGAAGCAGGAATTGGCGGGGTGGCCTGAAGGCTGTGACACAGACACCCAAAAAGCGGAATACCTGAGAGAGTACGAGGAGGTGGAAGGGATTCAGTTGATAAACGTGGCTGAAAATCCAGGCAGGAAAGCCATTGCCAAACTGTTGTTAAACAGGTAAGAACTCCACCCCGCTCTAAAACACCGTATTGTCACTATACTTACGAAGGTTGTTTTGTTGTGTATTTTAGTTTATGGGGAAAGTTTGGTGAGCGACAGAACAAGCCGCAGACCCACAGTATTAACGCCCCTATACAGTTATTCCGCATACTCGATGATAACAGCTACCGTTTGTCTAATGTGAGAATCTGTTCAGACGAAGTGCTGGAGGTCGTCACGACGATGGAAGACGAAGCCTATCAGCCCAGTTTTAAAATTAATGTTTTCATCGCAGCATTCACCACCGCGCAAGCTAGGCTTAAGTTATATAACGCTTTAGATACCTTGAAAGAACGTGTCCTGTATCTGGACACAGACTCGATCATCTATCACAGCCGGGAGGGGCAAGAAATGTTATCCACGGGGCGGTTTTTAGGGCAGTTTACAAACGAAACACCGGGGGATAGTATTGTGGAATTTGTCACGGGGGGCCCGAAGAATTATGGGTATCTGACTCAAAAGGGGAAAACAGAATGCAAAGTGCGGGGCTTCTCACTCAACTATGAAACAAAACAACGTCTGAATTATGAAACCATGAAAAAAAATTTGTTGCTAGAACTAGACGACCCGTTGGATGAGCCGAGGAAAATGGTAATTCCTATCCCTGACTATTTTGAAAGGGATCAAGTACAGAAAAAGATCAAACTCACGGATCGGGTCAAACATTACAAACTCGTGTTTGACAAACGCATCCTTGACCCAGCCACCAAAAAGTCCACGCCTTTTGGCTATGTATGGATGCGGGGGGAGGTATAAATAGAGGGTTGGGGGTAACAAACGTTAGTTAGCACCATGGAGTTTTATATCACGTTGAGAAGCCGATTTACGTCGAAATACCTATCCAATGTCCCATGGAAATTTACCGTGAAACCCAGTATTCATTTACCGAGGAAGGGATGGAAAGTAGGGATTGCGTATGCTGTGTTACCGCCCATGGCCTTATTTAAATCACTCCAAACTGCCAATGTGAATTTAATGGAAGTGTGGTCGAAAACAAAAAAGCAAGGACAGCCAGACGAATATCAAAAAGGTTTTTTTAAATCCAGCGATTTGGAAAAGTGGGAAAACGCAGGGCTGTGTTTTAACGGAGTTGACTTCTTTAATAATGTGAAGCATAGATTGGAAGAAACAGCCCATTCAGAATTGAATCCAGGGTATCAATTTACAGACTGGCAAGCGTTGGAGTGGTCCAAAGAGGGGACGGAGCCAGAATTAACCTTAAAACGTAGTGTAAAGAGTAATTTGATTTACATTTATAAACCTTTTGCTGAAGCACTAAAATGGTTGAACAAGGGCACAAATGATGTTGAACAAGTGGGTCCCAATTTAGTGCATAGCTATCCTGATCACCTCAAAGGGGCAAGCTCCCTGGATACAAACACACCCATTAAACAATTCCCTTCATGGTTATGGCTGTCTACCCTATCGGATTGGCGATTTATTAATTTGAATAAGAGTTTTGAACAGGCCAATCATCTTACACCAAGACCCCTTCAAGTCATTGCTAAACTGAAACAGGACGGTGTAACGGTGGAGCAACCTTTGGGGCATATCCACTATTCACCGAAGGGACGAGAAAGCGTTTGGTTTACGCCCACGCAGGAAACCTTTTACGAAACCCCCATTGCATTGTGGGACGAAGTAGAGATTCATATTCAAGAATTAAATAGAGTGCCCGTCTCGTTTCAGTTTAGTAGTGAATGTTTTCTCATACTACACTTTAAACAAGACATCATGTAAATGAGGCAAAGCAAGCTTTTATTAAACAAATCACATTACAGTTTGAGTTTACGTTTGGTTTTCATGAGAGCTTTCACAAAAGTTTCGGTCTTGGTTTTTTTCCCTGGGAGATTAGAAATGGCCCGAATCATTTTATCATCAGCTTTCCACTTGTCCTGAAGCGATGTGGCCATACTATAGTCCAAATCATGCGTTCTCGCAATAGAATCGAGGCGATTGATCCCCTTTTGTCCTAAGGCCAGCCGTTTTTGTAACTTGGTTCCAGGCCCCGCAAATTGATACCCCGGTAAATAAAATTCAATCCCCGTTTTGGACAAAGCTTTTTGAAGATCTAATTTTCCCCCGCGTACTGTTTTACGATTTCTTTTTATACGGCTTAAACGGCGTCGCTGTCCAGTCTTTGCCATGTAATTTGCGTTTCAGCGGCTGAGCGCCAAACGGTTGCCAGCCCAGTTGCGTTTGGAGTTTTTTTAAAGCGTATTCCTTCGCTTTGCTTTTCGCGGCTTTGATGGCTTTATTTTTGGCAGAGGCAATAAACGCGTGCGCCAGTTGCTTTCCTGTTTTAGGTGTTTCCGGAACGTCTTCCGCGGCCGAGGCAAACTCACTCGTGCTTTCGTAAATATCTTCCGCTTTTTTACCGGAAGAGGCTTTTTTACCGGAAGTGGACTTGGTACTTGTTTTATATTTTAAAGGCTGTGTCTTGAACACGGTACTCGGAGGGGCCGATTTACTGGAGGAAGGCTCGGACTTGGGAGTCCATAACTGGGGTGTCCCTTGTTTTACAATAGGTGGCATTGCAGTGGGTCTATTTATACGTTGTTTCAGTTGTGCAATATTTCCCATGAATTTTTGCGTCGGTCCTATTGCTAAATTTGCCTCCTCGTCAGGGCTACCAGGATGGCCAGGTTGTCCGGGTTGCCATATTTTTTGTGCCCACACTCTCAACTCTTTATTGAGCGATTTTAAACGAGGTACTTTCCATGAAGCGTCAGCGTTACTGTTTAATAATACTTCCTGTTGCGCAGCCAAGCCTGCTGCTTTGGTTAACCTAGAATCCTCTAAAAGACTGGCTTTGTGACGATCTCTCAACTTTAAAAACGCCACAGAATTTTCCAACGGAGTACTTGAAATACCGTCCATGCTAAAACTACTCTAGCATGGACCTAGCAAGCCCTTTTTATAGTTTTGCCTCCTGTGTACATTTTTGTTTCAGTTTTTGTTGCAATTCTTTCAATAGTTTCAAGATTCCTACCAATTGAATGAGCAACATCACGAGTTTATCCAACACTTTTGGTTTCTCCATATCTAGTACTGATACAAACGTTTACCCGACAAATAACTTCTTCGCAGTTCGTTCCAAATACCTGCACCGGTTTGTTGCTGTAACAGTTGGCGTCTTCTTTTTATACTGTTTTTGGCATTGGCAATCATCCTCAAAACGTTGGCTTGGGGTTTTAACACTCGCAAGGTACTACGTCGTGGGGGAACATTGCCTCTGATCGTATTCATGACCAATTCACTCAACGCATTAATCTGGTCTGCATTCGCATACAATAATTTTTGACGTCGTCTGTTAGCTCTTGCCTCTCGTAACACATCGTTTAAAAAGGGTCGCTGACTTATCATACGTTCGTGTGCCGACATGATTAACGACTTTGTTTACGCTGCTTTCTTTTATACCAACGTTTACTCAAGCCTTCTAAAAACCGCGTTGCAGCATAATTGGCCGATAACTCTGCCGCTTGTCTGATTGTGTTTTGCAATAGGTTTTATAAGCTGTGTGGCCGCGTTTTCCGCCACCGCCGCGAGAAGCTGCCCCGCCGCGCCGCGACCGCATTGGCGCCCGCGGGGGCGCCGCGTCCCTACGCCTGCCGCGCGCGTTCACGTTCTGCCTCGTTTCCTTTTCATGGTGACAATTACACAACCAACACAACAACAGGCCTTTTTATAGATCTTGGTCAAAGATATGGACTTGCGTACGTCCTTCCCGTTTGGTTAAATGACTCCATATGCGAAACTGATCTTGAGAGGCAGGATGTAAATCCAACATGAAATAACCAAAGGGTCTTGCTGTGAATTTTAAAAATAATTGCAATACCTTTTTCCATCGTTCTGGATACACTTGTAATAATAAATTGCGAATGCCTGTTTTATCCCTCGGGGATTTAAAACAAATCACATAATGGGCATTGCGGTTAATGGTTTTTGCAAATTTTCCAGGGGGAAATAAATCTTGCGTTGAATAAAACGCTGTAATGCCACGGTGATGAGAATCTTTAGTAAATAAATCCAACACGCGTTTATCATTGCCTGATTCGGCCATTAAATAATCCAAAATCAGGAGTCCATTGTCTTGAGGTTTAAACCATTTTGTGAGAGAGCCTTCTGCTGGTATCCCTTTGTAAAACGTACAACTGCGTTTCATTCGATCGAACCGCGGTTGCCATCGATCGTAACAATAAATTATCTTGCGAGGGGGTTTTTCAAACAAGGACTTTTCTTTCAACAGCTGTTCCACCAATTCACTTTTTCCTGAACTGGACGGTCCTGCTATAATGACAGAACTCGGGTGTCTGATCATAGTCTCCCCACAACTCTTGATACAGTCTTGGCGAAACGGAATGAATAAGATATTGCATTTTTTCTCTTAAATAGGTTTCTTGCATGCCTTCCACATACTGTATTGCGTGCGAATTAAACACCTCACGTAGTGCAATCTAAAGCCGTCCCACAGGACGGCAGGGTCTACTCGATCATAGGGGTGCTCGAGGGATTTGAGGATGAGAGGATGCGTTGCAAACAACATCCATTCCTCATAATTCTCTTTCCAATAGGACCATTCCATTTTTGCAAAGGCCTCCAACACTCGTTGAACGTCTAGTCTCGTTAACATGATGACTACAATAAACAACACAAGAGTGACATGTCTCTTTTTTATTCATTCACAAAGCAAGCACGCGATACACAGGTTTGGGTCCCTTTGAGATCTTGAAAAAACAATTCTTTTTTAATGAGTTGATCAATTTGTTCTCCTACTTGTATATCATTTAACACAAAATTATGAGCGCTCCAAGGGGCTAAAAAGTCCTCAAACGAGTCGTCTCTAGCTCTCGCTTTTAAAAACATGGTCGCATAATGACCGCACGTGTATGTATCGAGTGATTGTAACGGTTTATTACTCGTGATTAAAGTAGACCATCGTTTCCACAAAGACTGCAAGGCAGGATAGTGTTTGAGAGGGAGAGCAAAGCTATCAAACACTTCACAACAACCCCACTGAATAAATAACGCTAACCAATGTTCTCCAGGTTTTCCCGCAGGATCGGTGTTGACAATGAGGGCATGAGGTCCTTGTTTGGTGAGAGACGGGACTTTGTCCGCTGGAAACACCCCTACAAACATGGGTTTGAGGAGGGGATCCTCTTTCCCAAACACCTTTAACACTGTGTCCGACAGGGCAACAAACTCCATGCGTTTAACTGTTGATGTTGTAAATGATGCCCCCAAACTGATCAATCTCAAATATATTTTCATATTCAGACCAAATCACCACGGTGACATTGTAATTCAGGGCTGCCCGAAACTCAATTTCATAGCGCACATTGCCTGTTTTTCGAGGACTTCGTGTGTGCCCTGAATCTTCATCTCCTGCAGCATTGTTGAACATAAACAAGGTACAATTTTTACCCTGACCCCAATCATCGGGTTGTAGGAGCGGCACCCTGTGATGTGTATAAGCGCCCGAAGCTGTGAGGAAGCAGTCATAGCCTATCAAATCTTCTGCTTTGGTATTGCCTGTGAGGGAGAGGGTCCTGTTAGGATAAATTTCGCCGTCTACCAATTGACGCACTTTGGTCACACCCAGTTTTTCGTACGCATACGGGTAGGTAGTGAGGGAGCCATTATAATTGGTGGATCGTATTAACCCCACAATCACTCGGATAGGTACTTTGTTGAGAAACACATTATCTTGGGACCAAAAGGTACTTCTTCCATCAAAACTAAACGTACGAATTTCACTGCGTACCACTGGGTATTTCACTGTTTTTCCTTTAGACAAGGACCGTTCCTTTTGCAGTCGGGTGTAGAGACTTGCATTGAGAGTGACTTTTTTCATCCACAGGGTCACAAATAATCATCCTGGCCCAAGGTAGGAATTTTTTTATTCACACTGGTCGTAGTGTCGGGCGTTCCATAGAGAAACAGGCTATTGGGGTTGAGGTACAGTTCCAAATCAATTTGCACTCCAGGTACCAAACATTTCCCTGTCCTAAACACAGGTAAGTGAGGTTTCACCATAAAGGTGTGGTACACTTTTCCCAGGAGCCTGCTGGTTAATTTCTTTAATTCTGTTTTTCCATCCCAGTTATTGGGATTGGGTTCATCATTATTTGTTGCATCGGTCGGGGTCAATGAGCTTCGTACATTGAGTGCATTGACCCAGCCTTGAGCGGCTAGGAGGGTCTTTCCTTCTTCTGGGGTATAATTCAACAATGTTTCTATATAGGCTTTTTGATGATACGCATTGCTTTGACCTGTCATCAACACCCCATTAAAACTGACATTCATTTGACTCCATAACGTATGACCAAAATTATTCACGCAATAGATATATCTGCTATTGTTAGCGTCCAAGACAGCACCTTCCCCGGCAACGACCCCATTGGTTCCTGTAGTATTCAAGTGGACTTTTACCTCTAATTTAGCTTCATTTAAATCATAATAATCATCGGAGGCTGGGACGGTGAATAAGATTGGCTGTCTCCCTGTATTGACTGGTTGAAAAGGAACCTAACGTTTTGCCTCATAGCTGTAATCCACATTCGGAACATCAAATAAATTGAGCGACATGATGTCACTGAATGATGTGTTTAACGTTTACGACGCGTTTTTATACTTTTTTTTCGTCCCTTTAACTGCCAAGGATACTTGATTTGAGAAAGACGACGGATCGTAAAGGGATCCAAGCCTACAATATCACCCCCTGTTTGTTTTCTGTAAGGGGACACAAAATAGCCTACGGCCGTTTTATAGCGTATGCGTGATTGAGAGGATTGTCCTTTTCTCATTCTGCTTATACGTGAAATATGTCTTTGAAACGTTTCCGTTGGTTTTTATAGCTTTCTTGCAGTTTGCGTTTCACTGCGCCTTGCACTAGACCGGGTAATTTTCGTTTCAAATTGCGTGTTAACTCATCTCGCGACCCTTCAAAAGCTTCAACAGGAGAGGCTCCTCTTGCATACGCATCCAACCCTGTTCCTACAGATTGCATTATAGAGGGTGCGGCCCATTTCAACATATCCCTCGTAAACCCTTTCCCTTTGAGAGAGGGCGTATGATAACGCGTTAATGATCCACCCAACATGTTCAACGTTTGTTTATTAGTTCAACCATTTACAGGTCTTTTTATACTTTTTTAAACCCTAGTGTCAGTAACGTTTTACTGGGTGATAATTCTAATAAGGCACCACTGGTTGTTGCAATAGACACTTCTATGCTTTCAATCACCGTATTGCGTAGGGGAATCCATTCTCTGTGGAGAGGTTCAATGTCACGCCTTCCTTGTCCACTCCTTTTTAATTCCACGGTTCTCAATAAGGCATGCGTTTGGGATCCTACCACGGTAGGTTCCATCGCATCGCAATAGACCAACGCTGTTTGATGCACCTCTCCTACTTGATCGTTAAACATGGCATCCAAATTTTTAAAGGTCCAATCCACAAATCGACTCAATTGAACATAGCTTTTTCCACCCTCTTGCATTACTTTAAACAACGGTGTCCCTCCTAATAAATCCCTGGGGTTCACGCCCACATAGTGGTCTCCTAACCACTGATACCACTGATTCGTTCTTTTAGGGTCGGTATTCAAGGTATAAGTGGTTTGCGGAAGGGTAAACTCGAGATTCGGACCCAGTGAATACGTTGCATCTTTGTTTTTCACCACAAGGCCAAACTTTCTAGCAAAGTCGGTTAACACTTGTAGTTTAGAGAGAGGTTTTACTTTGGCACTACTATCCAGAGCAAACACATCTTGATACTCCACTGCTTTTAGCAACAAGCTGTCTCGTTGCCATTCAAAGGATGGTTTCCATTCCTTTTTTAACGAGACTGTGGTGGATTTATTTTTGGCTGCTTTTAAGGAGGCGGAGGATGTATTGATATCTTGCATAATGGTTTGATCGATCCGTGTATTAATATTTCGCCACAGCTGTGTCCCGGTTGTGACTGGATAGCGACTCCCCATCACTTCGTTCAACGAAAGATTTTTTTCTCGGTAGGTAAAATTGATGGACCATAGCGGATCCTGTACGCGTCTTGTCAGAGTGTAACCAAATTTGACGATAGGCTCTGTTTGATCTGCATGAATAATAGCGGCCCAATGTCCCACGTCAGGAACAGACATATTCCACAAACTTCCAACCCAGGGCCCCCCTTCTAACACCAGCCTTGAGGGCAATCGGACTTTAAAACTGTTATTTGTATTATCAGGATATTCTGGTGTGGGATCACTAATTAAGGTAATACAAAATTCGCTCATAGTCTCTGTACATCTGATTTCCACACCCAGCTGTTGTATTTACTAGGCCACCCCTTCCAAGACACAAATACTTTATCCTTTTTCCTCTTTAGAACCTTGTCAATGCGAAATAACGCATTATCCGGTACCTTTACTTTTTGAACATCTTGTTCGTAAAAAGTCCCTTTTATATAGTCTCCGTCCCATTCCGTTAGTTTATACGTGACCACAGGGTGTCTCGTGTAAATTTGTTTCACTAAAAAGACTTCTTCTGTCCACTGAGGGAGATAGGATTTTTTAAAGGGGCGAAACTTTTTATTTAACCTCACTTTGTTGCCTACTCTACATTTAGGTGGCCGCGCTTTGCCACCCTTTCCATACAAACGATACCAAATAGCATGTTCATTGTTCTCTGTTACATTGACTGGTTTTTCCTTAATACTACGGTGATACGATTCATTATAGCTTTTCACTAGCAATGGTAGTACCGACAGATAGCTTAACGTATTATGCGCTGTAAAATAGCGATACATTTTTGTCTTTAAGGTTCTGTTAAACCTTTCCACGACGGCTCCGTGGCTATCGCCATGCGTTGAGAAATGGATCACGCCATGGGACTTGAAAAAGGCTTGTACCTTCTGGTTGTAGAACTCAGTTCCGTGATCCGTTTGTACCTTTTGCGGTGTTCTAGACCCTAATCGTTTCCACAGCCATTGTAACCCTTCCACCATGGCGGCGGCGCCTTTGTTCCTCAAGGGTTCGACCCACGCATATTTGGATAAGACATCAATCACTGTTAATAAATATTTGTTCCCGCGATTGTAGGGGGCGAGTTTTTGTACATCCACTAAATCCATGACAAATTGTTCATTGATGGAAAACACTCTTGTAGGTAACGTAGGAAAGCGCCGTCTAGCGGGTTTATGTAACGTATAACTGAGTAAAGGTTCCAGTTCTTGGATGGGTTGCTTGTTGCTTAATTTATGCGCTCGGGAATAGGCGTTCACACCAGCCAATGAGCCAGGTTCCAAAAGGTCTGTGTAGCGCGAGGATGCTTTTAAATCCATGATACAACAACCACTGCGATGTGAGATAGGTAAATGAGTAATGGTACGATGGATACTGCTTCTTTAAATAGCGAACTATATCTGGGCCGTTGAGTGGAAAACACTCGTCCAACCATTGCAAGTAACACACATAATGGCCCCAACTGAGATGGTTAAACTGAATCATCCGTTCAAATAACGCAGTGGGATTGCATTTTTCTTGAGGAATCTCTGTCTTGTCCGCTAATTTGTTCGCTATCCAAATCATACTGCGGTAATGCAAGTTTCTTACGCTTTCCAATAGACGCGACATGGTACGTGTGTGAACGGTGGTCAACTGATGGCAAGCGTGGGCTTGTCTGTGTTTTAAGCAATCCCAATACATTTGGCGCATGGGCAGACTTCAATTGTGTCCCCTGGGTGTTTGCTTTGTAAATACCTTTTACACCCTTCACACAAAAGAGGCATACGTAATTCGGTATTTTCCCTACGTAATTCTTTTAGTTCCTCTTCTAATAGGGTTAGACGTTGCGTTAAAAAGGCCACCCTTTTTTCACTCTCTAGGAGTTTTTCTTTGGTTGTAAGCCATGCTTTAACTACTTCAGTGAGTTTCATGATACTACTGATAAAACCCTTCCCCTTACCACTAGCTTTTATACAATCAACACTCATTTACAATTCAATGACTTTTATTGTATTAAAAATACATCACGCCTTGTTTGCATTTCTTTGCAGGGGATGGATTGTATTCTTGCGTCACCCACTCCTCCGATCGAGGTTTCTTGGCCAAGATGGTACCGTCCTCATGAGGCACCAGGGGGGCCGTACGTACGTTCCAAGGCGGTGTCTGTAAGGCTGAGGTGTTTGTTGTGCTCAAAACACTCAATCAAATGATACAACCTTCTACCTTCCAGGGACCTGGGGACGAGACAGCCATAGGTTCTCTCCAACCATTCTTCATACACTTTGAGGTCCTCTTGCATCGCCAATAAACTTGTATACCTGTAAGACAGGACAAATTCGTCTTTGGGCACCAACTTTCCATAGTGTTTTTCCAACCACTCTTCTGTCACGAGCATATCGACTTGCCACTTTTGCTTTTTGTAAAAGGCAAACAGCTGGTCAAAACGGTGTGTGTACTTCGTCTTTACCTTGTGGCCATCTTTTTTCTCCATGGCTTCCAGGCTAAACATTTTCTCAAAGCAACGCTTTATTCTGTTGTGATAATCCAACAGATTCTTACGCCTTAGACTTTCCTGGGACAGGAGGAATTGACCATATCGTTGTTCTAACCACTGTTCAGTGACGGGGGTTGTGCGTGCAAATACATCGCCTTTGTGATATTTGTATAACTGTTTAAACCTTGGGCTGGCAACAGGCGTTTTGCGAGGCCCTTTGTAAGGCTCATAGCGGCCATCTTGTGTAATGACATACCCGTCTTCTGTCACGGCTAAATAGGGAGCGTCTTCCTCTGGCGGCGGATTACCCCATGGATTAAATGTAGCGGTCTTGAATAGTTTTCTCTCCCTCTGTTGCTGTCTGGCTGATAAGGCAAATGGATTGGTTGCGTTTAGCGGGGCGACCAACTCTTCTTCTTCACTCATGTTGTTACTAGCGCTGCGCTTGTTTGAACTACGCTTGTTCAGCTCTTGTGCGGCTTTTTGTACCTCTTCCACGACTGATGTGACGTAAGGCTTTCTAATCCAATGCAAATAGTTGCATGTCTTCTTGGATTTGAATATGCTTCCACAGGTCAAATAGACTCTTTTGACAAAGGCTGATTTGCGGAGTTCTAGCGACGGTGTAAACCCACAATAACATTCTAGTTTGTGCCAGTTGTCTTTCAACGTGGGGTGAATGGTCTTTAGCACATCGTCTTTCACTATCTTTCCATCCGCCTCGCTACCCCAAAAGGTGGGACAAAAGTACTGGATATGCTCTGCATTAAAGAAATCTTTAGTCTCTAATACTTGGTACGTCTCTTCCATCGTGTTTGGTGTGTACTACTCTTTTACTTTACGTTTTTTATAACGTTTCTATTATGCTGAGTCATCTCTCTAGGGAGTTGGGCATGTTCGTAGTTTGCTTACAGGTACGTGTCTTTTTTTGCTGACAGGGTATGACGTAAGGTCCCCCGGGGGCAGGCAAGATCAAACTTAGAGTGGATGTACGTGGTGTTGTTGCAAACGTCGTATGACGTCAGGTCCCCTGGGGCAGGCAAGATCAAACACACAGTTGTTTGTTTCAACCTTGGTTTAATGATTCAATAACCCTACTTTACATGCTTTCTACATTGGGTACAAACATAAATCCACCTTCTATGTCTTCTTTCCCTCGTTTTGCTACGGTTTCCTCTACCATTTCCAGGAATCTCTTTTTTAATGCGTTGGCATTGCATGTTTTCTTTGGTAGGGGTGGCTTATCGATCCACTGAAAAAAGCGACATTTCATCTCTTGCGTCTTGGGACAGCATAGAAATAATCTGTTAGGGTTTGTAGTGGTTTTGCTTAGTTTCACACGCGGTACGACTCCGCAGTAACAGCCCAACGTACCCCATTGTTGCATGGTCTGTGGGTTAATCTGATGACACAATAACTCCACCACTAGATTCTTTTCCTCCAAAGGTCCAAAGAACACGGGACAGCTTGCTTTTTTCCCCTTGTTTGGCACGAGGAAATTGGTGTGCAATGGTTTCGTAGGATCTTGCATGTATTCTCTCTGGTAGTCTGTACTGGGGGCAGATAGGATTTCTTGAAGCATCACGTCTTCAAAGGTTGGAAGCGGGGGTAATTCCACGAGGTTTTCAACTACTTCGAGTCCCTGTTGAGGCGGTTCCACAGGCTTCTTTTTGGGTTTTTTCGTTCCACAACGTGAGGGTGTTCTCTCTGCCATGCTTCTGCTTGAACTGGTGACTGCGTTTTTACTCAGGTTTTTCTTATCATGTTTTTTCCGCTGACCTAAGCAGGTTTAAAATGCAATGTTAATTGCATTTCCCCCTGGGGGTTCAGGTTGAGTAACTTTCCTGTATTGTCTGCGACTTCCACTTCTACAATTTCGGTTGTTTCATCCCTAACAGAGGTATAGTGCGTTTTTTCAGGACTCCACCAGAGAGCTTCGTTTCTGTAAGGGACATCTTGTAAAAAGTTTGTGATTTGATTTCCAATCATGGTACTCTCCCCTACATTGCAATAAATCATGGCAGGACGCAAGCTTGTTTTCCCTTTGCTGGATGGTTTTACGGTGATATGTTTTATTTTTTCATTTGTATTTGTGGGGTGAGAGGCAATTCTTTCATCAAACACCCAATACGATGTTGAAATAAGCTTATCGGATCCTGGAGGATGACCGTCATATACATCTCTGATTGTAGCCAAGTCCACCTCTTCTTCATCTCTTTGATAGCCATAGGCTACAAAATAAAAGGCATCCCACAATGTGGATGGATAGGAGGTGGGAAAGTCATCAATAAGGACTTCAAAGCGTAATTTATACGGCGGTTGTGTCCCTGCTTGGTCTGAATTGACAAACCAAATCAATTGTTTATGATAGTACATCATATCTGCACCTTGTTGTCTATTCACATATTTTCCTGTATAGACAGACCTTAAAAACATCCACTTTCCTACAGGTGTAACGGTAATGGTAGTGTTATCAAACAATGTTTTGTCTATTTGGTACGATTCCAGTATTAAAAAGAATGCCTCCCCCTTTGGTAATCGTTGCATATCAAACTCCCATATCGCTTTGTACTGGTTGCCTTGCTTTTTAAGCCACATCGTCATGGCTTTTTTATTCCAGATATGCGGTGAAATTTCCAACTTGACATAATGCAACCCTACTATTCCACTGATTTTTTTCCAACTATCTTGCTTATCCATGAGCCAGGCAAATTCATTGTCCCATAGTGCCATTGGATCGTAGGTATGCGTTATGGCATCCTCGTAGGCCTTATTTAAATTGATAAACTGCCAGTCGCATGCCATTGAAAAATAGACGATGCCTTGATACACATGTAAATAATCGCCAAAGGTAAAGAGACTTGTGGTGTCTGTGTTGGGTGCTAATTTTTCTTTTGACCAATCGTTGTCATACGGATGTCTCAACAAATTGGGACCCATCTTATACGTATTTGCTGCAATAGCTACGATCCACCCCATTTGTAAGGCTATTTTAAGGTTGACAGCAAAATAGGGTTTTGGTTTTGTGTAATTTAACACTAGATGGCTATTGCGAATCCAAAGCGAGGGTTCCCCCATATCTCGCTTCCATTCAAACGAGGGTAGGTATTCATTATTGCCAGAGGCAAAACAATATCCCACCGACAGCGCTTCGAGTATTTTCTGCTGTAGCCAGTGCACTACGTTATTCATAAACGTCACCCCTGTTTCCCCGTCAGGAATATCCACTTTTTGCATCATGGCTGTGACATTTTGTGTTTGCGTGGTATCATCTTTTTTTATCCCCTGTCCATACATTTGAAATAAAAAGTGGTTTCCTTCTCGTTCATACAATGTATGCTGTCTTTTTTCCTTGATAGGATGTGATGATGTGCTAGGGTGCGCTGTGATGGCATATTTTTCCTGGTGTTCTATCCCAGGGAGATAAATATTGGCTAAACCCACCTGCCATCCTTTTAATTTTAAAGGATGCGCTAACCTTACTTTAAAGGCATTGGGTTTGTTGTTGGGAAATTCACTTTTGCTCGTTTTGCTAAGCAGTGTGACGTACATACTGATACAATGATGCTGACCTGGCTAAACCTCCCTATTTATAGGGTCGGTTGTGATTAGTGCCTCAGTTATTTGCTATGAGCGAGCTGGTGTGGATGTCCACTTCTGTCAAATTTTTTTCTCTTACTCTTCAACTACTCCAAACGTTTGTGGAAGCGCAAAAACAGTTAAACAAGCTTACAGAAGAGTTGGGCGCCTTAAAAGCTAAGGTTGCTAGTATTGAAGAGGAATATGGCTACGATACCGTCCACTGACATGGATTTTATGGTGCGACAATTTGATTTTACCAAGTATGAATCGTATCACGCTTTTATGCGTGCGTTTCTTTTGGAAGCCCTGTCTACCACCAGCAAATCCTGTGATACGATCCTTTACGAATTGCAAGTGATCAACAAGTCTATTTATCAACATATGACTAAGGCGGCTATTCGTAAGCAGTTTCATGCGGAAATGTCCCTAGAGACATAGGCTGTGCTGTGTCAGCCTTTTTTGGTTTTTAAATATACACTGTTGACTATTTTACATTAGTTATGTTTGATGAGGACGGTGATGTGATCATGTTACGCGTCAAACCTTTTACGATTGTTACTGGTGGGGCAAATGGCGTGGATTGGGAAGCGGAAACCTTAGCCAAACACTATAATTTAGATGTCCATGTTCTCGTTCCTCCCTGTCATCCGCGAAGCAAAACCATACGATCTTTATCGTATGCAGACTTGGCTGAAGCAAATCCGTGGATACAGCGCGCTGAATTCACCCTCAACAAACGCTTGACGGACACTATTTCAAGACAGTACATCCAGCGAAATTATTGCATTATCCGCAACGTGGATATGGTGCTCGCCTTTACTGTATTTCAACCTAGCCGTACCGTCTTTGGTCTACAAGTAAACAAGACCTGTATGGGAGGGACTGGCTGGGCTGTGGAGTTTGCGAAAATGCTTCGCAAAACTTTGTATGTGTACGCTTTAGACTTGAATTTTTGGTTTGGTTTAATCACGATGAAGGTGTTTTTGAACAGTGCGATGGCATGTCTGACACGCACATCTGTTTGCCTACTTTTATGCCTACCACGGCTATTGTAGGTGTGCGTAATTTTTCAGAGTTTCCCGAGGGTATCCTTGAGTTAAAAGCAACATTTTCACGGAGGGTACACCTATAAAAGGAATTGTATTTCTAAAGGTTTTTATTATTGTAAACAATGCCTAAGCTAAGAAGACAGCGACGGGGTAGAAGACGCGTGGCTCGCAAGTCAAGAAGAAGACAGCGTAGAGGTATTTTGCCGTTATTGGCGTTAGCTGTTCCAGCTTTGGTCGCGGCTTCAAAAGCCGCTGCGTTGGGAGGAGTCGGGGCTGCAGCTGGCTATGGAGTGAAAAAAGGATTGGACCAAATTAAGCAATTGTAACCATGCTTGAATAAATATTATTCTGTCTTTACATCCTTGTGTTGTTCCAATGACCTCTTTAATTTTAACCTTATTTCTCGCCCGGGAACGCAGTAGTGCAACGCATTACTGTTAGTACTGGGCGGGTTATTTGGGTAAGTTGGTTAGGGTTGATGGTTCGAGTCCTCTTAACTTCTCTCTTTCAGGTACGCGAACAATAAATCAATGCATTGATCGGCCGCGCAAAAATCACCTTTTTTGTGCCGTATGCTAATTCTTCTCCTTTTTTTCAATTACCATACTCACTCAAGCACGTCCCAGTTTCCCCCTCGCCTTCTTACGTGAGCCTGATTACAATAATCACCCTACCTAGAGGACGGGGGGTGGGGGTCCTCGCCCCAGATCCCCCTTCAACTCCCCTCGCCTTCTTACGTGAGGGCCGCCATCTTGGACAACACCTCGAACAATAGGGCGGCCATCTTGGAATCATTTGCATAACAATATCGGGTGAATTAACGATGGATGCTGCTCATCTTGAATCTTAAAAACCAATTTAACATGAAATACTTAATTATTATCTTTATGTCATACAGTCTGTGACAGTAGGATATGACCCTCATCTTTGCAGAAATACCACTGCCTACAATTTGGACTATTATGTCCAGGTTGAGAGAATACTAACCACTGTTTAGGAGCCCCAAGCATTTATACTCACCTAGCTAGCTAAGAAATGAGAATTTTATGATCACTGTTTTCATTATTACTGTACCAAAAAATTGCGTACTATAAAACAGGGCATCTTTTTGTACATGTATAAAGAGCTTGTTCAATAAAAAGAACTTGTGTTAACCATTTTTGCTCTAATGAAAACCTCAGAACGAGAAATTGTGCCATCCTTGGCTTGTTGGTTTCTTTCTTTATATTATAACTTTAACAATATAGCAGTGCATTTTTCCATTTTATAAAGGAGGCCTTCCATGCTTATTTAAATTTTCAGTCAGAACCAAAAACTGTATATTGTCATTGTACAAATTGGCTTTGCTTTTAGTTTACCTTTTTTAAAGTCTCTCTCACGTCCAAGTCGGGGATATCTTCTTCTGTCAAATATGGAAGACAACTATTTACATCTTCGGTCACAAGGTATTCAGTAATAGCTCGAGATAACCCTGTCAGACCAAAGCCAGCATGCAGAATTGAGTGGGCAATGAGATTTCCAGCATACTTGAAATAGTCTGAAGCTATGTACTCCTCACTGTGCACAGGTACCAGATGGTCCATTTCCCCTTCAAACAGCACAATTCCACCTTTGCCATCTGTCATATTAGCCATCACCATATGGCAGAGCTCTCTTGTCAGGCCATCAGCATCCATTCCTTCCTCATCACGAAATATCACATTAGGCGTTGCCTTGAGGCTCAGACCTCCATGTTTCAGTAGCCGGAACATGTCTCTAACGACACTGCAGCTGCTATGGCTTGCTGTAATGATTTGTGCAGGAGCACTTTTATCAATCATATGCTCCCTGAATTCTTTGAGAGCAACCTCTGGCGACTGTCTGCAAACACTCAAAGGAATATCATCTTCTTTATCCTCCACACAGCTTGAGAAAGAAAAATAAATAAATCATGCATATTCTATGTCTTAATGCATTTACATAAAAGTTACTGTGTCTTGACCAAGAATGCCTTAAATTATCTATAGTAGATGTAACTAATTGATGACATCAATGTGGTCACTGGGTAATCAATAGGTAATCAATAATCAATTATTTATCCAAAATTGGGAATACCCTGGTACTCAATGAGTAATCAAAAACTACTGTTGAAGCTTCAAGAAATTTTTAGTCACTGATCTCTCTGGCTTATGGCAAAAAATCCGAGAAAATGATAAGAAACTGTTTCTTGATCACAACCTCACTTATTTTAAACTACATTAGAAAGAAATTCCCACCATTACCTATTGCATTTATCTCCTAAGTTGACAGCCATGTCACTGGGTATTTCGAAGTCTAAAGAGTGATCACTGCCCACAAATATAAATTTGTCACACCCTGAAGAAATCATGGATGGAAAACGTATAGGTTTGGATTGTTTTAGAAAATGCCAATATCTTACGAACCATTTTCAAAGAGAGAGGGTTACCCTTGTGCTGGGGTAACCCTAAAGCAAGTGGGTTAAATTCAACTCTAGTTTGCTAGTAAATTTCACAGTTTATAGCTATCACCCAGATCAATTTTACCAGCTGTACTGAGATGTTTTGTCACCATTAAAGTCATGGGAACATTGTCTTAAAATGCATAAAAATACCTGTTATTTTCTAGATGTTCATAATTTTGCTCAAAAATAATTTGGATAATGTGATTCAAACTGTCAAGATTACTGGTCACGCATGACAGAGGAAACTTGTCCAGGGAAGGCAAGTTATCTCTAAAGCAGAGCGTTAACAAGGCAGGTAGAGTAACGCTCTTGCTAGGGTAATCCTAGCACTCACTTAGGGTTACCCTAGTGCTAGGGTAACCCTACCTGCTCTGTAAACAGAAAGAAAGAAGAAATGAGAAAGTGCTCCAGTAACCCTAGCACCATGCAGGGTGAACCCTCCCTCCTTGTAAACTGGGCCTTAAATATTGATGTTATCCTAATGTCAATGTAAAAGGAGCTTGTTTACCTCCAATGCTATTCAGCTGCTATTTATTTATATATTTTTTGTAATACAACAACAAAAAATAATTTCCTATTCAAGTACTACGATATGCTGTTATTTACATTTGTTGCATTTCCCTCAAACAAGAGATTGCACTGCTGAGGTTTTGAAACCCTTAACCACACCAATTAAGAGTTAATGTCAGTAAGGATCAAAGATCGGGCGGACAGAGCTCAAAATTTGATTTCGCTTATACTTTGTACATTGGTAGGCCCAGGTACTATACATATGAAATCAAGGTTTATTTGCCTGAATATTGTTTCGTTTCAAAGAAATTTGATTTAACTGTAAACGGTATTTTTCGTCGTAATAACCTTGAAAATAGCCAACTTTGACGAAGTTATTGAGTCATTTAGTCGATCGTTTGAGGTGTCTTCACAGATATCCAGTTAAACTAAAGCTATTTCAGTCCACTGATTCCCAAAACAGCTCGCTAACGTTGCTAACAAAAAATATGATTTTTTAAAGAAGCACACCAATATCCTTCTCAAATTTGGTGGAATGGCTGGTCAAAACAACATGTCAGAAATGCCCGCGGTACGCAACGAAGCACACCAGAAAACCTTTTGGAATTCTTTAAAGAACAGTTTTAACTTTCTACAAGTTTATATGTTTGGGATCTTTCGTACATTTTTGGCAAATACGTCTTAAAGTGAGCACAATTCCGGCTTCCGCCATCTTGGAATGTCCTACATTACCGAAACAGGTGAAACGAAGTAACCGTTACGGAATCGAACGGTACATAATTTTTCGCCTCTTTTCACTAGAGCATCTCCCATGAGCTTTAAGATCAACCAAATTTACCTGTAATCAAGTCCAATGTCAAGAAAAAGCAACAAGAAACGCACTATACTTCGGCGGTATTAAACTCTCGGCAATCGTAGTCTGCGAAGACCAAAAGTGACTCCATGCTGTGAGTCAGGCAACGTCTGGACTTTGACACGATTCGCTGAGTCCCACTTGTGCACCCTTCGCTTGAGCTTTCAATACTTATTCGCTTCATTTTTAGTGTTGATAAGTCTCCTACCATGGGCGCTTTTAGCTCTCCATCCCGCATCTCGCATAACAATATTCCTTGTGTCACGCAATATGTGTGACAAATGAACCGGAAATGAAATTCTCCTCAAACTTCTTTTCGGCATTTAAGAAACTTTCCTGACTTAACAAAGTGAATCCTTTACTAAAACGGTCAGAGCAGAGGCTGCAATTTTTACATTAAATTTATGTGGGTAAATTAAATTATCTCAACTTTAACTATAATCACACGTATATCTAGAAATATTAAATTGAAAGTACTAACATCATTTTTTAGAAATGACGGAGAAAATGCATGCCTTTGAAAATCTAGTGATTTTCACATATTTATCTTTTGTTAAAAGAGAAAGTTAGGGTAACTGACATATTGTTTGCATTCTTTTTCGTCACCAGAGCTGCTATCAGTTTTTTTGGCTTGTCAAAAGCCACGCAGTCTGCTGATATGTACGCAGCCTCTGCTGAAAAACAAAATTGGTTCGCCATTCTTTGCTACTTGTTGTATTTGTTCTTCTTGTTCATTGTTCGGAAGCAAGGAGATTCTGGGTTAAACGAGTGGGCATTAAAAGTACAGTCTCTTTATCTGAGCTGTGAACTTATGCATCAATTCCAGCTGCGTACAACCCCTGCGGGCTGACCTCTGGGGTGGCCCGGGGTTGGCAAATGCCCGACCCCCTGGTAAGGGAAAATTTCCTAATCCCCCAACCCCTGGACTGACAAGGAGGAAAATGTCCCACAGTGGCCCGGGAGGGACTAGGTGCAGCTGGAATTGATTGATGCATTAGGGCATTGCATTTTGCGTGACCCGTGACCCCTGAAAACTTTAGTTATAATCATGTACTATAACAACTTCGTTCCCAGGGTTTTCTCCTACCGTGTAGGAGAGAACCCTGGGAACGAGGTTGATATTATAACCAGATACAGGCTTATAATTTCTTAGCTCGACTGCTGTACGTAATAGAGAGAGGTATGATCTGTATGCGTCTTTTCTAGTCGATTACACAAGAGCACTCCTTAACGACCTGCGTAATACGACTTATAAGGGGCTTTTTTCGTTTCTCCGTGATACCATCCATGTTTAAGCCAATACCTTCACAAATGTCCCTTAGCATAGCAACCGTTAAGGTAGATAATTTCTTTGTATGAACCAAACTGCAAATGTTACGGGAAAGGGCGACAATGGGGTGACGTAAAGCAATTTCTTCGTTGACAACTGCCTTTAGGTGCGAATGTAAGGCCTCTGCCTCGACTGCACTCTGCTCTTCGTCTTCACTTTCACGCTCTTCGTTCGATGTTGCTGACGTTTTTCGAATCCTTGCTGCCAGTCTTGAGAAGAATCCTGCCACCTGCTGTGGCGAAAGAATATCCTTTCCACTGAAAATACGAGCACCCTTTTCGTCCCTCACCCTTCGCATTTCTTGCGATACCTGTTGAGGATCTGCCTTTTTACCACACTCCTCCCCAATGAGAAACTGTTCTGTCAGGAACTTTCTTTGTTCTTCTGTAAACTGGGTTCTTCTCCTTGTTATTTTAAGAGCCCATCCCATCTCAGGTGGGGAATGTAGTTCGTCAACTGAGCGTTTTGATGCCGCATAGAAACCAAAAGTTGGAACTTTCATTTGCTCTCAAGTTATTCTTGCAGCGTATTTTTTTCTGGCTTTGTCAAACAGTGTTTCTTTTTCTAGCGCGCGTTTATGCTTTCCTTCGTCTAAATGTGCTTGCAAACTTGAGGACCCCTGGAATGTCTGAATACACCCATCTTCTGGGCAGGTAAAAAGGCTGCTTACTTCCTCTTTCTCTTTTTCTACATCCATGTCTTGTCCTGCTGTCTCTTGCTGGTCAGGTCTACTCAACTGTTGTTCGGACAAAGATTTTTGCTGCACTCCCTTTCTAGGATTGATTTTTCTAAAGATTGACTGCTGAGAGCGGGTATCAGGAGGTTCCAAAAGTTCAAGTGTAGCAGGAAAGATACCATCGGTTTGAATGTCTTTCCATGGTACCAGCTTTCCGGGCCCGATGTTATAAGCCTTCCATGTTGTGATATCATTTGGACAAAACTGGAAGTTATTAAGGGTACTAATTCCGTCCCATTTGATCACGTGTTTGCCAGCAGATACTTCGGGAAGCTTCACATACTTTACAATAACGCCAGGAATACTGCCATTTGATTCAATGGCTTCTTTCATCTGTGCAACGTTGTTCACATCGTACCCCTCGTTTAAGTACACATTGATATGTCCTTTAATTGTTGCGGCCTGGCGGTCGGCTTATCCCTTGCCCCCTTGTGGATCTGAAAAGTCGAACCTCTCCACCTTGACATCAGAAAGACTGTTCAATCTGCTTCCTACAATTGTTGAGCCACAATGATAACATCCTGCATTGTCCTGTTTGCAATACACTTTTTGCAGTTCTGGTCGATGCTCCTTCAACATCTCAGTAACATCTTGTAAAATGGCGGTTACTGCAACGCTATCCTGAGGACAACTCTGAAACAGGTGGACAAAAGTGAGCTTTTCAAGCGGGGCATTTGCTTCTGATCTTGCAAAAGCCACTGTTATGTGACATGGAATACCACGTTTGGCGAACCAGTCACACTGTGATTCGCGAAACTTTCGCGGCAAGAATTTCATCGCCCAGTCCATAACTAATAATGCTGAACTCCGACATAGGACATCTAACACGTCATGTTTTGCTTGATCCTGGTTAACTGTTCGGAGTTGGTGAGCTTTCCATGCCAAAATGTCCTTTTTAGCGTGAACCATTAAACAGGTACTGTCATCTCTTTCTTCTTCAGACTGAAGTTCTGTGCACACTTCTTTTATGGTAGACAGCACCTTGGTTAATTTACTGCATTAGTAGCAGACCTCATCGTGGTTATGGTTACACTTTCCTTGAAAACAACTATTTTTAGGGTCACTTAGGGAAAACGTTAAAGGAGAACTGAAGTAAAAAAATAACCATTTTTTTAGTTAATGCTTAAGACCCAAACATCAATGTTTGACTTTCTTTTTGTGCTTTTTTGCCTTTTTTCCCACTCGAAAAAATTGTTTTGCTCGCCGTTATGGGCCTTTAGCATTGCGGCTCAGAATCGGCCCGTCAGCGGTTGTTTTCGAAGCGTGTGACATCATGTATGGGGAAGAAAGGGGATGTTCCATGAAAAGCGTACTGAAAGTCTTTTATGCTGAAGAACCCAAGCACGATGTCCAGGTGTCTTCAAGGGCAAATTGTACCGAAAATGCCACAGATGACCTATTCTTACAGTTTGCCACACTCTTTACTGTATAGGCTTAATCTTTAAATTCGGAGATCTCCTTCGGATGAAAATGTGGATGACGCGGCGTTGGCGCGACACTGTAAACAAGAACCGCGTAGGTAACTTAGGTTTACTGCACATCTGTTTGAAAGACATACGAGTAGCAGAAATATTAACAAAGTAAAAAAATATGAAATTTGTACATCAAGGATTTTAATTAGTTGCAGCAACTTGTAAGCATCGATTTATTTTGTAATTAAACAGTCTCTTCTTTTCTGACTTTGGTCAATTAAAGTGTTCCCTTCATTACAAGCTGTTACAAGCTGTACAGCTTACAAACTTACACACTGGTAGCATTTATTTAATATTTCTAGACGCACCGGCAGAAGTTGCGATAAAGGAACTTTTTAACAGAGGTTATTTAGTATGAAACTGGATCGTTTTGACTACGGTACTCTGTGTTATTTTCGATCAGCTCACAGGGCACGATGACGGGGCGCTATTATACAAAGCACGTTTGTTTGGACATGGCGCAACTTGGCGATAAATGAGTCCAACCTTTCGCAATTTTTGTGAGTAACGAGGAGAAACTTTCTGGTATTGCATAACGCCAACCGTATAAATAAAGCAATTCCTTGCACAAGGTTTACTTTCTATCGAAGTGTTTGTTGTCTTTCGTAGTTAGCCTGTTGTCGGGATATTCTAATTCTCCGATCATGGTGTATTGTAGCGCTGTGGGTTGCAATAATGATTCTCGATATGTTGGTAGTAAGCAAGGGGTAAGCTACCACAAATTTCCCACTGATGGTAAGCTCTTGGAAGAGTGGCTGGCGAAATTATCCCGGCTAGATCTTGATGTTACAAAAGATTCCAGGGTATGTTCGCTTCACTTCGAACCTGAATGCTTTGAGCGTGACCTAAAAGCTGAACTTCTTGGACTTACATCTACCAAATGTAAGTTGAAGGTAGATGCAGTGCCAACAATTTTCGACCATCGTCCGAAAAAGAGGCCGAGACTATCATCTGAGAGGCGCCTCCAGGAAAGATGCAAACAAGAGGTAAGGATTGTCAATTCATATTGAAAAAAAAAGGTGAGTGCAGATCTTATGGTACATCTGCGGATGTTCATAAACACGGTCACGCAATGTTAAAACCTGCAATAATGAAAAGGCCCTTTGCTGTATTTTCTCATTGGATTATTAATCATTTTCTAAATCTGGGGTGGTAATAGAGGCTAATTCCTTCTATTGCAGTTGATTAGCTCTGTGTTATCCTCTCACCCTGCCCTACCTGTTGCTGTTGGAGAACCTAGTACTTCAAGTGCATGTGACCAAACTGCCAGCCCCAGTGAACAAGTTCTTGAGGAACCTGAGAATGTGGAAATCGCATCGGTTCCTACTAGCTCGCCTATAGAGACGCATGAGTTTGGATGTCAAGTTAACACTCGAGGAGAGAGACTTCTGCTGAAATCAGTAGGGACCCAAACACCTGACTCCTTTGGTCTTTGTGACCAGTACACTCAGACCGAACCAGACCTTTTTGATGGGGAAGCCTGGTTCTTTAACACTGAGGAAGAACCAGGCAGTGAAAATGAGAGTGTTGAAAATTTATCCCCTCACAAAGACCCATCTTATATCCCCTCTAAAAGTGATGAAAGTGATGATGAGGAGGAAGAAGTTTCAATGGCAGTACCATCAAAGTTGAAACCTCAAACTCCCCAAAATGACGGCAAATTTCTTGTATTTATGGAACAATTGGATGAACTTTTGCATCGATGCCCTACATGTGGGGCAGTAGTAAGCAAAAGAGAAACGTCCACTCGGGGAAGTCAACTATGTATTGCCTTAAAATGTAAAGATGGGCACGTAAAAATTTGGAAGAGTCAACCGATGCTCAAAGGGATGGCTGCTGGAAACTTATTACTGGCTTCAGCAATTTTACTAAGTGGAGCAACATACACAAAAATAGCATCTTTATCTGAAATTTTGAACTGGAAAATTTTTAGTGAAAAGACCTTTTACAACATTCAAAACATGTACTTATTTCCTGTAATTAATGAGGCTTGGGAGGTGGAACAAAATTCTGCTTTAAGTGAGCTTGAAATTGAAGACCTGTGGTTGTCTGGGGATGGTCGATGTGACAGTCCCGGACACAGTGCTAAATATGGGACATACACCATGATTGATCAACTCAGTGACAAGATATTTGATTTTCAAATTGTTCAGGTTAGTGAGGTGACCAGCAGCAACGCAATGGAAAGGGAGGGGTTTAAGTGGCTGTCCACCTAAGAGCGGGCCGGCGAGTTTCGGATCGCCAGTAAACCTTCCCTTTATTTTTTGTGGGTGAAAAGGACTTAATGAGGAATGATTAAAATCGAACTAATTTTATTCAAAATCCTTTTCTGGGCTTCGCTAGAGCACAAAACTTCTTTCCTGTCTGAGAGTGCTTTTTCAACCTTGATGACCGAAATTCGGTGATTTTAAAGCCGCGCTTCTTCGTAACGGATAAATATCGCTAAATTCTACATAGTACAATGGATTTAGCTGCAGTTGGCTTCCCGTATAACGGAATATGGAATAATTTGACGCAAAATTAAATTAAATTAATAAAATCAAACACAAGCCCCTTTGCGTTTTTTTTTCCCTCTTGAAAAATTCTTCCAAAGTAAAAGCTAAAATCTCCAAAGCGGTACAAAAATCACAGGTAAAATGCACTTCACAGCAAAGATGTTACCTTATTTTGTCGGAAAATAAAGTCAAAGGTGCGGGTATCGTTCTGGGTTGGACGTGATCAAACGTTTTTAAGAGCCTCTTTTCAGCATTATTTGCATAGATTTGGTTCACACACAAGGACTTTAATTTAGTAGATATTTTCTCAGTAGCTGAGAATGTTGTTGTGTATCCTCAAAATAACGAACATGTGTTTTCTTTTCACTAGCCTTTTTAAGTTTGTATAAATGAAAGCCGAAAAAAATGCCATAAAGTGACATTTTTGATCAACCCGTCGGATATGCAAATCATGCTTGTTTACAGACAGGTTGTTCATTTCAGCTATGTTAAAATCTCAAACTACGTACGGTTATTAACTTCTTATCAAATGTAATCAATCTTCAGCTTGGAAACTCAGCAACTGGATACCCTTTTTAAAATAGAAATTTATCTCATTCCATTTGAGTTTCTTTTTCCGTTTTAGTCTAGGAGCATATGTACTCCCGTGGGAAGTTCGTGCTGAAAGCAAGCGATTGGTCTAGAAGTGTTAAGAGGACCCCAAAGGACAAGAAAAATCTTGTTGCCAGTTTTGTAACCCGCACCGAGGCTTTCCAGGGGAAGGGTAACAAAATAGCCTAAAAGAACCTGCATGAAAACGAGGCTGGGGAATAAAATGTCTTAAAACTTTACAAACTGTGAATAAAATGACACTAAAATAACAGGAGATGTAAAACTCGATGTCAGTTTTCTCGTTAGCCGATGGGACACTTCGCTAGTCACGTGACGAAGCTAGCATGAAAACGAGGCTGAGAAATAAACGTACTATAACGCTATCAACTGTGGATAAAACGAAACCAGAATAACAGGAAATATGAACCTCAATGACGCCTGTTTTTGCAATAGGAAAGCACTTACTAACTAGTGGCTGAATTGGGTATTCTCTGGGATATTACGTGTCCCATCACGTCGCCAAAGTAACACAGAAATGTGCTGGTTTGTAACATTTTTGACTGATAATTTAATGTGGATTTAGATACCGTCTTTACATCCAACATCCAACGTATCACAGATAAGAGATCGTTGTTTCAGCTGTGGTGTACAAGAAATTGTGTGACCTGACCAGGATATGTGATGCTCTCATTTTAACTTATCTTTGAGACTGACAAAAAGTTAATAGCGTAACTCCTACTACTGTGAAATGGTCAGCTAGTAAGTGAAATGCTCATACAGAAATGTTTCAGTGTGTCCTACGCGAATTATGTTTCACTTTCACTGTCTTCCTATCAAACCTAGTCATAAAAATTTTTCTCTTCATCTTCATTGACATCATCATTACCATCATCATCATCGTCGCTATCATTATCATCATCGTAACCATCGTCATCATCACCATCGTTGTCATGCAAATTTTCGCAAAGTTCCCCACTGTCTGAACAACTACATAAATCAGTGCAGCTTAGCCCAGCTTTTCTACATTGGCAGCGGTTTGTTGAGCATCTCTCCTTGGTGCATTTACACTTTACAAGGTAGATTATTGCGTCTGGAGCGGGTGGTATTTTCGTCATGACTGGTACCCAACCATTTTCATCTGCCGTCCAGCCAAAATTTTCTGGAGATGGAAGGGTGGGATTTGCGACTTTGTCATTATTCCACACCAGAAGTTGATAGTGAGCTCTTAATATTGCTTGACTTAGGGCAGCTTGGGTTGGGGGTAGCCGTTCTTACTGCGCTTGCTTCTTTCGAAACAACCACCATCTCACCTCTTTCACTATACAAATATCTGTCCTTGGTACATACAGCTGGCACACAAACTTCTCGATTAAGGCCATCATCTCTCTGCTGGGAATCGCATCTACTCCAAGAGCTGAAAAACCACTGATGACTTCTTCGTCAGCTTCTATGAACGTTTTCCAGCAGGACGCTTTTCCCTTTCCAGAAAAGCAGCCAGTGTTGTCAGCTCCACTAAAGCATGAAAGGCAGGAAGGGCTGCTGCTTTTGCAGGACCAAGAGCATGAAAAAATTTTTCGAGCTTGATCTCACGATGATTATGGCCTGTGCCTGTGACAAACGAGGTGTTTTTGCATAGATGTGGGTACCGTCTAACAGACAAGACAAAAACATCTGTTTCGGGAGAGTGAATACGCAGCTCAGTTGCACCATTGGCTGTGGCATCAATAGCATGCAGTAATATCTTAATGTCTGCCTCTTCCTGGTTGCTCTCTAGATATGACATGTCTTTGTTTGTTCCCTTGCACTGAGATCCCCATGCTACCACAACATTTCGTCCATTTCTCTCCCCATATTGGATTATCTTCTGTGCCAAGAAATCTGTCAACTCCATCTTGGTTTTGTTGTGTAGAAGTAGCTTCATTGGAACTTTTGCGATGTGGTTAGAGGCAGTAATGCGATAATACACGGGTTGTTGCCCTCCTTGCCTCTTAATTCAAGTGCCTTCCTTCAGGGAGGATGGAAGATCATATCTGTCAAAAATCAGGCGGAGTTCTTCATTGTCTTTGTACTTCTCAAAGATGAGGCTGATGACGTGGTCTGCAAGGTTCAAGCAGTTTCTAACCCATTCAGGCTTAACAAGTGATTGCACTTCAGCCATTGCATCAACAATAGAGACCCTCGTGTGCTCTTCTCTATTCTGCTCACTCTGAACTGCATTAGGGTCATTGCAATCGTTACGATCTACAGACAGTTTCTCCAAGATGTTCATCAGGGCACTCTTAAATGAGCAACGGAGCATCGTTCCATCAGCTGCAAACATTGACCTTGGCACAACAGAAAACTCATATGTCCCGACTGCCTCTTTAATATCAATCTCTGGTCGACTCTTGCAAACAACCATCATCCTTGCAAACAGGTTCCTGTCTTCTTGCAACTCCAAGATGTTGTTGCTCGTCCCTAGTTTTACTTTTTTCCCTTCTGTTTTCCACGTTTGAAGCTTCTGCTTCTTCATCGGGGCCCAGAAATTGATTTTACCTTCTTGTAACCGCTCTTTGACAAAACACTTAGAGTTTCTGTCCAATGTTACTTTGTTCACAAAGATCTTTCTTGACGTTCTCCGGCATCACAAGCTTGGTTACAAGGTTAAACAAATCTCCACTGTGCTGTTTAAATGGATTGGTGAAGCTCTCCATTGTGATCAACAACTGCTCGATACTTTAATCTTCACGGGCAAGTACAGCCGGTGCGAGAGCGTGATGATGAGAACCTGAAGTTGTGAAGGAAATGCCCGCCATACTTTTCGCTTGTTCAGATAAACGAGCTAGTTCAGGGGCGATAAGGAAAAACTTGGCTCGGGCACTCGGGTTTAAAGTAATTCCAACCAATCCACCTGATACCTTCATTGAACGATTGATGTGCTCAAGGGCATTATCGGCTCCAAGTGCACAGAAGGGCGTATTGGGGTTCTTGTTCACAACCCAGTTCCCGTCAAGAAATTCACCATAGATCTCGGGATCTGACTCTGGCAACACCAGTATTTCGGCTAGGTACAGCGGAATCATCCTCGCGTAGTTTAGGCGGTCGTGAGCGAAGAAATATTTTGTAAACAGCTTTAGGACTGTAAGATGCAAATTCCAGTCCCCACTACGAACTGCTGTGATAAACAACATCATCTCCATAACCATTCTCATGTAATGACGGAATACTTTGAATTCTGGGTTTTTTTCATGGGCGGTATCAAAAGCCTCCATCCTCCCAGATACATCAAGAGACTGCATAGCTTCTACCATCTTTGCATGGGCATTCTTTACTTCATTCTTCGTTCCTTTCTTGCAAGCATCGGCAAGTTCGTTTGCAACGTTCACGAGTTTCTCATGTATCTGTGACTCTTGTTCCAAAAAGGCTTTCTGGTACATCAGAAACAAGGCTTGAAGGGTAACCATATGAGCTGCTTCTCCTCTTTTGACATGATTGCCATCAATTATCTGCTTGACCGTCGCAGGTCCGTAGAGCTCGGACTCGATCCAACAAAGATCAATTCCACTGTTATCGATGAAAGCCCCAATTGTTCGAAGTTGAGCCATGACAATGTGTAATTCACCAGGAATCACCAGCAAGGTTGTTATTAGGTGATTTAGATCATTTCTAGCCATCTGAAGCTTCTTGACTGGTTGATACAAACCCATATCAAGGGAAATCACGGTCTTCCTTTCTGGACCTAGAACCTTTGTGGTGATTGACTGTGCCTGCATCAAAATGGTAAGCAAAGTGTTCCATTCATGGGCTGGTGCTGCAACCAGTGGGGGAGAACTTATTCGTGTCAATGGCATACTGCTGTGAATAAGAGAGTTATATCCAGACCAAACTGGCACTTTCGTCGATGCAAAATGGGGAACTTGCTGGTTCAGCATTATATTTTCATCTCTTTCCGTTTCTTCAGTTTGCTCTTCAGATGGAGTCCTCGTCAAGGTGCGCCCAAAAAGCCAAGCAAAATCTTTGAGTTGCACTGTTATAGGAATCTCTTCCTCAGAAAAAAAGCCAAAGGTTGGATATAACGGGCTTTCTGGCTTGCAAGGAGGCTTTAGGCATTCCAGCAAGGTTGTTATCGAATCTGGAAGATCCTTTATTGTACGACGTTGACTTGTTGTGTTCTCTAACCTAAAGTCAAAGGAAAAGTCAGCCTCTATATAAAAAACATAAAGGCATGCACCATGAGAATTGATTGTTTTTTTTTTTTGGACTTGCATGCACTGTTTTTTTACATTCACTTCCAACTGTCTGGCTAAAAAATAATGCTATAGGAAAACGTGTGTATAGCGTCTGAAATTAGACTGGTGGTGGGGTATTGCCTGTATGTTGAAGATTTCTAGTCTTGTTATATATGTGACATACATGAGGGATAATAAATTTCAAACATAATATTATAACATCATTAGTAGTAGTGGTAGTGGTGGTGGTAGTGGTAGTGGTAGTGGTAGTAGTAGTAGTAGCAGCAGCAGTAAAACAAATGTAATTGATTGTAACCTCAGATCCAGTTCCACGTCATCTGGTTCTCTCTTCTGGTAAATGGCCATTGCAGCTCCATGAAAAGTTCGCTGACCATCGTATGTGTCTTCTGCGAAGTCTATATTGTCTACTGCAAAGGATATATGCCTTCCGCTGACAATATTTGGAGGAAAAAAAACCCCACCATTCTGCTCCATACGTTGAAAGACGTACTGCTCTATTTGTGCCTCTACTCTCAAGAGCCTGTTATACTCAACAGCTAAGCCGAAACCATGAAGCATGTTCACAATTTCTTTGCTCCTGACAGCCTGGTGTACAGCTAGGCTGATAGCCAGCTGTTGCGGCATTTCACGTGTTATTCTAAGCATTTCAGATTTCTTGTTTTTTGTCTGTCGCTCAGTCAAGGTAAGAGAAACAGTACTTTGAGCTAGAGTAACGACACGCTTACGGACTTCGCAGGACTTCTCATGCTCGTTTGTTGTGTTAGTAGGGCCTTGAACAACCCATCGGAAAAAGCGGTAAAGTTCCGGAGGTATATGCTCATCTGATATGTTGTCCAGAGAGCCTGTAAATACCCAATTTTTGCATCTATTTATACAACTGTGCAGCAGAACAGCGGCATCATATAGTGTTTTGATTTGCTCAGAACTTTTTGGGTAGGCTTCTTCTGATGAGCGGATAGCAGCATCTCTGGCTTCTTTAACGCTCTCCCTTTCTGACTCATTCAATCTCTTTGGCTTGTGGAATTCAACGTTGGGTATCTCGGTAGATATTAGTTGCTTCAATTTCTTCCTGCTGAATGGCGCACTTGCCACATGATTTGCTTGTAAAATACAATGGTACACAGCTTCTAGCTCTGCCATACTAGGAATCTTCCCTTCCTTCAACACTTTCTCTGTCATGTCTAGAAACTATTTCAGCTGCTATCTCAGCGCTATCTGGTGATTTGCAACTACCTTGGTCAGAAGATGGTCTTCAAAGTACACTTGTTACATTACTTGCCCAGCACTTCTTGTGATATTTTATGTCAATAGCATGTGCATCACTTGCATCAATGGAAGTAGATAGCTTGACCAGCAGTTTATCATTTCCAGCTGACTCTGTGGCAGCCCGTAAAGAATGGCCTGCTGATGTGGTACATACAGAGTGCATTGTTTCTCTATATCCTGCAGCTTTTTCACAGAAGAAGCACACATTCTTGTCATACGGTGATGTCTTAGAACGTGTCAGTTGTTTGACTTCAGAATCCGCTGGTTTTCGTCTGGATTCATCTGGTCCAGACAACTCTTTCTCATGCCTGTCCTTTACTCTTTTAAGCTTCCCCATGTGAACAGCATCTTGGTAGCATTTTCTATGCCAAGAAGCGTTACTTGAAAGAAGTTGTTGTGGAGAGATGTTATTCAGCTTTGTCCAGACTTCAGAAAACTGTGAATCTCCATAAAGAACTCTTTCCTCAATAAACTTCGGTAACTTTTCGTGTGACACCGGGTTTTCTACGAGACTTTCTTCAGTTTTTTTCTGACAAATCATACAAAGCCTAAGGTCAAGTGTTTACCCTAGTTCTGTTGTTTTTGACGTCATTTCACTGCACTTACAGAACAAACATCATTGCAGTATACTTACAGAGAAAACATGGCGGACCTCTATTCTGATGACAAATACTGCTGACCACAAAAAAACGTGTATTATGTCCCAGTCCTTTCTGAGTTATAACCCGGCATAGTTTCGGAAGTTCCTTTATCCTTGCTTTCCGGTCGCTCTTTAAACAAGGTCTTTTTGGGTCGTAACCTTTAAAATTTGAGCTTTAACCGGTTTGTAATAATATTTGAGTAAAACGATGAGACGCTTTTTTTAAACCAGTTTCTTTTTACTATTGAATGGAAGTTGTTCCCGACAGAAGTTGCCATAACACTTTGACTTCATCATTAAATTTACCACTGCAGTTTTTTACTTCTTTGTTTTGGTTTGTTTTATTGTTGTGTTGTTGTCTAAGGCAGATCACAAATTTCTTTTATGAAAATTATTGTTAAATGAAGTTGTTGGTAACTACGTTTACTTGACACACCACTTACTGGCCAGGATGGCTCACCACACGTCACAAAATTGTATGTTTTACTATAAGCAAAGGTTGATTTGAAACTTTTACCTCGTATTATCTGCAGTGTAAAATCAGCCTGTGTGACGTGTCCCACCGGCTTTGGTCAACACTAACACTAACAAACTTGAATTTTTTTATCTCGCAGCCTCGTTTTAATGTTAGATTTCTCACGTGACTAATACCGTATCCCACTGGCTTAAGCTAACACTGGAAACATAGAGTTATATGTCTCCTGTTATTTTGGTTTCGTTTTATCCACAGTTGATAGCGTTATAGTACGTTTATTTCTCAGCCTCATTTTCATGCTAGCTTCGTCACGTGACTAGCGAAGTGTCCCATCGGCTAACGAGAAAACTGACATCGAGTTTTACATCTCCTGTTATTTTGGTGTCATTTATTCATAGTTTGTAAAGTTTTAAGACATTTTATTCCCCAGCCTCGTTTTCATGCAGGTTCTTTTAGGCTATTTTGTTACCCCTCCCTGGAAAGCCTCGGTTCGGGTTACAAAACTGGCAACAAGATTTTTCTTGTCCTTTGAGGTCCTCTTAACACTTCTAGACCAGTTGCTTGCTTTCAGCACGAAATTCCCACGGGAGCTATATTTCTTACATATGCTCCTAGACTATTTCGAGCATTTGACATGATTTGAATTTGAATTCCCACATTCGTGTTTATCCCTCATTTATCATGAACATGTCGGATTCTCTCACCTCGGGTGACTTTCCTCGTGTAGCTCTTGAGAAATTATTATGAATCACTTTAAGTCTGGCGAAGGGTATGTCTGTTGTAATATCATAGGTGACGAATTACTCCTTAATTTTGGCGCGAAATTTCAGCGATAATTTGTAATTTCACATGTGAAATTACAAAAATTGCCATGGTAACCTTCCGTACGTCTCAGTGTCAAGATGGCGACGAAGGTTTAAAATGTCATGAATGAAGATGCCAGGGCATAAAAAGACACTTTAGAAAACCTGAACACACGAAAGAGCACATCAAGAAGGATTCTAACAGGTCTTTTGTCGAAAAACTCTGAACTGAAGCCAAATTTAAGCTCTAAACGTTTGAGAGAGTGCAGGAGTTCTCGATTGATACGATCCAGTATACTTGTGAAATTAGGGAATAATTTCACACGCGTTTGTCCAAACCCTAATAATTTCCCGAGCCTAATTTCACTCGTCACCATTTGATTACAACACACTAATATTTTTCCGAGTGCGGGTAATATTGAACGTTTGTCCCACACGCCTTCAGTGATATGCTAATTTGCATTTTTGTCACGCAATATACCTCCTGTATCGATCCTTTTCTTTGCATAAACAAATAAAGGGTGAACCATTACCTTATTGATAGGGGGTGGGGGGAGGACAAGGACACCGAGATTAAAAAAGAATGTTACAGGGCTGGAAGGATAACATATATTAATTTATACATACAGCGAAGTGCCAGAATGGTGTCCTCATCGATAGTGCTCAAAAACTTGTAAGGCGCAGATATCTATATAAATATATTCAAGTGCTCAATAGTTAACCTAAAGCAGAATAGAAGTAGACTGATGAAACTGGATTAAATCTTGAACATTTGTTGCTACCCCCAAGTTTCTGTTCAGTCACAGTTTGCGAGGCAATCATCAGGCAACTGCCAAAATTAACGGTTACAATCAAAGATATAGGTAAAACAGAACAGTAAATACTAGGCGTGGCGCGTGGCTCGTCGCACTGTTTATAATATGTAAACCTGTAATGTCTACCCTGGACAATAGAAATGAACTAATCTCAGCTTGCAGGCACTCAAAGAAATTTCTACTAAACACTGTCCTAACTTGGTTAGTTCTTGTCGCAAATTTGACATGTTGTAAGCATCACTTAAGGACGACGTGCCACTCACCTACGCCACCCCTGGCATTTATTGTTTTGTTTTACCTGATGATTTGCCTCGCAAGAGGCATGACTCTCTAAGTAGCAATAAATGTTCAAGATATAATCCAGTCCCATCTGTCTACTTCTATTATATACATACATATATACAGCTTTTTCAAGAAGCTAAAATTAATGCAGCCCCCACCCCCATCAATAATTGAACGGTCCACACCCAAGAACACGTAAAGTGCCACATTGCTTGTAATTAAATTCATTCATTACCAGAAAAAATTCCTAACTTCTATTATATGCCAGGGGCACCCAACGACGGTTTCCTCCTAAATGCATTGAGAACACTTTTTAGGCTATCCAGAGTACTTTTAGATCTCTAGAAATGTATTCCAAGTGGCGCTAAAAAAACTTTTATCTTTTGGGTCATACTAGGGCAACCGTGAGTCTTTTTTCCCGAAAATTTTAGCTGCAATTTAAAATTTTACGAAAGTGAGGATGTTACTGATTCCTTTCTGTATCGCATTTTCGGTTCCGAGAATTTAGGTTTCCTTTCTCTACGAAAAACAGCAAAAAGACCTGGGGTGTGAAATAGGAAAAATTAAACTTCAGAAAATCGTAGGGAATTTATTAGATTAGCTTCAAAAATTGTACATGCATGGAACGGTCATCTAAGAAATTTTTAGCCTTCCTCAAGCTACAGAAAATTCTGGGCAACTTTCCTTCTCCGAACAGATATTTCACAGAAAACAATCATTGGGTGCCGCTGATATGCATTGGTGACTTTTTTACGTTATTTATGTCTTATTGCCAAAAAGTAAAGTGTCACAATAATGATCTTAACTCATATCTACAAGAAAAAATTCTATTAAAGAAAAAACCTGTCCTGCGGACAACTTTTATCCTTCTGGGGCCCAGTTGTTCAATAGGTGGGTAGCGCTATCCACCATGTAAATCACTATCCACTGGATAGAGTAATTGGTTTCCCTAATACTTATCAATTGGATAGAGATTCATTCCTGGGAACAACTGGGTCCTGCTCTTTTACTAGTATTGTAAATAAAGTACTGAACGAAAAAGCAGGTCACAAACGTTTAAGGGTTGATGTCAAGTTATAAGTTACATGTATAAGTTACATGTAAGCTACATGTATTTTATGACATTTTATACCGGTCTACAGGCCTAAGATGGCTTACAAAACAACAAAATGTACGTTATTTTGACGAAGCATACCAAGATTCTGCCCCATGGGGAAAATATCAGCTTTATCATATGAGGTTAAGTGTAGGCGCCAAACGTGCAATTTTAGGTAAATATTGACAAAAGGAGCTCTCAAAAACGCTTCTTCGCGTCCGACACAGAATGATACCCGCACCTTCGACTTTATTTTCTAACAGAATAAGATAAGATCTTTGCTGTGAAGTGCATTTTGCCTGTGATGTTTGTACCGCTTTGGAGATTTTAGCTTTTACTTTGGAGGAATTTGTCAAGGCAGAAAAAAAACCGTTAGGTGGCTCGTCTTTGATCTTATTAATTTAATTTAATTTTGCATCAAATTATCCAAGATTCCATTATAGGACAAGTCAAATGCAGCTAAATCCATTGTACTATGTAGAATTTCGCGATATTTATCCGTTACGAAGAAGTGCGGCTTTAAAATTACTGAATTTTGGCCATTGAATAAAGTTGAAAAAGCACTCTCAGACAGGAAAGAGGTTTTGTGCTGTAGCGAAGCACAGAAAAAGATTTTGAAAAAAATTATCTCGACTTTAATCATTCCTCATTAAGTCCTTTTCACCCACAAAAAATAAAGGGAAGGTTTACTGGCAATCCGAAACTCGCCGGACCGCTCTTAGGTGGACAGCCACTTAAAAGGTGTATGGAGACTATTCATGAACGAGGAGCCAATGTTAAAGTTGTTGCCACAGATCGTCATGTCAGTATACAGTCTGACATGAGAAAGAATTTTCCACATGTGCAACACCAGTTTGATGTTTGGCATGTGGCAAAAAATGTCGCCAAAAAATTAACAGAAAAGGCCAAGAGGAAAGAATGTAGTGAACTTTTCCCCTGGATCAAGTCAGTCTCTAACCATCTTTGGTGGTGTGCAGACACTTGTGAGGGGGATAAGAATCTCTTACGTGAGAAGTGGATCTCCACTGTCCACCACTCAGCCAACATCCACTCATGGGACAGTGCTGACTTGTATCATGAATGTCCCCACCCACCCATCCCTAGGGAGGAGGCAAGGACAAAGCAGTGGCTTCGCCCTGGTTCCCCTGCACATGAGGCTCTTAAGGAGGTTGTTTTTGACAAAACCCTCCTTAAGGACATTGAGCAATTAACATTAAACTGCCACACTGGAACACTGGAAGTGTACCACAGCGTACAACTGAAATACCTTTCCAAGAGGCAGCACTTCTCATACAAGGGCATGGTTGCTCGCACACAGTTAGCAGCCCTCGATCACAATGCTAACACTGGGAGGCAGCAAGCTACTGTTTCAAGGGGTGAGAATGAGGGGGAACTGAGGTACAAGGTAGTGTTCCCAAAGCAAACGAAGGAATGGGTTGCAAAACCTATCATGGAGAAGACAACAAGAGAACACTTAAAACCCATACTTGATTCAATAGTGGAAAGGAAGTTGCAAGATGCTGCTGATCGGAGCGCAATAGTCACAGCACCTCACATCCCACGCAACATTGCTACAAAACCTCGGCCTGCCAAAGCAGATGTCATTGCAAAGCATACATCGAGATTTCCTGATTCTATATAAACACAGAAATATATATTTTATTGTTGTAATATCACAAAGTACAATGTATGTATTATACATGTTAGCTTTAAGTGTTTTGATTGAATTCAATCATATTATTTGGTTTTTCTGTCAATCTTAATCCTTACCCTCTTGGGAGTGGCCAAACTCTACTCCAAAAATTTTCAAACTCAAATATGTCAATTAACAAAAAAAAAGACTTATTTTCACCAGTAAACAGTTGTACCTGAAGAAATTTGCTGCTTGTCCGGTCAAGATTTTCTTTTCGAAAAATACTGAATGTTATTGTTAAAACTCCCTGAAATATTTCAATTACTATTTTGCAACATTGTAATTATTCAATAATCAATTACTTTAAATGTAAAAGGAGATGCAACAAAATGGATTGAAGCAAAACATCACACTTTTGAAACAAATAAGCTTAATTTTTATTTTTTTAGTTAGACAATGTACATGCATTTGTGAAGGATGAAACGATCTACAAGGATTTTTATGTCCAGTTGTCATAAGGTAAAACAATGTTTACACGCCAAGACCAGGATTATTTACCTTGAAACTAACTTAGCTCGAGTTCTGCTTCCTTGAACCCGGCATATTGCCCAGTTTCCTCAGGAAACTCGTGTTGAATGGCTTTCACAACACACGCTGGAATCACTCGCCGATTTTTTTTCCCTAAGGCGCCATGTGCCCACCATGTAAACTGGCGATAAGTTGCTAAGCGCCAAGTTCTAGGAAAAGTAAACACAATAAGCTTAATTACAGAGTACATGCTTGCTGGTACGATGCTTCGTGCCCCCCAAAAAAACAAAACAAACAACTCACCTGTTCTCAATGAGATCCGGCAAGGGATTACAGCGTATGTTGTGAATTGCCACGAGAGCGGTATTTAACACGTCAGTATCAAGGCAAACAATCCTGAATTTGGCGTGCTCCATAATACATCCAACTCCCAACAGACAAAAACAAATAATAATCCTTTTGAGTGCGATGTCCTTCTCAGTATTCTTGGTGTATACATTGAGGAAAAAGAAGCAACCTAAAAGAGAAACAAACCTGATTCATCGAACTTTTCATTCAATTCCGCAAGTTCTTGGCAACAAAAACACTCTTCCTCCGTTGTCATTGACTTGCACTCTTCGCAAAAGCACCATTCGGTGCTGCCGATTCTTCGTCTCGAATCTCGTTGATTTCTATCACCTGACTCACTTTCGTCTTCAAGATCGACTGGTTCTTGGCCAGGAGGATACGTGGGTTCAAACTGAAATGGCTGAACTCCATTCATTTTGCTAAATCGATTTTTTCTATTCAAACAGATGCTGCGAAGAGATCGAAAGCTTGATGGTAAAGTACGCGCTATATTGTGCGAATGCGAGCCTTCCCCATACCTTACGTCATAACGTGCCGCTGACAATAAAAATGAGCCCACGATGATCAGGCCCAAAAGGCACGAAAACCAAGACTTCAAACCGATTTTTGGAGCAAAAAATAAACGAACCAGAAGAAAGAGCAAAACTCGATTTCTTACACCTAGGGCCACCTAAAACAAATGTAAAAAATGGAAGGATTTTTTACTTCAGTTCTCCTTTAAACAGTGATCTGCAACTTCTGATTCCATTGTAACGTGCACCTAAAATGTGAAAGATTATTATCGTCATCATCATCATAGTCATCGCCATCATCATTACTTTTACTATGGTATTTCGTTATTAATACCAGCTGCTTTAGGGTAAAATCTTTTATATATTAAAAGTAAAAGAAGTTTGAATCTTATGAAAGCTCGTCCATAACCGCTTAAAGGGCGCAAATTGAAGATAATTTGCGCTTAATCGATGTTTCGAGGTTTAGCCTCAATACTAGTTAGTACAATGCAGCCTGAGAAAGTTGGCCTTTCATGTTTATGACCAATTCGCGTAAATTTAGCATCAATCCAGCCAAAGCACAAAGTTAAGTCTACTAAAAGAGTAACCAAATATTAAGTTAGCCTTACCTTGTAATCAGACTGCAGATATTGTTTGGCAGACCGAAGTGTTTGTTTCATTTCCTTTGCCCAGGCTTGTGACTTTGCTTGATCTGCTATCTTATCTACTATCTCGCTAAGATCTTCTATTGCCTTACTGCCTTGTGCGGAGAAGTTATCCAAGCCCTGCAGAGACATGCGCACTGACGCAGAGCAAACTTCCAGTACTCGGAGTTGTGTGCGCTTGCTCATCGGAGTGAAATTGGTCTCGGCACAAAACTGAAAATACTGTTGTGTTATCCGTTCTGGTATTAGCATCCGTACGACATTAGGTGTTTTAATCACCTCCCCTGTTGAAAGTTTCAGCATCTTTTCTCCAAATGGCATGTCTTGTACAATATGGGAACTTGTAATAAAGTCGAGAAAATGATCAACTTTGGCGAAATCAACCTTCATACGTCTAGTGATATCAGTAGGTACTATCGCACCTCTACCATGTAACAGCCTATGATGCCGCACGATGTTAAATCTGTAAGGCATCACCCCGAGAATGTAATGTGTCAGTTCCTTAAGCGATAGTTTATCTGCCAAAATGGAGAAAATTTGTCTTCTCGTGCTCCAGTGAGTTGCATTTAAATAGCTTTCTGCTAAGGCTTGTAAAATTTCTTCTTCGGCCTGTGTTCTCTCAGATGGTAAGTTTTCACCTAATGTAGTCAATAATTTATCACTTTGTCCAGGAGCAATTACTTCAAGAACCTCGTGAACACTTTGTTTTGCTTTACGGCTGTACCTTCTCTTTGTGCGCTCGTTAGCACTTTCCCATGGAACAGACAACTTATGTCGAACAGGACTAACATCACGAGAGGCTAAAAAGTCGTTTAACTTTTTTAAAGGCTATTTTGCCGTGTCTACTTGGCTTCTATGCGGTGTGTTCTCAAAATCAGATTCTTCCAAATCCGATTCTGGGATGAATATACTCTCTCTTCTTTCATCAACGTGAATTGCTTGGGCTGCTGCAGTATCTGCCTGAAATTTCACAAAAATTAAAACGTCTGAAAAAAAGACCCCAAATACTTCTTCCAGTTTCGTTGTTGTCAGTACAAACCTAAAACATATTGAACGTACTCAAAATTGCATTCAAACTAGCAGCATACGGTTTCTAATATTACAAGGAAAGATCTTTGTACTTTGGAGATGTAAGTGATATAATTCAAAGTAGAGAGACTGCAAATTTTCTTAATTGCTAAAAAATATATATCTACGTGTCACAACTGTTCATCAGTAGGATGCCTAAAATGCGTGCAATTCCACAATTGGTTTTGGCTCCATTAATGTCATACTTACCAGAGTAAGCTCAACTAGATGCTCTGTAAGTTCGTTAAAATCTGATTGTGGCAGACTGCTTTGAGGGGTATGTGCTTGTTTTGTTAGGTTCTTTCGACACTTGGTGCATACCGCTAAAAAAATAAAAGTAAAAAATTACAAAAAAATGTTAACCCATTCTTTTTATATTTTCCTACCCGCACTTACATTTCTGATTTTTTGCTATGCCATTTATCATTTTTACACACGCCCCTCCCCCATGATCGGTTTAGCTTAGCGCGCGGCTGTAATTCTTACTTTGCGAACCACAAAAAAAAAGAAAAAAGAACAAAAAAGAACACGCCAGCAACGTAGATGATATGCGAGGATACCCTTTCGAGATCGGTAAGGCGCAGCTTTGCTCCGTTACAGAAATGGCACCGAAATCACAGTACTTGAGTGTCAACAGAAGCCATATCCCTGGTATGGTTTCTTGCCAGCACAAAGATATCTGGCATTGTGTGAACATAGGGTTAAGGGCCTGTTTTTATGAAGTGAGCCAGCCCGATTAGCCTAGCTTGACCGCTTTATCCGGTTAGCTCGGCTTATGCCCTGTGTCCTTATAAAATTTTTGCTGTGTTTATATGAGAGGCCAGGCTGACGAGATACTGGTTGCCTGAGCCGAGATTTCGGCAAGTGGGTCAGTTCGGCCTCATATATTAACAAAACGAAAATTTTAAAGGGAACCATGGTATTAGCCGAACCATCCTAGTAAAGCGAGCCAGCTGACTCACCATGTATAAACAGGCCTGACTGTTGATTGCTGATTTAACGACGGCAGAGAGATGAGAGAACCCTTAATTTGATGTGTTATATGACGTCATACATTATAAAGAATGTTTTACTCCCGCAAGTATCACAAAAGAGGATGGATTATATTTAACTGAACCAACTGGAATGAATTCACCAGTGGCTTCCAATATGAACTTCGACTGAACCAAGCTACAACCCCATTCGGCATTTTTCTTGGATTCTTCACTGTGTCCAGAGAGTTTTGCTGGAACGCTGCATACCCGCTTAGAATTTCGCCATCCAATACCCAAACTGACGCGGTGCAGCGGACAGATAGTTAAGTCGTGGATATTTTCTGGCGTTTGGAAACAAGCACTGCGGGCTAGAATAAGCTCAATTTCTGTTTGACAGCCACTGAATTGAAGCTTTTTGTTGTGGCTCGATATATTCTTTGAGCATGATACCAATGCTACGATTTTACGCGATGCCGTCTTTGACTTTGGATCAGCTCCGCATTCTCCACCGACCAAAAGTGAGAAGGTACACGCCATCGCTCAATACTGTAAGTCAACGTTTGCGTTTAACGATTTACTCAGCGCTATTTTACTTCCTTGAGAAATTTACGGTGAAAATTATTTTTTTCGGAGATAGACTTGTAGACTGAAAAAATGATAATTCAATACTGGCTGTAAATACGCCACAGTAATTCAATTATCAAGTTTAGCTGCAAATGTAAATATATATTTTTGATGCATCTTGTTTATGCCAGTCTTAATCCCAATTTTCTTTTTAAGGGACTTTATGCCAGTCCAAATCAAAGTTTTCTCAGTTTTGAAGGGATCTTTAAACAGAACCTTTTTTATTGTTTCAGTTTAAATCCCGTGTTGACAACCGCGAAGTCGGGATGTACTATTTACACAGGCGTTCTGTATTTGCATAATGGCTTCGAAAAAAAAGAGTTGGTAAAGTCTTATCCATATTGCTAAACCCAAAGTAAACGGAATATATAGCTGAGGATTTCACTGCGGAACTCGCTCATCCATTATTCGACGTTATGTGAAGTCTAATGACAATGTCAAAGGTCGGTGCGTGACGTGTAGGAAATCAATGTCACGATATCATGCATGGAGTCTCAATCCAATAAACCATTGCCAAATTGCCGTTAACTTAAAAAATAACATAAGGGCAGCGACTTTAGTGGTTTACCAAGCTAAATCTCACTTGCACTTATAATTTTAGACTCAGTTTATCCAAAAGTAATACGACTTTTCAGTTTTGAACGGTACTTTCTCGCAGTTTCAATATGGCGGTCATCTGAAAAATCTTGCAAATTAGCAAACTTCGGGGCGGTCATATCGAAAAACTGAAAAAGATCCCAAAGAAATGAAAAGGAAACATAAAACATCTATCCTTAAACTTTAGAGAAAGCTTAGTCTGAGGATATGTTTTGGCATACCAAACGGATTTTTAGGCAAGTCTTTTATGTCACTTTAGAGCCATTCAGAAAATGCAAAGAAGTGCCTTCAACGAAAAGCTCACTACGAGTCTTATAAAATAAATTATTTGTCGTTATAAACAATAGTTAATTGACCAAGGGACAAGCTATTTATTCATAGTAAGAAATCATTCACAGGCTTTATCGCGCTAACTTGAAAGAGTCACAAATATAGCGAAATTTTGGTTCACCAAAGAGGTCATTTTGGTTCAAAACGGACCCAGCCGATTTTATTTCATTCCTCTTATACACACAAGAATTTGACAAAACTAACCCTATTTTGTTAACTACTATACAATACTCTATCAAAATAAAAAGTATCAGCGAAAACGAATTTTGAGCTGTGTCCGCGATTTTGGGATTATCTCCGATTCTTACTGACATTGACTCTTAATTCAGTAGTACAGGTCTTAAAAGCATATATTTATAATATTTTTTACCCTCTTGAGTTCCCAAAATGGCTGTGACAGTTCTTTGCATGTCATAATTCCATGCCTGGAATGTTCTTTGTAGTGTTGCCCTTGACATATCAGGAAACATCACAGTCAGTTGATCAAGACAGTCTACAGATAATGCAAACAGAGTAAAAATAATCAGAAGGCAGGCTCCTTGCTAACATAATATAATAGATTTTAACTTAATAACTTAAGTGCCAACATGTAAAAAAAATAATTTTCTTCTTCAGGCACTTCATGTACAGCAAATAAATATAGTAATAATAATAACAACAATAATAATTATCATATTATTGTGCAAGTTAACCTTAAAAATGATCAAATGAGCATTAAAGACACAAACGAAGTACTTTAATTATTACAATTATTCAAATACATGTATATTTAATATATGCATACAATGAAAATGCAATTTAAGAATTCAACTTAAATATAAGATGAACACTGGTAGAGTACTAAGACTAAAGTAAGTTAAAAGGTATTAAAAATATTTTAAAAAAATAAAAAGGTTAAAAAGAAAATTAAGGTTAAGAATTTGTACAGAAGAAGTGACAACGCCCACTTTAGCACTTAAAAATGCAAACAATTCTTTTGAAACTGTAATTACCACTGTACATGAAGAAAACTATAATGAATATATATATTTATTTATCAGCCATCCACTCGGGGGCACCCAACGACAGTTTCCCCCTAAATACATTGAAAACACTTTTTACGCCATCCAGAGTATTTTTAGATCTCATCCCCATGCAGAAGCATTGTAAAAGGGGCTATAAAATTTTAATCTGTTTGGTCATCCTAGGGCAACATAAGTCTTTTCAAAAAAGTATTAAGGCTTCAGTATTGCTTTCCAGAAAATTTTAGATGCAATTTAACACTTTAAGAAAGTGAGAATTTTTCTGATAATTTTCCCTCTTTATCACATTTTTTAATCTGAAAATTTTAGGTTTCCTTTTTACTGTGAAAATTTAAATTTAGAAAATTGCATGGAATTTATTAGATAAGCTTTGAAAATTGTACATGAATGGAACAGTCACCTGGAAAGCTTGGTAATTTATTAACCTTCCTGCTGCAAATAGAATAATTGTGCAAGTACCTGCAATACCCATGCACGATGAACTGTTTCTTGATCCTGTTTCTGGCTGCTGGATTTCCATTGGTGGAGACTGCAACTCCATGTTGTCATCTGTGTCCAATCTACCAGCACCTTGAACTGGCTCAGCTTGCACCATATATGATAGCGGATCTGTGACTTCTGGTTGACCAGAGATGACCACAGCAGGCAGCTCATCACCATCTTCACCTATTGGCCCATTACCTTCACTTTCCAAGTCCTGTAATGACAATGTAAAATATGTTAGGGACAACAAAAGAGCATAATTATTACAGCAGAAAAAGGACTGGTTCACCCTGTTGATGCAGATCACAGAGAAGCTAGCTAGTCTGTGCAAGTGATTTGCATGAACAGTGTTTATTGTCATGTGTCAATTATATTATTACTCTTTGCCTTACACCTCCTTACACATGCAAGTCTTTTTATAATAATTACAAGGTACACTGTGACTGTAGCATAACTACCAATAATATTATTAAAGAAATTTAGTAAAACTTTAACTGTTTGTTTTCAATAAGGTGTCATCTATGTTTTCTCCCTCGCTATATCAATATGCTAACATCAAAAACGACTTAACATAATCATGAACTGAAGCTGCAGAAAAGACCTTAATTATCTGACTGGATTTATGAAAACAGGGATTCTGCAAGTGTGTATGGGTCCTAAGTGTGTCCTTGGTACCGAGACTTTGACCATGGGTGACTGCACATCCCACTGAGCTCTGCAATTATCATGATAATCATTCTCAGCAGAGGCCTGATTCAGCTAGCCCTGGCAAATTAACAACAAGGTTCTTGCCAGTTAAAGCCTCTAGTGAACATTGCTGTAAGACTCAGTTACATCAAATTCAGGCAAATTGATCTTTAGTAGTGAGCGTACATAAATTGGCCCCTGGCCAGCCACATGTTTGATTACCCTTGCAGTGGCCTCTTGCCCATTAGGGAGTGACACTTTGGTGACTGAATTTCCGACAGCTTTTGCAAACTCAAAGCTGATAAACAAAATGAAGACAAAGAAAGACAAATTAGTTGCTGAAAATGATCTTTTTAGCTTGTTGTTCTTACTGCTGCATTCAAGACTACAGGAATAAAAAGATTGAAAACTTTCAAAACCATCAATTGTCCATCCATTCCCTTCTAATTGGCATAATACTCTTTGAATCTCAGATCAAAGGACTTGTACCCTTCTGGGATTAATGAGGAGCCACCTTTGGCTTTGGAGACAGGTATGAGTGATAGCATCCCAGATAATATCCTTAATTCACTTTTATTTTGATGTTCTACTATAATGAATATGTTTTACTATAATGAATATTGTTTCCTGGTAATGAAGAACTAGGATTCTTTGAATATATTTTGAAATGCTTCATGTTATAAATATTCATAGATATATTTACAAATTTCGCAGGTCTTCCCACAGGGATCCTGCTTGCTACGAAAGTGCAAAAGCAGTCCATTCCCCCATCCCGGGCTTAAAATTATCAAACAAAGTTGGCGAATCCCGCGCCATGCCCGCGTATGTCCCGGGGTCCCCCCCCCCCCCCCCCCCCCGGGGATGGTCGCTGATAAGTGCATTAGCCTTGGGCACGATACTCACTCATTTCCTCCTTTTATTAAATCCGTGAACAATGCGTGAATTTCCCTCCTCAAGATTTCTTCTGACCACGATTTGTCAAACCTCATGGCATCGACATACATGTTGTGTTTCACTAGAACTTCTTTTACACCTCGCCTGGGAACATTTTTCCACTTGGGATCAGGCAAGAGACACATCTTTCATGAACACATCGTTCTCGGAACTCTTCTTTTTTGCAGTGGTGTTCCTTCTTGCATAAGGGACAAAACGACCCGATCGAGCTCTGGGAATAACTCTGCCAGATGAACATGACGAGCTGGAAGTATGCGGAATCTGGAAGTGTTCGTTCACCTCAAGGTCGACATTTGTGAAGGAGCTTCCATTTCCCAGTTGAACGTTTGAACCACTTTCATTGGTATTTGGAAGATTTCCAATGGCCCCTACGATTCTCCTTACCAAGTTTGCGATATCCTGCCTCTCAGCCATCGCTGCCAGAGCTAAAAGCGACCCTGCAGAACAAACAAATTTCCCACGCAAAGGCATTCCCAGATGAGTACTCTTGGTGTCGTTGCCGGCGTGTGGCGTGTGATTGGGCGTGTGAGGACGTGCCCACCTAGTCCTCAGGCCCCTACCTCGAGCCCATTTAGTAACTGCTGACCAGTTGCCCAAAGTTTCGATTTATGTAAAAGTTTTCACGGTTCAATACTCCATATAAAATAGCTCGACGTGCACAAGCAAACGGCTCGAAGTAAAAACAGATTATTTCGATGTGTACAAATGCATTTCGATTTATTTGAACGTGTAATTTCGGCATATGTGTATTTGGTTCGATGTGTATATGTGTAATTTTGATGTATATGTATTTGGTTCGATGTATAAATGTGCAACTTCAATGTGTATGTACGCTGTTCGTTGTACATGCATGCAGTACAATGTTCATATGTGTAATTTAGATTTGTATGAATGCGGTTCGATATATATATTTTCAATTTCAATGTATATATATATATATACGGTTCGATGTCTATATGTTGAATTTCGTTGTATGTGTACGGTTTGATGATTTTGTCCGTAATGGAACGCCATACGTTATTTAATAGTGCATTGAATAATTAAACGTGTTTCATGTAGTTGGGCACTAGTGGTGGGTATATACATGAGACCTTTTCCATCAAGACTGATATCAGGCTCTCTACATTTCATAACACGGAATAAAAGCATAGAACACCACATAGTAATCCTTTAATTTACTCCATGAATTAACATATTCAAAAATGATCTTACTGAATTAATAAAGATATTCCACCTCTGAAAATCGATAGAAAATGATGCACAATTCTCAGTGTGTTTTATTATCGAAGAGAAAAAGCTTAATGTTACTACGAAAACAGGTGAAGTTCACGGACTTCGACTCTGAACATTTAATAAGGCACAAGTGTCTCTTGTGGCCGGTTGACATCACTGTCAATCAATACTAACAACTTGAAAACGATAACCACAACTTGAAAATTATAACCTAACATGTCTCTAACTGTAGTTCATTATTGAATAGAAAAAGCTTAATGTTATTACCAGAAAAGGTGAAGTTCACTGACTTCGACTCTGAACATTAAGGCACAAGTGTCTCTTCCGGTTTATAACAACAGTGTAAAACGTATGTCTGAATGCATTTCAAACGGCACCAGATACCATCATTGTTCTTCGTCATATTCTTCTTTTGATCCTTCTTTTGATCCTTCTTCCAGGTTCTCGCGGCTGCCATCAGGTAAGAACTTCAGTGTTTTACTTGGCACGGTTACAGCATAAATTGTTAGGAAATGGAGATACACATTCCCCGTATACTTCACAAGCTTTCCTGACTAATGTCCATTCCCTCACATACTCCCACCATCTTCACCAAGACAATTGTTCACACCTCTGCACACTTTTTGGACAACGTTTGTTTTCCAGTCGGCTAACAAGTTCGAACTGCTTCCCAGAAATTCTGTCTGGATCCAGTAGTTCTAGGTTCCGAGTGTCCTTCTTTGGTTGTACCTAAGAAATGAAACAAATAAAGGAAAAGAAAATACATTGACAGTTCTAGTTCTAGCCACTCACCATTTTCTGTCAGATAAGACGTCATGAGTCAGACACGACAACGGGGTCTTCCCACGTCGTCGCCTTCATCCACTATATGCATGGACGTGTGTGGATCTGTAATGCATCATGCCGTCACCTGGAGTCATGCCGAATGACACAACTTGTCCCCTTCATTCATGACAGATGACCTTGTTTGTCACTTGATAAGCTATTGTACCATATTTTCTCTTTTGATGTAACGAAAGAACAAATGGAGACATAACTATACTTGACAAATAACACTTCGTTGAGGCCTTGCTTCAGGAATAAGGTCTATTAATGATTTACTTTGTAGTGGACTGTAGTTACTACAAAGGGCGCGTCGTGGCACGAATGTAGACGAAAATTACCCTAAATAGCCTCAAGATGGATGTTTACGGAGAGCAAATCTGATGAAACTTTCCATGTGACTTATACAAATCTTTATTCGATGGCTGGCCAAAGAGACATTGATCGTACTTACAAATGTGTCTCTGAATGGAGATTCTTTCTCGTGAAAAGCTGCATTTGTTCATTTATTTTTCACAACCTTATGAATGTGTTACCGGACTATCAAAGGTATTCTGGGTAGTTGTGAGTCGTTATGTTTGCTATTCAGTATGTTGTTGGATTTTTGAAAAAAATTTAAAAGTTAATCAGTATGTGGGATCGTTGTGGATCTTTGTGGCTCGTTGTGGGTCATTGTGAGTCGTTCCGGGTTTTAGTACCTACGCACAATAAAGATGGCGGGCATTCAGTGGCGGTGTGTATTGACCACTGACCAATACGTCGGTCTGGCAAAACTTTATTACAGGGACAAACCGTGGGCTCAAAACAAAGAATTTGGTTCGCAGGCTCAAGGCCACATTTCCAAAACAAACAAACTTCATGTGTTTCCTCAGCCATGTGTAGGGTAGAAAGTAGACATGAATCGTATGCTTTTTGACTGTGGAATCAAGAAATCTATAGAGACAAGAAAAGGAGAAAAGTTTGACATATCAAGTTTGTTAGGAAAGTCTGTAAATTTACCAAAAAGAAGTACCTTGATTCACATGTAAGATGGAAACATGGCGGCGATGTAAACTTCAAATCTAAACCAGTGTCTACTTCCAACTACACTGAAAGTGAAGAGATATCTAATAATGAGTGCACACTTGTGCTAGATGACCTGGATGTGGTGGATACTGTAATTGCTGAAATTCTGGAGGATGCGAATAATCCAAATCTCAACTAAAACAGTGGTAGCACGGTGCAAGGCAATAGATGATTTGAACTCCACATGATAGAATATTAAAGCAGATTTAATGACAGAACCTTAGAGTTCATAACAATAGCACTTGTGTGTACAACAATTCAATGTAATAGAAATGTTCGTAGCCTAGGTATGACGTAACAGATACCAGTAGTAGCGAGTAGTAATACACGTACTAGACGAAGTAATAAATAACAAACGTAGACGTAGGTTCGATAATTAAAAAATACGAACTACTTAGATTAACTATAATATTAAGACTAAAGGGTAGAATAATCACTAAACAACATAAACTAATGATGCAAGAAACAGACAACTGAAAAATCCAATAATTGATACTTGAGCTAATTAACCGAGACAATAACATTTAACTCAGCATGAATAAAACAATCAGAAAACTATCGTAGCGATTCCGCTTGAACAGAACTTATCTTAAGAACACTAAACTAGATGATATAGAATCAATCCTGCTTGATTCCAGCAGATTTGTCTTCAAATCAATGTCCTCCTCATGAAATATGGTAACACTTGATAGCTCTGCGAATTACAGTACTAAATAACTATAAGAAAATAAAAGACTTCCTTTGGTCGACGACTCGCACCAAAGGTAGCAAAAAAAATAGCAATCTACCAGTGGCAAACATCTTGTGATAGGAACTCCAATGTTGGCGGGATAACTTATAATTTCTACTATTGTGTTGCCTCTTTTATAATGAAGCATACGTGTATTATGCTTAGGGCGTTAACTAAGTAAAACTGTGCCTACGCTTTACGCATTTCCTAATCGAAAGTACAGTACCATGAGATAAGCGTGGAAACCTACGAAATGTTTTTAGAAAGATTGATATAATCACGTTCTATAACCTAAAAATAAAACTGTCCTAAAGCAACTAAAAAATATTATAAGACAAACTAACAAAAGAGCGTTTCAAAACTAACATTCCGGCCCCTTAAAGGCGAGAAACTAGCCTTTACCATATAACTATGGCAGGTTTGAAAACGCTTAATCTTATAAAATATCGATTGTAAAATATAATGTTCGTAGCATAAGCTAATAAATGTCCATTATAATAACATTTTACTGGTCCTTTCTTGCATCAATTGTGTTCTCTCCACTTGACTCCAGTAAAATAATCTTGTCCACTGGCCGCATCAGCTCTGTTGATCTGGTCTTGACTTTAGCTGAACGTACTAACCCATCCCTACGATTGCTGTAGACTTCAATCACTCGTCCTAATGGCCAGATACTGCAGGGTGTGTTCTCGTCCAGAAGCAGCACAATATCATTCACAGCGAGATTTCTCTGTGACTTGTTCCACTTTTGGTGTTGCTGTAACGAAGGTAGATATTCTCGCGTCCATCGTCGCCAATACAGGTTGCTGAGATACTGTACTTGGCGCCATCGGCGACAGCTGTAGTTATCCTCTCTTGAAAACGCTCCAGGTAGCATTGCTGATCCACCTCAAATTAGCAGCAAATGATTGGGCGTGAGTGCGCTGCAATCTCGTGGATCATCAGACACCTTTGTGATTGGTGTTCCATTGACGATTGATTCCACTTCACACATCAGCATGCATAGACCTTCATCGTCAAGGACTTGTTCCTTAAGTAGCGGCTTCATGACCTTCCTTACAGTTCTGATGCATCTTCCCCATACTCCTCCGTGGTGAGAAGCAGTGGGTGGGTTGACTATCCACTTGACATCATGTTGCAGCAAATACTCATGAATTTGAGCCTGGTTCCATTGTTGCAAAACTTCACGTAGCTCCTTTTTGCCTTTTACGAAGTTTCCTCCGTTGTCTGACCTAATTTCTTCTGGACGTCCTTACCTTGAAATAAAGCGACATAGAGCATTGATAAAGGATTCAGTGTCCGTAGAGTGAACAACAATGTGGACTGCACGGATGGCAAGACAGGTAAAAAGAACTCCATATCTCTTAGCTGTTGCTCTTCCTTGTCGTACTAAGAAGGGACCAAAACAGTCGACTCCTACATAGGTGAATGGTGGCTTTGAAGGTGTTATGCGATCTTCTGGTAAGCTCCCATCTTTTGTTGCATAACAGGTGCTTGACGTCGCTGGCAATTAAAACATTTGTTGATGATGTTGTGTACAATCGATCGCGTGCCGATTATCCAGTAGCCTTGTCTGAGTAACGATAAGGTGTATTCGACTCCTGAGTGTCCAGAAGCTTGATGATAGTAATCAATAATGAGGTTGACAACGTGATGCTTCTTTGGGAGAATAATGGGGTGTCTTGTGTCGATCTTGATTGGTGCATTGGGGAGGCATCCTCCAACCCTTATGAAGCCATTTTTCATAAACGGGTCAAGTTTGTAGATATTGCTATACTTCTTCACTGCAATTTTCTTGTCTTGTGTTTCTTCAGCGATGCATCTAAGGGGTTGCATCTCTTCTTTGAAGCTTTAGTTTTGCACGCACTTAATGATGACTTCTTCGGCGTCCCTTAGCTCGCACACAGTTAAGGGGGCAATTTCACCTTTGCTTGATTGGAAGTTGATTTTCTCGTATTGTTTGCGAAGCTTGCTCTGTCTGCGTAACATGCCTTTGTAATGTAGAATCCATGCCACAACCCTTTTCAAACGGGTCCATGAAGAGAATCTTTTAAAGGTTTGGCTAATCTAATCTTCAGTTTGTTCTCTTGTTTTACTTGCAAATGCTTCAGCAGTTTTCTTTACTTCAGGATCATTGGAAGAAATCTTGCCCATGTCTATGGGTCTTTGTGGCCATTCTTCTTCAAGTTGCTTTAGAAAGTCTGGTCCTTGTATCCAGCATTCATTATTTAGCAATGCTTCAACTGTCATCCCCCTTGATGCTTCATCGGCGGGATTCTGTATAGTGTCAACATGCCTCCATTGTGTTGCGGTGGACTGGTCAAGAATAGTGGAGATACGATTTGCAACAAAGGTCTGAAACCTTTTATCCTTGTTTTCTATGTAGCAGAGAACACAAGTGCTGTCAGTCCAGAAAGTAGATTGGTCGATTGGTTGATTGGCAAGGTGACTTCTTGTTTGATCATCCGGTCAAGTCTTGTAGCTAGAACCGCGGTGGATAATTCCACCCTTGGAATCGTCATAGTCTTGAGTGGAGCCAATCTTGATTTTGCTATAATAAGAGAGCAATGAACTTTGCCAACTACATTGATCTGACGCAGGTACAAAACTGCTCCATACCCTTGACTAGAAGCATCTGAGAAGTGGTGACGTTCACATTGTTTTACATCTGAAAATTCTTGAGGCTTGAAGCATCGCGGTATTTGAAACTGTTCCAACTTGGGTAGCTCTCTCAGCCAGGCTTCCCATTTCTGCTTGCTTGTTTCAGGGATTGGGTCATCCCAACCGAGACCCTTAAGACACAAATCTTGCTGCATTCCTCGATTCGTCCAGTTCCCTCTTCTGTTGCAGGAGAAGGTCTTTCCTCTGATATTCTCTGTCACTGTCATAAGGATGAGATAAAAATCGCTCTTGACAAATATCATTAACTCTGGATTGTAAATGGAATCAAAATTCTCCAGTGGCTATACCTGTATCACCCATTGAATCTTCTTATTAGATGTGCATGTATGTTTGTAAACTTGAGCTTTTAACACTGTCACAGATAATAATAATAACAACAATAACAACGATCAACAACAAACCGGTTGGATCTTAATGAGCCCAATGCTGCCTCTCCCCTCTCTGTCGCTTCTGTCATTCCTCTGACATCTTGAAGGGACTGTCCTGTAATTGCACAAAGGAAATTGACTTACAATCCTTAATATATAGACTTAGCCAGGGCTAAAAGCGAAGCTCCTGTTAACTCGAATTTATGATTTAAAATCAAACAATAAACTTGTATTCCACAATTCAGTTAACTTTAGAACACATTCATGTGACTTTTGAGGGAAAGGTTAAGTAATTTTAGAGACCAGTAATTTGCAAACAGTCCAAGCTGAGAGTGAACTTAACCTTACATCGAGTTGATAGCCTTATATCTACACCCAAAATATAGCAATCATGTTCGATCACATTTAAGAGCGTGCTCTTGATCACAGTAGATTAGGCCTGGAAAACAAATCAGGCAGAATTTTTTGTGTTCAACAAGTTTACTTTACAAAATCTTGCCAACAAGTCTGGGAACATGTAAATCAACCTTTTACACTTTTTATACATCACGTCTGAGGTGAAACAGTACCACGACGCACTGTTTTTATCATACAGACCTCGGACAGAATGCAGTATTTCACAATTTTGCAATACAAATTGCACTCATTCATGATCATTCAGTATTCAGGATCGAAGGACGTGTGAGCTTTTAGTGAAACCGTTAAAAAAATTTCCAAAATCACCTATACGGCTAGCCAGTTCTCACTTTTGACAAGCGCCAAAGTCCACTGTTTAAATTATGATTAATAGAGTTATACGCTTCGACATAATAAAGAATTTATTCTGTTTATTTTTTATTTAATGGTTTTATAACGATGTGTACAGTATGTGGTCCTTGGTCCTTGGTCTGCGTGTAAAAGTCATTAACTTGAATATCTTACCCGAATCTTCACGCAACGAGCTGAAATACTCCCTGAAGATAGCTTTTATGTTCCTGTCGATAATCCTGAAGTTTCAAGTTCCAGACATGAATATTTTGCGTGGAATTCGGAAAAAGGCGATCGTTTTCAGGGCAGATAAAGGTTGGGCGGTGAAACGAGCGTGTCCGAGCAAAAAGGTGTGATGCAGTAGACTGGGACTCTGCTTACAAATATCACTTGTTTTTGCTTGTTTGCGACTTTGGTCAGGGCTTGCAATGTGGTTTGTCCATTAGACACTGCCGCTGTCACTGAATTATGGCGGCTTGATTTGTTTTCTTGCACTTCCTCACTCCTTTGTGCTGGTACGCTGTCTCCAAGAGGCAAATGTTGCTACTTTTTGTGGGAGGTTAAGTCAGGAGTAGACAAACATCTCTTTCAAACGGTTTCTCTTATTACTTCTATCACTCTTCCACTGAATAATATTTTTGTTCTACTACTCGCCAATGTCGGTGTTATTCCAAAACAAAAACAACTAAGTACTGTCGAAAACACAAAGGAAAATCTCCAGTTGTGTAGGAGCTGCTCGTAAGGTCTCTCCTAATTGGTCACTGGAAACAATGACATGTCATTCTTTCTATTGTTTTAGTATTGTTTGGGGTTAGGGAAAGGAACCATTGGTGCCCAAAATCTCATCCATGGCAAAACTAAAAGACAACAGATTGTGTTTCAGATGACGTGTATTTTATAAATGCGTACAGCTCGTGCAAGGTGAAATTATGCAAATTTCAATCACTATCATCCTTCTTTTTAATTTTGAAAAAAACATCTCATACATCTTTCTGTTTCTTCGAAACTTCAAAATTAGTTTCCCCTCAGTTTTTACTGTTTACCTTGTTTTGTTTTAGAGAGACTAACGGAGAAAAAACCTTAAAAGTAACCTCAATAAATTTCGTTTACATGCAGTTGCCGAATTGCGACACATTGAGCGAATCGCCATGGCGCTTTGCACCCGTGAAGCAAAGTTTGAAGCAGCACAACGCCACTATATCAAAATATATCAATCTAATTTTTTGTTATGTTATACAAAATTTATCCCCCTTTAACATATGTAAAAATTGAGGCTAAGAAGTGTTAAGCTTTTCCAAACGAAACGGCGAAAGACGATTAGGTGATATTTAGTGGAAGGAGGAGGTATTCAACACTTTCAAATTAAACTCAAATTTTGGCATTATACGACCAACAAGTTTGACTTATAGGCATACAAGCACAAACATATGGAACTGTTTATTGATATTGTTACGAAACGAATTTATCTATTTAACATTGTAGCCCTGTTTTCGATGGTCCTTGGTAAGCAGCACGATAAAAACGTTAAAATGTTATAGTTTCCACACGAAAACGTGATTTTCACAGTATTTCTTGTTTTTTTTCTTTTCTTGATGCAATTAAGCAAAAGTTTTTTCGGAAGATGTTGTGAGCATAAAATAATCTGCTTTTCTTTCAGACTTCAGACAACAGTTTCCTCGAATCTCCCATACGAGCGTCAACAAGCGGTTTTTAGCGCGGTCGAAAATAATTACCAAAAATTTTGTATGTACTCGAGGTATTAAAAAGGAGAACTTGTAGACATGTATAGGGGCGACTTTCAAAACAGTCTTCGAGAACAAAGGCCGTCGCTTTTTACTTTGGAAAGTATTATTCAACCAAGGTCATAGGACGCAGACCAAGGACCGCTAAGCGAAATTTGGTGATATTTTTTCAAGAGTCGCTAAAACAAAAAAATTAGCATCTACAGCAATATGCTTCCAACAGCAGAAATAAGTTGATCTGAAAACCTGTTCTGCAAAAAGACAAGTCTTCCCGTTGCGTTTTAGTTATTCGCAGGCTAAGTAAACATGACCACGTAATTTACGGTGCCACAAAAATCCAAACTTCAAGAAAGGCAAATTAACCTACCTGTCAACAAACTTTAATTTTGCGTCTTCGCCCGCAGCAAGAAGGCTGAAACTTCGTCATATGAAAGAATGCTAATCAGTAAATCATGATATCTTTCATAATTCAACGTATTTTTTTTCTTGACGAAATATTTTATCATTTTCGGAAAAGACGCGAACCAAGGACCGTAATCTTCAAAAGTGTTTAATACGCGCGGCATTTTAATTTGACTACTCCTGCATGCAAGCGATGTTCATGAGCGACTGAAAACAAACGGCACAGCGATAAAAATTGCAAGAGACTACCAACAATCAATAAAAGGACAATAATTTGGTGAAACATATACAGAGACAACAATTTTCATTCATGAAGACAAGTATTAAAGTGTCTCCGAAAATTCTTGTTTATGTTTTTTATTTTGTAAACCGACTTCCCGTGTTTGCATTTTCAAAGGTGAACTTGACGCAAGAAAATGGCTCAAAGCTTTCTTTTACAGCCAGAATTATAACAAAATATTTTTTGGAATGTTTTCTTTTTATTCGCGATAAGAAAATGACTTAAGGCTTTTTACGGTCTTATAAGCTTATAATCAAACCTGATACTCAGTCAGATCATTGTCTTCTTACGATTTAAAACATGCATCAACTAAATAGCCGCATAAACTACGCTCGACTTCATTAAATTAGATATAAAAAACAAACGTCAAATACAATAATTACTCAGGCTTACCATTCAAGATGCACCGAAAACTATCAAGTAAGGCCAGAATCGCTTCAGACTTTTCAACCCTCTCACGCATCAAGCAAGGTGAAAAATGAAAACGATGCCATCTGAAATCAGCTTTCCAACTTTAACAAGCGATGTATTTCTCAACCAAAAACCCAATAAACAAACTAGCCATGAATAACAGAAGACTCTTGAAAGCAGCTGAATTCAATTTTGTACATTCAGTGGACAAAGACAGAAACATTACAAGTCGACACAAAACACTGTCAGCTTCAATGGTCAAAGTGAACAGGTTTCAAGATGCTGCATAAATTTTCCGCATGAACTCACCTGTCAAATTTTGACCAATCAGAGCATAAAAATAAAATGTAGAGCGTGACCAACGCATGACCTTGGTGAGAAAAGTCAAAAGCAACTGGCATGTCTTCACTGCCTGTAAAAACTTGCTGAATTTTAGCTTCCGAGGTCAGTTTGAAATCAAAATTTTAATTTGCGGCACATGAAAAACACAACATATTTTATATGGATTAAAAAAAATGAAACTTGAGCCTGCGATCATTTGAAAACTAGCAACTTGTAAGCAGATAACTTCAAAAAGATACTCGACCTCGATGGGTCGACACTTGAGCCCGCAATACGGTCAGGTGATACTGGTCAGGGGATACCCTGTTATGACAGCTGTCAATTTATCACAACATTGATGTGCAATATATGTGTGCAATATCAGTCTTCCTGTGCTCCCAAACTAGGTAAAAAGTGTAAGGATTGAACACTGGTTGCCCTGTGGTGCGGACGGACGGGCGGGCGGTGTACGGTCACGTGATTACCAAATTTTCTGGGATGGGTAGTTTACCTTAGCGATGGGGCTCCGCCCACGCGCGCGCGCGCGGGAGCTCCGCTATCATCCTTTCTTTCCTGGATTCCCTTGCCAAGAAGAAATTAAAATGACGTATAAACAATGCTGTTTAGTTGCAGAAAGTATTGTAAACTAGTCATGGTCTATGCAGAAAACACTTCAAACTTTCAATTAATTTATATAAGTGTAGAAATATATTACATTAATCAACATGCCATGTCACCTGGTTGCCTTTTGCCTAATTTCTAATTTACCTACATTCTTTAGAATGTATATTTTTTGAAGGAGCAAGCTTTTGATCAGTAAGACAAGACAGAATACCAACGTATTATGCATTGTGCAGGGTACAACATAATATTATAATCTTTTGTTGAGGAATTTTTTTAATCTCACCTGAGAAGCGATCCACAAGAACTGGATTCAGAGGTGCTGTTGAGGGGGCAACAACAAACACCTCGGAATCCTTATTGTTGTCTCCAAATTTTTGTTTCACTGGAAAGGAATACAAAATCGTCCATATCAAAGATATTATATAGTGAGAAACTTGCAAATTATCTATAAGCTAAACTATCACAGTGCATTAATTAAGTTAGTAGTCAAGTCTGTGGTCAAGTGAGCATTTGATCATGTTGAAGATCTCTGTTGTTATTTTTTGTTTTCATTATATAAGATCACTTTTTTTTTCATTCATAGAAACTAGAGACAAAAGCTATGGATAGATAAGACACAAAAAACCCTCTTTCGATCATCTCTCTTTAACTAAAAATGGCAGCCATACATGTACAGTTTTACATGTATTATTTAATCTGAGGAATGATTTGTTCTATTTTTCACCTGGTAAATACAATTGCAAACAGAGATATAAATGAAGTTAATGAAATACAAAATGCTGAGGCACAAAATTGTAACATAAATTTCTTGACGACTTCATCACAACCATACTAATCACCTTGCCTTCCATTTATTGAGTCTGCCATCCCCAACCTAAAATAGACATCATTAGCTTCGGTTATGCCAATCAGAAGCCTTTGGGAAAACAGACACCCTTGCTGTTATTTACACATGTTGAAATATATTTTGTATTATGCGATTACTACCAGAAATTCTCTTTATGGGTGAGTAAATAAGCAGTAACAAATAAACAGTACAAGAATAGTTACTCTAGCAGTACCAGGTGGCTCCTGTAAGGTGTTATTCGTTTAACTTATAATATAGAAACTTTTAATATTTAGAAAAATACTTTGCAGTACTTGCATAAGGTTGGATAGCTGGTCAGAGTAGCTGGTAGAAGGCTATATATAGGTATCTTAATCAAAACCACTCTCAATTTGAAATTCTTAGACGAGTTAGTCAGAAAGAATGACAGAGAGTCATCATCATTCCAAGTGGATCCATTTTTTTAATTCAAACAGTGAACTTACTAGATATTATTCAATGTAGTGTGCTAGTTTGGGTACATACCAAAAATTTTACGTCTATTACTGTAAATGGGCTTTGGCTCACACCATCCGTGTAGTAATGCCCACCATAAAAGTTCAACCCCCTGTTTTATATATCTATATGCGGTATTGATAAACTCAACATTCTAGTTTGTAAAAAGACTAACATTTTCAAATAGAATCAGTGTTTGTAGTCACCTTGCAAGTTGACTATCTTTTCTTTGACCTGACATTGTCACTAAAACAATTATCTTTCCATCTTGGGAAGCGTGATGGCATATCTAAATGATTGCAAATTGAATAAATAATATTAGTACAGTTTAACTAGTCCTTGCTTTCTTTGCACACCTAAAGGGAAATTAATTTTTGCACTATAATAATTAGTGGAACATTAGACAACACACTCAGAGAAAAGTGAATCTTGACAGTGTTGTAAACAAAACCAATAATCGGTGACAATTGTTGAGACATTATACTTAGCATATCTTCAGAGAACAAAACAATCCACACCCCTCTCGGGTTCCATTCAAAATTTGGGTGTTTGCTGCTGTTTTGCCAATGGTACCTTGAATTGCAGCACAACATTACATATGGGGAATATGGGAGGGAAAGCTTTATTTTCTCCTTTTGAAGTCGGTAAAATGCCAGGAAGGCTCTTTAGGACAAAGAAGTGTCTCAACTATTTTTGTCGTCAGTTGAAGATCGTCATTTTTTCTCTTGTCCATGTTTTTATTTTATCATTTCATCTTGAACTATGTGATTATAAATATTGGATTCTGTTATTTCCTGGTAAAAAACATATGCTGATTAAATCAGTAACAAACAAGCACCATCCCAAGTGATGTTAAGTATTAACAAACCTCTTCGAAAGACAGATTAAGAAACACGGGCAATTAAAACCCCCCATGTTCTGTTTCCTAAGGGTTCTCTCACAGATCATCTGTTCCCCCTTTCTTTCTAATTCTGTAATTGCTGAAAAATGCAAAGATTACCTTAAGGTCAATTTGTTACACATTCCCAACATTCTAAGAGTGACCTTTACAGATTTTTCTGCCGGGTTTATAAATGTAGAAAATTGAATTGTATAACGTAGATCTAAATGGCATCTTTCTAGTAGTTTAATCAACCCCCTCTTAATTGTGTACACGCATAAACTTGAAATTTTAGTGATAGCCATGAATAGTAAATCTGAATTATTTAGTTTAAAAATTAATGAACAATGATGCAATACATGTATTTAATTGGGCAAGATTTTATACCACTTTGACTTCCATTACACACTGTGTGTGCATCAAGTTATCTTGACCTTGAACAAGTATATTTAAATGTAATTAAATTGTTCTAAGCAATATATATTTACCTTCACCTCTTTAACTTCCTTAACAGAGGCAGGGGGTGGGGGGGAGGATATATCAAAAAATACATGTACCTGTTTCCCAATCTTCTTTGCGAGATGGGTCAGCTGACGTCACTGCTATATGAAATCAAGTATAACATTATACATTTTGTAAAACACCAAAACTATAACATACATGTACGGAATTATAACAAATGATTTTCGAACAGAGGCCATCTTTTAATCAGTACATGGTCACTAAGGCAGTGGTTTTCTACTCATACGACAGCTGTACTGGATGTAGCTACACTTGTAATAACAAAGGTTCCAAATTTGTGGCCTAAACTCTCTGTCCGTCTTTAACTACTGACTACGTTGCCGCCTCCTTATCCAAACTGCATTATCCTCCTTATCCAGACTGCATTTTCAATCAACTCTTCCTTCAATGGAAATTTTCCCAGAATATATGTAAGTGAACTTTTGAAATAGCAGGAGCAGCAAGGAAGAATTTGTTGTAGTACTGTGCATCTGAAATGTCTCCTTCATTTAAGAGTTTGTTGAGTGTGTGCTTTGTAGTTTCACCAAGATAAATGTTCTTATGTTCAATAAATATTTCCTCTTCATTTAGGTTTACATCTGTAATTTTAGCATGCACAAGGACTTGAGGCTTCACAGTGCGATTTGAAATGTTTTTGGCCAGGGACAACATAGAGGTCTGCAAAACATGAATTGTTGGTTCACTTCTCTGTAATAGTTTGTTAAAATGTGTAAAGAGCTGAATTGATGCACTGTGTAAGAGAAGGACAGGTTCCCGGAGTGGGTTTGAAAATGCATCCCTAAGTCTCTTAATAAATCTTGCATCGGAAAAACCTTCACTCAAAAAGTAAGACTTTAGACTTTGAAATTTCGTAAGTGTTCTTTCAATACAGCATTCCAAGGAAAGCCAACAACAGGTTACATGTTTTAACACTTGCTGATATTCTTGGTCACAAAATTCAAAGTACTCAGCAAGCTTTTCTTTGCGTTTGGAACTCTTGTCAAACCAATAATAGAGGTCGATAAGCACATCCTCAACATTAACACCAATAGCCTCTGTGAAAGAATCATTTGCTGCAGTTGCAGCAAGATGAGCTAAATGACATGGACATCCACTAATAAAAATGCTTTGGTTTTTTGCCTTACAACGTGATGCAATGGAATTGTTGCGTCCTATCATGGCATTAGTATTGTCCACACTGAGGCTAATTGCATTAAGCCATGGAATTCCATCTTTTGTAAATTTTTCATCCATAATATCGAAAATGGTGGCAGCTTTTCCCCCATCAACCCCACTGGTAACACACATATCATAAAAATGACTTGACCATTTTGATCGATTTATATCGAATATATGGGTAGTTAGTTACAGGGTTCATCTTGTTTAATCCTGTGTCATTTGAGCCATCTATACCAAGACTGAATGGATGGCTGTTATAATGTTCCACTAAAAATTTGTGGCAGTGGGGACCCAGGGCAACGTTCACTATTGCAGACGTTTTTGTGCGTCCTGAGGCATATTCTGCTGCAATCTTACTATCAGGAAATATTTCCTTGAATAAAGGTCCCAAATGATTTGCTGTTGCTATTGGAAGGTTGTGTTGCACCAGAAAGTTAGTAACCATAACCTCTGCTTTAATAACATCGCTGCCAGAATTCCCAGGTTTTGAAAGAAATCCTCGTATAATGTACTTTGACATTGCGAAGTCCTTGATGTTGGCAGCTAACAGATTTACTACATGGTATACAGAAGAAGCTATAACGATCATTAAGAACTGCTTTTACAGGGTAATCTTTGAGCCAGTATAGAAATGGTGTTCGCTCGTTGCAGAAGTTCCCACCTACAACTGTAGTACATCACTTAACGCCAAATTGGAAATAAAAAACTGTTAAAGTTATGAATATATGAAAATCATATGTGTGAACTGTGGCGCGAAGAATTATATGAAAGTAGATCATCGTAGTTAAAGACGCAAGTTTAGAAGTTGTGAAAAAAAAGCCCCCAAAAAATTCAGCCTTGTACATGATCAAAACCCTATGCAATAGCGGCGCAGCGCTGTTACCAACTGGGAGCAGGTCGTTGAATTGGTTGCGTCCACACCGTTAAAAAAGAGGCAGAATTGTTGATAGAGCTCATTCCCTTACGTTTTCGTCTGTCCCCCTATGTGAGAGCGGCTCTATATGAAATAACCGCCACTGGGCTGCCCTTCAACTGGTGTTGCAATGACTTCGGTGGATTATTTCCTCTTCCCCGCTTGCACACCATGCACCATCGTAACCATTTAGTGGTCTTTTGGACATCCATTCTCCTTCCTCTTTGCTGGAAAAATGCCCATCTACTCCTCCCCTGAGCCAACACTAAAGGCCCATTGCCACATTTGATGCAATGCGGCCGGTCGTTTTCCTTTTGATATCGCACTTTTGTAATTGGCCCACTCTGATTGGTCAACACTTTTGTGTGACTTTCTCGCAAAAGAAAAATGGAGCCAGTCAGCTGAGGCCGCACAACCCAGCGTTGTGTCTCTCCTCATCTGACAAAAGGTTGCACTGTTCCCTTAAAGTCAATCAGTAGATACGTATTATTTCTTCTGGAAGTGGTTGAGTCTATTAGCATTTAACCTGAAAGAAACGTGCATGGCTTCGATACATGCCGAGGTTACATGGACAAATGTACACATGCATTGAAGTCTACACATCTGTGCCATGGCAATAGCTCAGTTTAATTGTTTCCCTGGTAATGGTGAAGGAAGGTGATGGTATTTTGAACAGGCAAAGTTTATTAACACTGCGAGCGCATCTCCACAGCTACCAAAAGCATTGGATATTTGGCAGAAGGGGAGGAGAGGTTTCTCTTCTCAGGGGCGGGTCTGGAATGAGGGTCTGGAAGGGGTGCGCACCCCTTACCCCCTCAAGATGACCTGGGGATTTCTAATACAACCACTAATCTATAAAATATGCAGATATGTATGATATGTATTATCAGCAGTGCACATTATGTTGTTGCCTAGTCAAAAGCCTTGTTCCTATTTGCTTTTAAAATTGGTTCAAGTCACAAGGCATATACGTCAGTCCTTAGTACTATATTGTGGTGCACCCCCTCCTAAGAAAAATCATGGATCCGCCCCCCTTGCTTCTCTTTGTTTATCTACAGAAAGCATTTCTAAGGCTATCACGGTTGCTAGGAGGGGACTGTTTGGCTCGAAAAAAAAGGAAAAGAAGTGGCGCAGATTTGGATATCCGCACAATTCTAAGCCATATTCGATTGCAGCTTTGTTATACCTTTCTCCAACAACTTTGTGTTATTGAAGGTAGGCAATCATAAGGGTTGACAAAACATTAATTTTGTCATGAAAACCTCATATGCGGACACCCAACAAGGTTAAAATATTTCATGGGACTAAAAACGGAAACGATTCTCAAGCATTGACTGAGAAACTCTGCTGTACTTGTCTAAAACTAACTAACAAGACAAGGAGATCTTAGGGTAAGTGCCTTCAAGGACAAAGCCACTAACCTTTGTCGAATAACTACTAGTCGTGAACCACAAGTAATCGTGGAGGGTAAGATCAAGGGGCTACTCCTCAGATAGTTACGGCATGTATCGACTAACCTTTGTCGAATAGCTACTAGTCGTGAACCACAAGTAATCGTGGAGGGTAAGATCAAGGGGCTACTCCTCAGATAGTTACAGGACGTATCAAGAACAGACAATGGGAGGGTCCCTTAAATTCTCTACTATTGGCATAAGGAAACCTGAATGGCCAACATCCACTTTTTGTGGAACCTCAGGTGCAGTGCTTGAGAGAATGAACGTAACCTTGAGCAATGCCCAACATCTGTCAAACTACCGAGCTCAATGGCTTCGTGTTCTCCAGGCCTTAATTTCCGTAGAGGATTCGTTACGGAAATACTTGATTCCTGTTCAATCCATTTTCTAGTTTCGAAAATGATGCTGGAAACCGCTACTTCCATCGTTTGTTGTAAAATGGCTATGACCAAACTAGTTATCATTTGCTGTAAAATGGCTATAATACAACTATATAGTCATGGATAAATGTTGCTCACCAGATTAATTTTTGACCCATTTGCCAATGTCGGCGATGATGCCAAAAAGACCTCTTATTTCATCATTTGCCATGAAATGGCTATATTGCAACTACTCATGGGTAAATGTTGCTAATCAGATGAATTTTTGACCCAGGTGACAATTTCGGAAAAGATGCTGGAAAGGCCGCTAATTCCATCATTTGCCGTCGAATAGGTATAGTGAAAGTAGTGATGGATAAATGTTGCTCACCAGATGAATTTTTGACCCATTTGCCAATGTCGGCGATGATGCCGAAAAGACCTCTTATTTCATTTGCCGTGAAATGGCTATATTGCAACTACTCATGGATAAATGTTGCTAATCAGATGAATTTTTGACCCAGGTGACAATTTCGGCGATGATGCTGGAAAGACCGCTAATTCCACCATTTGCCGTAGAATAGGTATAATGAAAGTAGTCATGGATAAATGTTGCTCATCAGATGAATTTTTGACTCATTTGTCACTGTCGGCGATAATGCCAGAAAGACCACTAATTCCATCATTTGCCGTAAAATGGCTATAGTAGTAGTAGTAGTCATGGATAAATGTTGCTCATCAGATGATTTTTCACCCATTGGCCACTTTTGGCAATGATACTGGAAGGACCACTAATTTCATCATTTGCCGTAAAATGACTGTATTCAACTAGTCATGGTGAAATAATAATAATGTAATAAAAGTTTTTATTCAAGATTTTAAACAAACGTTAAAATTTACAATGTTCATTTCGAAAATAGAACCATTCAAGCATCAATTACAATCTATTTAGAATAAAAAAGACATCTGTTTACAAAGCACTTCTAAACTTCTCTGTGTTAACACGTGGTATCTGGTAAGGATGCGATCTACCGTGTAGAGCACGGTTCTTAAGTGGGGGGAGAAGATCCTGCAGGGGATTTGAGGAAGTACCCATAATACTTTTCCAGAGCCTCAGATCCCTGTCTTTAATAACCTGTTGAATCGATAATTCATGTTGAATATACCCAAATCGAAAGACCCTCCTCAATAACCTATCAATTTGAATAAGGTATTTAGTATAAGCAGCAACACCCCAAACTCTAATACAGTAAGTAAAAAGTGACATAATGAGGCAATTGAAGAGGTAATCAAGATCAGATACACTATAACCATTTCTTTTACACACTCTAAGGATATGCATACGTTTTACAGCTCTTTCCATCAAATCATCAAAATGCTTATTCCAGTTGGTAGGACCATCCTGGAAAGTTACTCCTAAAAGCTTCAAATATGACACACGTTCAATAGTAGGGATTGGCTCAGGAGGGGGTAAAGTCGTTCTTCCTCTTATGACTAGTTCCTTGGTCTTACTTAAATTAAGTTTCATCAAATTCTCCTCAGCCCAGATTTTAATGTTCTCTACCTCTTCAGAGGCACTATCATTAACATTAAGCCCAACAGGTATACTACATGTATTGTCATCAGCGTATTTAGTCATTAAGGTATTCTGAGAGGTGGGGCTTATGTCATTAACCATGATGGTAAAAAGTGCAGGCCCCAGAACAGTGCCTTGGGGCACACCTCGATTGACAGGCAAAAATGGGGTCTTGACCTCATCTACACATACCCTTTGCTGGCGATCTTTCAAAAAGTCAATAACCCAATTAACAATATAGGGGTTAATGTCCAGCACTTTCTTAAGTTTATCAGTAACCACTCTGTGGGAAACCGAATCAAAGACTTTCGAGAAGTCAAAAGACAGAACTCTGACAAAGTTAGGGTGGCCATCGAGCGATCTAATCTGGTTATATAATAGGGCAGTCTCAGTTCCACAATTCTTCTTATAGGCAAACTGATCTGAGTGAATAAAGCCGGAAACAGGTTTCCTCACCTGAAACATTTTCTGAGGCACCTGCCTCTTACGTCTCATCTGTCTGTGTTCCATATCTTGATGTCCAGAGTTTTAGATCGCGAACGGTGCATAGAGTGGTATATAATTACAATCTTGTGTCGTTTCCGACATAAAGTATAGCGGTATGCTTCAATATGTTTCCAAAGGGGTTTTCTCCGTAATGCTTACGCCACATAAACTCCTGTAGGTAGCTTTTGAAGAGTTCTTTGGATGTTCCTGTACGGGGATAACTTTGCTTTGATGCCCTGTGTATGGGCACCTGTGTCTGGGTCTACGAAGTTCATGCTGTGGTTAACCGTGAGATGTTCGTAGCCCTCGTCTTTTAGGCAGTCATAAGATCTCCATAAGTCGCTCATCACGCGTGTACCCAGCAATATTTCAGCGCGAATAATGGGCAAGAGAGTTTCTTTATCCGTATGCTCTACCAGGACAAGGAAGCAGGTCTTGCTTTCGCGGCAAAGGCCACCAAAAACCCACTTCCCTTCGGTTTTGGCGACCTCGGTGATACTTCATCTTGCCAAACTTGGTCTCGTCAATCTCAACAGTTCCAGGTCCGCCTCACAGCAATAGTTATACCAATATATCACCGTTTCTGTTGACGTTGTTTCATCGTACAGTGAGGTTTCGTGCACTGCTTGAGTAGTGGTAAATTTGTGCGCCCAAGCGTAAGTTAAGGCTAATATTTTTTCAATGGATAGCCTGCTACCAGAAAACCATGACTTCTGGCACATAGATGCTGCTCCATTGCAACCTCTCTTGGAGCATCGCCACTCATACCCATCTCGCGATGAAGCTTGTCTAGTCCAGCTGAGTGCATTGTGGCACCCAGCTCTAGGACATTTCAATGACGACGCGAGTAGGTTGTTTTCCTTACACCACTCTATGCACCAGTTGTGATCCGCAAGAATTTTTGAAAGTTTGAAGAAGTTCATCTTGTTCATCGATGGTCGTTGTCTTAGTGTGTAGATTGTAATACAGGAAAAGAGCGTTTCTGAAGTGTGCATGCTTTTTATTGCCTGCATTGATGCATATTTTCGTGGATATGTTACGAGCCAAATCCTGAATAATATACATTACTTCATGTTTCAGTTGTATTATGTATATTTGAACTTGAACATGCGAAAAGACATCTATCTTTTATGCAGTAAATCTCAACAATTCGTCATGGTCTAGTGGTATGGTAGAGAGACAGGAATGCCAGAGCTAAAGAGGATCGTTGATTCAAATCTCGCTGACAGCCAAGGAAAAAAGGAAACTTCGGGAGCACTGGAGAGAATGACCGGGGAAAAAGAGGGAGAATAAGAGCGAGAGAGAAGCAAAAAAAAAATCCTCTTTTATTAACGCAGGAAGTACTCATTACTGATGTATATATGCAATACTCAGAGGAATTCGCTATTGTCTTGGAAGACAATAGCAGGGATACATAATTAATGAGATCGAATGCATAATTAATGTATGGGGTTATACTGAAATTTTTCCATTTTTTGCAACCTATGAATACCTGTGTCTAAAATCAGCAGCAATAAAATTATTAACAGATGGACTCCTCTTCAATAACAGTTACCTCTCAGCTGATTTGTATCGATAAAGCTTAGCATTCCCATCAACATGAGCTGAATGCTGGAAGACGGCACACATTACTATCAAAAGTAAACTTACATGAATACGGCAATAGTACTGAATAGTCCTAGCTGTAATCGTGAAACGAACGTAACATCAACGTAGGAAACAAAATGGCGGCTCCTACTGAGCCGGTCAGCGGTACTAAGCTAGTGTCCAGGCCCTAATGGCCAGTAGAGAACTCTTCATCCCCCCAGTCCTGGGACCTATGGCCGGGGAGTCATAGTTACTGGACTCAATGTCTAACCCAGGTGCCTGTCTCGGGTTCGTAGCACTGTGGTGCCTGTCTAATACAAGTAGGGCAGCTGGGTTCAGGTGGCGAGGACGGTGCTGCTGTCATGTCCGGTGTCTGAGGGTTGATGTCTCTGTTGACACGTGTCTGTTGCGAGTTATCGTCAGAGGCCGGTGTTGGTGAGCTTGGATGGGCTATGGGTTGGAGGGTATCTGGGGCAGTGCATAGGGGTTCACCTTGGGTTGGCGGAGTGACCTCTTCGGACGGTGGCGGGTTTGTGGGGGTCCACGTGGGCTGCTCCTCCTGACATGGTGGGGACGGCAAAGGGGCGGCTGACCGCTGGGGGTTTGACAGACGGATGGGGGTGTAGGCTCTGAGGAATCGACGGTTGTGCAGTGTCAAATGGCCCGATCCATCCACTTTTATCCTGTATTGGTCATGTCCTAGGTGCTCCACCACTAGACCAGATCGGTCCCACTTTGTTGGGTTGGGACTGTGTTGGTTTTGTAGGGGAACTCTGTCGCCAGTGGTCAATGGTCGAAGTTGCCTCGAGTGGACCTTAAAGGACTCGGTGGTGCGGGTGATCCTTGTGCGAAGGGCTTCTTCCTTAGCTGTCCAAGCCTGACGTCAGAGGGGGGCGGATGTGCGGGTTGGAGAACTTCTCTAGTCGATTAACAAAGGTGAGTGAGTCTCGGAGCAGCCGTCCGAATATGATCTGCGCCGGTGATAAGTTGCAGTCACGGTCAGGCGTGTTCCACAGCTGTAAGATTGCACGCAAGAAACAGTCATGGTCCAGGTTCCCCGTGGGGCCAGTGTTGGACATTAGAAGTCTCTTGGCTGTCTTTACTGCTACTTCCGCTCTGCCATTGGACTGAGGAAAGCTAACTGAGGAGACCCGGTGCCGCATGTTCCATGAGCGGAAGAAGTTCTCTGTGTTGCTTGCTGTGAACTCTGGGCCCCCATCACTCCCAAGTTCTTCTGGTACGCCGAATGTGGCAAAGAACGTGCGCAAATGGCGAACTAGCCCAGCTGATCCTCCTAGGTCAGTCCCGGCAGTTGAACATAGGACTTCCACCCAGCCTGAGAGACGGTCTCCGACAACGAGGTAGTGGCAGCCTCCATAGTCGAAGAAGTCTGCGAAGATTGCTTCAAAGGGGGTAGATGGTGGTGAAGGTATGGGAGGTGTGGCAGCCTGGGATGGGGCGTTGCGGTGGCAGTCGGCACAGTTGTTTCTGGCGTTCTAGATGTCCTTTGACAGTCCAGACCAGTAGACAATGGCACGGGCTCGCTGCTCCATGGTAGAGGTCCCTTGGTGTGCAGCGTGGAGATGCTGGAGGATTCCCTGACGCAGGGAGGAGGGGACCACAACACGGTCGTTGTACATCAGGACGCCATCGTGTGCGTAGAGAGAATTGCAGATTGGGGAGAGCCTTGCCAAGGCGGAGTCCTGGCTGCCTATGACACCATTGCGCTCGAGGGCGTGGAGGACGTGGAGGACGTGGCCTAGCGATTCGTCTCTAGCTGTTTCTTGTGCTAGGAGAGACCATGAGATGGCACTGAAGTCGTGAGTGTTGTCCCGGATAGAGTCCATCAGCACTGACTCTGCAAAGTTGTGTTCACTTGGTGTTCCAAGTGAGTGGCAGTTGTCAGGGTACAACGGTGAGGGGTGTCTCGAAGTTGCGTCAGCAGTGTGATTTCTTTTTCCGGGTCGGTGCACAATGTGAAAACGCCACGGTAGAGTGCGCTGTTTCAGTTGGAACAGTTGCAAGTTCGATATTTCGTCCAGCGTACGGTCACCAAAGATTTTCACTAAGGGCTGGTGGTTGGTGACTATAACAAGGTTGTCACATCCCTGTGTAAAGTATTTTGTTTGTTTGAGGCCCCGAGAAACAGCAAGTGCCTCGCCTTCAATAGCAGCATAGCGCTGTTCCACCCAGGATAGGAATCTTGAACCAGCTAGTGTAATTTTCCATCCCCCTGGGCAGCAGTCTGGTATGCCAGAAGGGCAATGGCAATGTTGCTGAAGAAGGAAGTAGGCGATGCTGCGGTTTGACCAGTCAGGGCAAAGACAGGTGCGTCGTTGCATGTCAAAGATTTCAACACCTTGCCTGATGGCCTCGACGATGGCTTTCTTTGATGTTTGGAAAGCTGCCTCCAAGTCTGTGGACCACGTGAACTTGCACCGAGGGCTGAGGAACGGCTAAAATGGTGCCGTGTCATGCAGCTCGGCGTAGTTTGCCACTTGATTGAGGAGGCCAAACCAGCTCCTGATGTCCATTGTTGACTCTGGGGATGGGAAGTCCCGTATGGCGTCCAGGTATTTAGGGAGCGGTTCAATAGTTGCGTCTGAGATCTGGAAGCCAGCGAAGTTGACACTCTTTCTTGCGAATTGAAACTTATCGGGGTTGAGGACAATGCAAGACTGCACTACGCTGGTCAGGAAATCGATTTTTCTCCACCAGTGTTGTTCCAAGTCCGTGTCGTAGTGGATGGTATCATCTACACATCGTTCTTTCCGTTCAAACTCCAATCAGATGGCATCAAAACGACAAGGTGGTGATGGCGATCTGATGCTCACAGAGGGATGCTGTGGTATCCATTCCAGGCATCGCTGACCGTTTTCCAAGTGTTCTTGGGGATGTGTCGTGCCAGGTGAAATGGTGACTTGGTGGCAAAGGTCTCACGCTGGCAGAACTTGTTAAGGGGTGAGAGGTCAACAGTCTTGCAGGGTGACCCATCGTGCTTTCGAGTGACTACCATGTGGTAGCACCAGGTCACTGGTTCTCCGTATGGCACGCGTTCAATGACACCAAGCGTCTCGTCTCGGAGAAGGTCCTTGTGCACTTTTTGCTGCCAGTGAACGGGTATGCTGGCGGGTTTGTGACATGCTTTTGGCGTGGCCTCTGGATCCACATGTATCTCCACTGGAGGACCTGCCATGCAGGGCAGTGCCCAATGAGGACAGGTATTGAAGGTCGACAAGGCGTAACGTGTGAGGAGCCAGTCCTTCATTCTGTCATTATTTTCCAGGGTGCAAGGGAATAGGAGCTCGCGGGGACGCTGAGGCGGGGTCGTGCGCTGAGGCATGAGCACGTCGTGTCGTTGGCCAATAATTGGTTAATGCAGCCATCATTGATGAACCTGCTTCCATCAATGCATGACAGTCGTTGTGATGTATCGACGCTGTTGAGGGGGTTTGTATCGTCGTGAGCTACCTTGGTGTTGGCTGGTAAAAGGAAGTGATCGCCTAGTAGGCCAAGGTTGAGTAGTGACTCGTAGGATAGGTACATGTCTTGGACGCAGCTAGTCACGTACACCATGGAGCGACAGGTTGTCATCTCAGCGCTGTCTCATGAGGCTGTTGTTAGCTTGGCAAAGAAGGCTCTCTCTATGGCGATGGGGGAGCGGTTGGTGGCCGAGAGGCTTAGGCTGACAGGTTGTAGGTCAGCACGAGAGAATCCGCTGGCAATGAACTGGTCTAGGGACCAAAGGTCTGATTGGGCGCCGCTGTCCGTGATGGCAGATGTTTTCACCTCCTTAGTAGAACATGATGTGTGGGATTGGTTGTGTGGTTTGTCGATGGAGATGGTGATCTCTGAGGCGTGCTCGTCTCCACTCACCCTTGGAGAAGATATGATGTGCTAATGTCGTGAGTGGGGGCCTGATGATATCGCCATGTGTACTGGTCTGTCTGGGGGTGCACTTGGTTCTTTGTTGTCGATGCCCGTTATGGGTTCCCTCTGCGTGGACTGCTGTGATTTGAGCGATGGGCTCGGATTCGAGTGCTTGGATCTTAGCGGGCTTCGGGTGCTGTTTTCGTCATCAGGCCATGTAGCACTCAATGCATACCTGGTGAGGTTTCATGTTCCATCGTCGTGCTCCCTCAGTGAAGGTTCGAAAAGGGGTCTTGCAATCAGGGCATGTGGCCTCTTTGGCCTGTGCTATTGGTGACGGTGTTATAGTGGGTGTCGCCTGTGTTTCCCTTTGTCGCTGGAAGGATGACATGGCAGACATGCTTGACGAACGGAGGGCACCTCGGGCCATCTCTTTGTTTTCAACCAGAGTGATGACATCGTTCACTGCTTTGTGTAGTATGTCTTTAGTGCCAAGTATCTAACGGCGTATGTCCGAGTCATAGATGCCATTGAGCAGGACATCACAGATGATGTGGTCTGTGTGGTCGACTATCTTGCCACATTCGCACTCTGTACTGTATGCGCACGTCTCGGCCTTTCCTCGCACCCGAGCTGTGAAGGCACGGAATGCTTCGCCGCGTTCCTGGTGCAACTGAAGTAATTCGCTACGTAGGACGCACATAGCTACCTTGATTATGGCCAGGGAGCGCATTGCAGATAAGAGACTGTCAAGGGATTCCGACGTGGTGTGCTGGTTTGCCTTCAAGATACTGTCTCCTAGTGCAGGCCCAGCACACTGGAAGAGCTGGAATGGTGTTGAAGCCTCGGTTATGCTGGAGCCAGAGCGGAATACTTGCCAGCGACGGACAAATATATTCCATTCCTCTATCGATACGCCGATATCTAGTTTGGGGCGCTCGAGTTTCGGACCTCGTGATGCTGGGTTGACTGTGGGGGGGGGGGGGGACAGGGGAGTCACAATCTCCCGCTTCCCGTACCCCGGTCTCCTGCCTCCCGTACCTTTTTGTCCCTTTGTGTCCCGACTCCCACCCTTTATTGTGTTTCTCCCGTTATCATGTAAATCACACTGTTTGACTCCCTATTCAGATTCTATTAGGAGTGCTTTGGCCTTGTCCAAAATAAAAAATTGTGTTGTAATTCCAACACTCAGACAAACGCCAACTCTGGCCCTGTTATGACAGCGACTTTACCGTACTTCATAGGCACCTATATTATTACAATATATGTGTTGTACACAAACCCATAACCACCTTACGACGTCTGCTTACTAATATGATGTCAAGGACAAAGACAAACCGGAGGACAAACAGGGAGCAGTATACAAGATCAAATGCTGCGACTGCCAGGCTTCTTACATTGGTGAAACCGGCAGAAACCTTAGCACGCGACTGACCGAACACAAAAAAGCGACGAGGAATGGTGCCATCAACAATCACATTGCTACTATTGCTGAGCATCATTTACAGACGAAACATCAAATTGACTGGGACTCAGACTACTATCAACATCTTACTTTAGAAAGCTGGTTTACTAACTTAGAACAAACGTCACTGAATCGTAGCCAACAGTTACCAGCGCCATACAAACAACTTATTGATGAGATCAAGCAGAACTAACTACGAGAGAACGACTGGAGAACTGACATTTTGACGAACAACAGACGACTGTTTAAGTGTGACAATAGATGGATCAAAACGTACCAATTACTGATTACGAGTCTTCATAGCCAATAACATCGCAACGTAATAGGCCATTTGCAATAAGCAGCATGTGACATCGTTTTTATGAAAATGAAAGTTATATGATTTTGCCTTCGAAAAACGATTAGTGGGTCATATCTTAAACAAAATAATGGTGATTTGGTTTTTCAAACCCTCACCATTTTCTTAAAATGAATAAGTTCGTAAATGGTCACGTGACCAAAATGTAATTTTTGAAATTATGAATTACCTCTCTGAACACAAATTTTGTACTTAAACTTCAAGGAAAATGTTGAAAAGATGATGCGATATCGTTTACAGCACATCTGAGCGTAACTATGAAAAGTTGAACAAGATATAAGCAAGAGGTAATTTTGGCCACCATGTTGGAGGGCAAGAGCATGCCCTCCAACATGGCGGCCAATACAAACCATACTAGTTTGCTCAAAAATCAAAGTGCCATAAAATATCTCCCTTACATGTGTTTCCTCTCAAATTTCGGGTGTAAGATAATTTTTGTGTGCTGTAACAAGTTTTGGCATCAGCAAGATTCCAACTCATTGTTTAAAGGAAGCATTGGTCACGTGACCACTTAGTGCAAGTGGCCTATTGACCAATCAGATCAATAACCAGAGTATAATACCATCAACTGACGTGATACAACTCACTTTGACTCTGAAGATGACTACCGCACAGGTTGTCGTAGCCTGCGCGCAGACGATAACTAAACTCTGATTAGTACCAGAGTTTAATTTCGTCTGCGTGCAGTGTAAGGTTGTCGAAACGTCAGTCACTGTCAACAACAACAGTCCTATTCAGGACTACGTTCACCCGGACGATCAAACTCAACCTACTTTTGAAATCGAACCACTCTGCACTTTCCAGCGCGGTCATTGAAGCAGTATTCCTTCGACACAAGTTTACACCACACGGCAAGATCTTCACTGACAGTGTTTTGTGAGCTACAGTCATAAGGAGCAAGCTCCCAGGAAGGTCTTCCATGGACGGATTTTTCCCCACCGAAAAATACTAAGACCGATCAAAATGGTCTTTAACAACATTTGACCTGACTCGCTTTGTCGTTCTTATACGGAGAATTTCGACATGTAGCTAGACAGACGAGACACTGACACGACTGACACAGTCGACACACGTGTACAGATGTCATGCTATCTTATTCATGTCCTATGATTTAAGCGACTAGGAAAGGTTTCCAATTTCACAGGAAGTAATGCCGTTTTTTTTATCCCGAGCACGAATTTTCGTTTTTTGACTTTACTCATGTATAAAATTTTGCTTCAAGCCTTGGAAAACGTTAAATGGAAGTCAAGAAACGTTGTTGGGTTCGTTTCTTTGACTGGAAGTAAGCAGTAACAAATAAAAAAAGCTTGACTTTTTGAATTTCTCTCCCGCTTCCCGCCATCGTAGAGATCCCGCCTCCCGCCCTTTCTTCTCCCGTCTCCCGTACCCCTCCCGCCCCGTTCTCCTGGGCTCCCGCCCCCCTGTCCCCCTCCACTTGACTGTCATTCCAGTGGTTGTCGTTCCTTGATGTGTCAGCCCATGGTTTCATAGCAGTGCAATAGCCAGGGCTTCAGATATGTCCTGCATTTTGTAATCGCAGTCAGGGACAGAACAGTCTATGACGACCATGATTCTATCATGAAGGAATGCTTCTCGGTTTCAGATGGTATTTTAATCTACAACGATGATAGAATCCTACGAAACAAATATAGCGAATCCAAGCTAGAAATAAAACGATACAAACTGGAAATACATTGATAAATAGTGAATGTTAGCATCGACGAGTACGAGTTCTAGAACGAGATCAGCGATTTTGCGTACTGTGCATCCGTTCTGCGCATCTGCACGTTTTCAAGTCGTCCTGTCAAGTTGCACTACGACGAGTTCTCACCAAAAACTCGAAGTGGGCAGAACAACTGGGAAGAGCTGGTTTTCAAAGGTAAATTCCGATCGTTTAATGCAGTTTCTTTTCGTTTCTAGCCTCTCTTTATCATCTTGAACATTTCTTATATTGTGTTTTATGTGAAAAAATGCTTTTGAAGTCGAGGAAAGCAACCGAACGCGATATTTGACATATTTTCTACACAGAGTAAATTTGCATTTACCCGGGAAAGTTTCATGTCTCTCCACAGGCCTCACAGGCTCACGAAATAACCCCGAAAATTGCCATTATTTGGTCGAAAATATCTCAACAGTCGAAGATATCAATAAAGAATACTTACTTCTTTATCCAGTGTGGTTGTTGTGTTGAATTTGATGGGTTTTAGCGTGTTTTAAGACCGAAGACTCAGGTCGAATCTTCGATACTTTCCATGCTCAAATACAGGATAATCTGTGCTGTTTACATCATATAAAGAACAAAATTCTTCTTCGTCCAAAAAACCTTCCAATATGTAACTGAGTAACAAGCAGTCTTGAACGTTTTTTAGAGTCATTCTTTGTTTTCGAAATTGTTGTGGAAGCGCTACCTCGACTCAAATATTTTCTATAAACTCGAACTCGGTGTCATCGCTAACATAGAAAGCTGAGAAAACGACTTCGAGTACGAGTACGGCTTGCAGTCATTCTCGTACTCGTACTCGTCGATGCTAACATTCACTAATGTCTCATAGGCAATAACACATTACTATCGAAAGTAAACTTACATGAATATGGCAATAGTACTGAATAGTCCTAGCTGTAATCGTGAAATGAACGTAACATCAACGTAGGAAACAAAATGGCGGCTCCTACTGAGCCGGTCAGCAGTACTAAGCTAGTGTCCAGGCCCTAATGGCCAGTAGAGAACTCTTCGAAATGCAGTGTCATTTATCACACCAACCTGAAATTATGAATAAAACATGTACATGTACATACATGCACATGGAGGCTGAGTACATATTAACCAACAATATATTAATGAACCATTGGTACATCTTCATCAAAAGTAATTAGATACTGCCAAAGGTAATACAAAGGAAGTATTATGTGTGGAGTTGAAAGTTGCTTCCAAACTGTTTTGTACGGGAATCACTTTTGCTGTAGAGGCCATTAAACAAAAGAACAGAAACTTAAGGCAGAGAAAGTTCAAGGTTGTAAATTTATCCATTGCTTATTCAGTAAGCATTGTAAAATGAGCTTACCCTTCCTCTAATAACAGAGAAATCCTCCAGAGATCTTAAAAAACCACTTTCAGATGATCCTGGAAGTCTTTTTTGCAATAGATCCCACTTAAAAAACAGGTCTTGAGAAAAAACATATTTAGTATTGGAAATTGAGCCTGGCCAATGGCCTGCCTGAATTACATTGGAGGAATCCAGAGGTGAGAAGACATTTTTGCAATCCTTACAGTGAAAGATGCAGAAATTTACATCATATCTCCCTGTAGATAAAAAAGACCAAAAGGAAAAAAGTCTTCATTTATTATACAAAAGAAATGAAAAAAGACTGTGATAAGCTGGGGAAAAATGATTGTTAGTTGTACATTTTGGAATCACAGCAACAAAAACCAGGGTTTTAGCCAGACATTGAACACTGGCCATCCAGAGGGCATGTTTTCCCATAAAATTTTCTGAGATTAAGTACATTTTTCTTGGGATCCATCCAAAGGTCAGGATGGCAGGACACCCTTCTGGCTAAAACCTAAACAACTTACAACAAAACAAAAAAATTTAATAAACTAACCCTCGGAAGTCACCACTATGCAATTTTCAGATGTTAACGTGGGTTCACCTGTAGATGTACAGTTGGGGCAAAAAATAGCATATTGCATGCAAAATGCCTTGCTGCAAATAAACAAAAGAGTAAGTAAAAGGACACCAAAAAGAACCAATCACATCCATGAGCCATAAAAATCAAGAACTCAGAAATATCTTATGATATTGTCCCTCGACAAAATAATTCTGTGTGTTTTAGCCAGGAAGCGATTCCATGTAGCATCTGTAACCGATCACTAACTCTTCACATTTTGGGTGATCGCTTATGTCTCAGCAGGTTCAACTGCAGTTAAAAGAATGAGAAAACAACACATACCCACTGTAATTAAGTCACCATTGCTGTCCAGTGAAACATTGGGTGGCACAGGTTTAAAAAAGCCATCATGGAATATTTCTCTGTCATGAAGAGGATTTTTCTTATGCTCCTCATCATCACATTGTGTGCACAGGATCTTCATTCCACAATGAATACACTTAACAAGGCCTTGGGCATCCATGCACACCATACACACACAGCTTCTAAGAAATTCATTTTCCAGAACTGCCCTCATGATTTGGGGGCGCACACTTGCCCAAGATTGACCTACATTTGATATCCTCTCATTCCACTGTGTTGATGGAAGAGATTGGGTGAATAAAGCAGTGCATTCCCTCAAAATTTGACTTAAGTCTATAAAAACCAATAAGACATGAATTAAATTACATAAACATTTTTTAAAAGAATAACCTAATGAAATGGACCAACAGTTTTGCATATATGTACACAATAATATTAGTTGGTTGAATGATAAAAAAAGGGTGTAGACACGTTTTGTTAGAGAAAACTTCACAGCTTTATCAAATTTGTTGTTAAAAACATCTAAAATTAAATTAGGATTTCAGGCGATCATGTGTACAAATCAGATTTCAGCAGATCTTGCCTTCAGCTTGGTGAACAAGAGATTTGGGTACAAAATTAGGGCTGAGCAGAGAAATATGCCTGGACAACTACCTCTATGACCGACACCTTTGGGACCGCTAAGTGTCTCAGTCTTACAGAGATGTCCATGTTATCGAGAGTAAATAAAGGGAGTAAAGAAAGGCAGGCACACACCTTAGGTGTCCATTCTAAAAAGGGTGTCCATCTTATAGAGGTGTCTGTTAAGAGATAGTTGACTGTATTACTCCTAACTTCCGTTTTAGAAACATATATGCATTCTGTTGACAAAGCAGGAGGGTCAGATGGAAGGTTATGTAGCCAAATTATTTTTTTGGCACCTGTATTGGCCATGACAGAAAACAATATCCAGCCACCTTGACTTCACGAATGAAGGGGACTTTTTCCATGTGGGGAAAAAATTGTGTGCAGGCAAATTCAGCCACTCTTACCCACTTAGGATTGACTTTACATTGCCTGCTCAAAGAACCAGCAACATACAAAGCACAATTGCTAGGAAAAAAGCTAATAATTATGTGTACCGGTAAATGGGTATATATGTTGTGGTTCAATGTTTTCCTTGGTTTAATTTTTATTTTCCTTTGTTTTTGGGTATGGTAATGTATGATAATGAGTTTTAAACAAAGGAAAATAAAATTTAAACCGAGGAAAAATTTGAAACACAACAATGCAATTAATCCATTTTCTCAGCAATGTCAAAGCACAATGACGACCTGTTGGTCAAGTATGCCCAGCTTTTACTGTGTATATCAGCAAGCATGCTATAGAAAAACTCTTAATTTGTTTGAGGGTTAATGAACAATTAATAGTCCCATCTTTCCAACGAAGAAACCTAGTTCACAAAGATCATTAAACACAGACTGACAAAAACGACTCTTTGTACTTAACAGGACATATTGCGTTTATCTTTTAACACCTTGGCCATAGAACGAATCGGAAAAAAGAAAACTGATTGACTATAATGTGTATAAACTACCTTGAGAAGCATGATCCGTTTCATCTGCAGGGTACTCGTCAGAAGAGTGATCAGCATCCTGGAATGTTGGCTCCACTGTTTTTATATTAAAAAGCCGATACAAACCATCTAAATTAGCCCACCTAATATAGTAGTAAATTGTTTAAGAGTTTCAAGTATAATTCACCTGCTTCAGGAATAACTGACGAAGCCCTATGGCCTTTTCTAGGGCGATACTTTGAGTGAGTAGTTCTCAAACCGGTTGACGGGTTTTTCCATAAAACAGAAGCAGTCCTATTCTTTGGCTTCTTTCGCTTTTGTTCACAGGCAGCAAGAAACTCCGCTGCTTCAGCGAGGACCCTTGATTGATCTCGTTTTTTCCCACTCTCTTTGAACTTCCACCACCTCTTTGCGCCATATTGCAATCCACAAAACAATTTCGTATCACTGCTGAATCATGACATCCGCCATATTAACGTGTACAGTTGATGCACAAAGCTGTTCAAAATTGACATCTGGTGAGTCGATCCTAAAATGATCAATACGATCACTTCTGACACATTTGACAAATGCTTGTATTGATAATTCTCGGTAGGAGGATATGTTGGTTCGTCCTACCTGTGTGATGGTTTCTTATAAATGAATGATTAGATGGTATTCACATTTCTTTTCTACCTTTCGGTATGTTATAAATTGAATGGATGTGCTTCATTCGCTACCATTTTCACGTTAGAGCTCATAGAGGTAACATCATGTCTGCTGTAGAAGAGACATCTGTTGTTGTTGTTAAAACACCAAAGAAAACAACTATGAAGGAGAAACGTCAGAAACGTATGACCGTTAAGCTCGCATCAAATACCGTGAGCCAGTGATCAAAGCCTTTAGAAAGCATCTCAACCATGGTACATTTCCTAAACGTATGAAATCAATCAAGCCGTACCCAAAAATGGGTTCACCTGAGACTCAAGCTACTGTGAATGCTGCGTGTGATCAGGTGCAGTGTGTGATTTTGGATAAAATGATTCTGGACGAAGAGAAAAAACTCGCACAAGACATAGAACATTATCGAACACTTCAAGACCAAAAGATGAGGGGACGTTTCAAGGCAATGAAAAAACCTACAGTGGCTCAGTTGCAGAAAGAACTAGCCGAATTACAGGCAAAATATAGTGAAGTGTGTAATGCATTAGAAAACACCAATAAACCAGAGAACTGAACTGTAACAAATGCGTGAATTTTATTGAACTATTCAGTGAAAAAGGTTACATTGCAGTAACTGTTAAGTGTCCTCGTTCATACTTGGCTTTCAGTTTAAGAGAATACGTTTGACCTTCCACTAAAGTCTCTGCGTTAGGGTATGTTACAATTACTTCCGATTTACCATCATTGAGGTTTATTGGTATTTGGAGGTTTAAATGCTCTACTTGTTTTAAACGTTTTATGAGTACTGTGTTCGGCTTTACTTCAAATCTTTGTAGGCCTTGGTTGTCCTGTCCTTTGTATATACCTTGCACTGGGTTTTCCATAACATCTTTGAAGTAGGGAATCATGGTGGTTACTCCTGGGTCAATGTTTCTTATACAATCAGCTCCTACAAACGTGCGATTTCCATTGTACTTGTTCTCCAAAAAGAAGTAAGATTCTATCCCACTCTGTCCGCAAGGGCAAACATTGTAATCCCCAGGTTGGATTGGTCTTGATTCAACAAACATCCACTCATTCAGGAAATCTTCACTTTCACTTAAATGTTGCAGATGTAGATGTAAATTCACCTCTTTCTCTCTACAGATACGTCCGTGAATACGCCGTTGGTGACGTTGCCTGTTTGATTTTCTTGTAAATACCTTGTTGCAGTACTCACATTTGTACCAAGGCTTTTGCTCGGCATAAGTTGTTTCCATATGAATTTTCAAGTTGTAAGTAGATGCCAATACGTTTCCACATATCGTACAAGGAAAACGTTGTGGATTCTTCAAATGTTGCTGTTTAACGTGTTGAAGTTTGTGACCTTTTTGTGAAAAGATTAAGGGGCACAGTGGGCAGTGATAGCAATGTTCTTTTACTTTCGGCATTGTGTTGTAATGATTTCTATCTCATTTACGCCGTTGTTATACTCTATCAAAACTCCTTAGGGTAATGACCTCCTATACTCCAAATAGTAACAAATAGTGTGCAATCAACTGAACATGTTTAGGCAAGTCCAAAACGATGACGTCATATATTAAAAATAGTATCAAATATCTGCTAAGCAGCAACTCCAAAACTAATGCACGTCATTGATCATGAATCAACGTGATGACCAAGTTAAATTCATACTCTGGTGATCGTCACTGTGCCACCATCCAGTTATAACTTAACCAATCTAGCATCGATAAAATTGTTCGCGATAACGATACCATCCAGGGAAAGAACACAAACACTGGGATATTTGCTAAGACACAGACATCTTGTTAATGGTAGAGCAATTGGTTCTACTGCTTGAAGAGATATAAAACATTGCATTTTCATCGAGTATTCGTTACTAGTAATCCATCTTTGAATAGCACGTAATAATCCATCACTCGTTGACATCAACAAACTTTCGTTCCATGCAGGTGCCCTGTGCTGATGAATTAAGAGTTCTAATTGAATTTCTTCTACAGCATCATTATTTGCAACCACACGGTCTTCGAATTCCGTTAATTCTGCCGTAATCACTGGATTGTAAATATTATACCAATGAAAACTTTTCAGGCGTTCTTCGTTGCAGTAAGAAAATTCTTCCAAATCTTGCATCGACACTGTCTGCATGTTGACTATCCTCTATGTACGAGCACTAAGAGATTTATGATTGAAATAGACAGTGTTCAACCTATTTTACGTTGTATTCGTCCCCAGTCCCCCAGCAATGAACCTGTTTATTTAACCCTCATGTTTTTTTAGATTTGGTTTTTAAGGTATGAGAAATTCACACAGCATCCAACACAGTGCCCAGTCCCTCAGCAGTGAACCTGCTGATTTAGCCCTCAGGTTTTGCAGATTTGGTTGTTTAAAATCTGCCCAGCGGTAATTTGAAATAGACAGTGTTCAACCTATTTTACCTTGTACTATTTCCCAGTCCCTCAGCAGTGAACCTGCTGATGTAACCCTCAGGTTTTTATATTTGGTTTATAAGGTATTAGAAATTCACACATCATCCCACACAGAGACAGTTTACAAATCACACACTTTATTGATCTGTTGCTACCTAAATGCTACTAATACATCAAAGCTAATCTAGTTATAACAAAAAAGTTCAGTCTCACGTAGCCATAGGGATATGTAACCCCAGTTACTTTTTCTACTACACGTTTATCCCAGTTAACTCCAAACACTTTTACTAAATCTTTTAGGTGTACTGTCTTATTGGAGTTATCTCGTACAAAATAATTCTTAATAGTTATTTCCATCAGACGTCTGCTTTCAAGGGGATTTGTGAGTTCCTGTTGAATGTGATGCAACATGGTCTCATAGTTGATTGATTTCACACGAACTTTTCGTTCCTTTGTTCTTGCATTCTGTTTTCCCATTGATTGTCTTATAGCAGTACGATTTAGGACCTGCTGAACTAAAAACCACAATTGAATCTCCCTCTAGTTCATCAGTCATCTGACCTAAAAAGATACCTGTAGGAATGAAATTTTGGTTTTCTTTCCAGCTATAAACCACAGAGTCCGTGTCGTAGTAGATGACTTGGTCTTCTAGCTTCTCTAATTCCGTGTACAACTTCAATCTTGCTAGAGCAGTTGTAAAACATGCAATGAAAACGTTTATTTTTCCACTGCTTTCACATGCGTCCTTTTTCAAAACACTTACTTCCATCATGTCCTCATTAAAGATACGTACACCTTTCACAATCACTGATTCGTCTTGAACCATTTTTTGCCATACGTCTTCACTTTGGATGGATATGGTTTGGGTGCGATGCTCGTTCTCGCCAAATTTCCCCCAAAAAGAGTTCAGCATAAGTTTTGCAACTTGTTTCCTCCCAGGATTTTTCTCAATCTTTTCCAACTTTACCCCTTCATGCTCTTCATATTGCTTCACGTACTCTGCTTTCTGTTCATCTGTAATGCAGTTTGCTGGCCAACCACTGGCTTCTGTCTTGTGTTTCAACCAGGTATCGACATAGGGTGCAAATAAACCCTGCTTTCTCTGATCTGCAGGGAAATGCCATACTTCATGAATCTTGAGTATCTTGTATCCCTTCTCTCCTGCTTTTTGCAATTCTGGTGTACACCAGGTCCCTGTCATCGTTTGTTGTTCATCACTATGTGGACAGAGATTTGTTCTTTCATGGCACTTTCTTTCTAATTGCTCCTCCACACACTTTACGCATAGGGGCAACATCAGCTTTCTATTCAGTTTTACAGGTAGAACTGGGTGTAGCAACTTTTCTGGTGCAAGTACATCTACCAATGCAATACAAAAGTAATCTTGGATGTTTTGACTCTCTGGGTTAACCCTTATTTGTGGATGACCTACAGGATACGTACCGTACTTGTTGATGGTCGGGTACAAACTTGTGAAATCTTCATATAAAATTTTTTCTTCTTCTGCTTGGTGATGACATTTTGCCATTCCAGTTCGACCCCCATAAAACACATCTCTTGGATTCAATGGGTAAATCCATGACATAATTGTTTACTATAGTTTGTAGTTCCTCGTTGTGTTGCAAATGTTTCTTGAAATCGCATTCCCACTGCTTAATCACTTTGTAACCAGCTTTTTCAAGATCTTTTTTTGCTTTGGTTGTTTGGTACATCTCTTCTACTGTTCTATCTGGGTAATGAAAGCGTTTGGAATGACGATTATTCGGTTTCCATTTTCTGCAGCCTTGAAACTCACAACCGTGAAATTTGTATTCTGTTTTGGTTATTGGGTCATAATCATCAACGCGTACTTTTCCTCGCTTGATTTGAATCATTTGTTCACCTCCATTGCGAGTATGTTTGATACGATCTCCCCCTAATTTCTTATCTTGAATATAAAGCCACTCTAGTGCTATTTTACTCTGGTTTGTTTTTAACCCTCCCCAACCGTGTGGGGGTTGCACTGCAATTGTTTTTGGTTCCATGAGATAATTTCGCCAATAGTAGTGAGTTGTCGATGCAATCGTTATACACTGCATCCCGTTGGGTATCCTCTGCAAATTTGAGACACCCCTCTTTCAACAGCTTCACGTCACTCTTGCAATACTCCAACATTTCTGTTTGGAAGTTCCAATTTTCTCCTTTGGAAACTTGCTCTGCATGCCATTCTTCACATTTTTTTTCTTCTCCTCAGACATATGTTCAGGCTCGTAGTACTTGAGGTCTGGAACCTTGCCTTCATACTGTAAATTCTCAAGCGTAGAAAATTTTTTTGGAAAAAACCCCTTCTTTAACTCTTTGAGGTCAAAGGTTTAAGTGAAATTTGCAAGAGGCATATTTAAAAAGGACAACGAATCCTTGAACGTTAAAGAGTTGTGTTTAAAATGTAGCATCTTTGATCCTGTACTCATGCAATCTGTAACTTTTAAATTGTTCTTGTACAAGGCGTACGTTGTCAATACACCATCAAATCCTTTAAGGTTATGAAAGAAAATTGTCAAGTCTGATGCTTTGCCCTGTTGTTTTTTTTCTTTAACCCATCTTAGCAACGTATCAAGAAACAACTCAATGCAATTTGTTCCCCAGTGATGAAAAATCTTCTTGCTATTTCCTCGTGTATAACAAAGTAGAATTGGAATAAATGTTGGTGCTATCAATAATGCACTCTATATCCGCAAATACTAGATCATCACCCAAAATCTTCTTTGTTTCTTTTGGCATGCATTGTTCAACCATATCTAGGGTTATGTCGTCTAGCTCAAATCCCTCTTCCTCTATCATTTTAAGCATCACTTGTTCTCCCAAGTCGTTCCATTTTTCTGCATTGATTTCAGCCATCGGTACTCCGCTATTGATCTGGTCTATTTCTTTTAATTTCTTTTTACATTTCGCCACCAACTCATCAATAAGTTGTTGTGTGGTATCACCAGGTTGGCCTTCTACAAGCATCCCCAATAACTGTTCCTTCTTCTGCTTCTTTCTTCGCAAGTCTTGCAGTTGTCTTTTAAATTGCTTTTCTTCTTCAGACGTGATGTAACATTTGTGATTATAAATGTGAACGTATTCCAAGAACGTTTGCATTTTGTATGCAGGCATTTGTGAGGCAAGTCTTTGTTTACTTTATACGACACTATTCAAAATTGACAGCGTTGATATTGGTCACAGACACTCTTCATTTCAACAATCGATGGGATTGTCTCGTAGATTTTTTTCCAATTGTTCTTTGATTTTTTGCTTGTCTCTATCAACTGTCTCGTATTCAATTAAGTGTGCTCTAAAACGCTTCTCACCATAGAACTCATGTCTACATACTTTGCAACTCCTGTCTGGTTTTGACCAAAGAGTAAAGTCAGGGCATCCTAGCTCACCTTGTGATGTTGTTTGTTTACATGCCGGACAGTTTTTCGCTTGACAATTATGATGGGCGCTGTCCTCTGTATTGTAACCTTTACAACACCTATCACAGAAGTAACTGCGGTTCATAAAACCAGCTTTTTGAGCTTTTTCTACCCTGTTGTCATCAACGTACAACGATTTGACTAGAGCAATCCTATGAGATGTGTCTTGATATTTGTCTCCTTTAAAGATCACACCCCCTCGTGTAGCATCAACTACTATAATTCTATAACCATGGGACCCCATGTACTCTTGGAATTGTTGTACTTCTTCTAGACCACAAGGACCTTCAGGGATACCTGCTTCTTTGTGTAACTTTTTTGCTTCTTTCAACTGCTCCGAATTTTTTCCTCTTCCTTGATGAATATTTTCAAAGCATACTCTCGCATCGTGACAATAGCTCGTGCACAACACAATTCGTCTTTGTTTTTGATTTCACATACACATTTGGATTCTTTTGCCATCTGATCCCAAATTTTCTCCCCTGGTTTTGCTGCTGAACTTTTACCACCTTTGTGTTGTGGTCTGCTGAGTAATAGGGAATTTAAGATTGAGCACTACGGTTGAATGACTACGGTTGGACGAGCAGGAGAGGTCTGGGTCTTGTTGATGGTGGATTGGATCGAGTACGAACCGTTTGGCACGAAAAAAAAGAGATTAAGATTGTAAACAAGCAAGCTGCTACGGTTGAATCACTTATCAATGGTCTTCCTGTGAAAAATGTCATTTCACGAACTTTGTGAAACCTTAGTTTGCGCTTTTTCTGATGGAGTGATCAGTGAAAAAGAGTTTCTTGTTCTTTACGAAGAGTACGAGCCCACAAATTTAAATTTTCCTCACTGGGAATACGAGCCTTTCAGCCTTGATAACTTTGACAGCAGTGAAGCTAGAGCTGAATTTAGAGTAGACAAAGAAGATATCCCTTTATTTGTTAACGCTTTACAGGTCCAAGAATATTTTCGATGCCCTCAAGGAACAGGTAAAGCTGTCCACAAATTCACTTGTCTCATTTCGTTTTCATAACTGAGATCAATGAATACTAAATGCACTAAATGTCGAAACTAAAGCATATTTGACAGCAATGAAATAAATGTTTCTTTCAATCTAGTTTGTTCAGGTGAAGAAGGACTATGTTTACTCTTAAAGCGACTAGCCTACCCTTGCCGTTACCATGATCTAATCCACCGTTTTGGCCGTCCAGTGCCAGAGCTTTGTGTGATTAGTAATACAGTCCTCAACTGGATTTATGAAAACCATTCTCACCGACTAACTTCGTGGAACAACCAGCCCTTTTTATCGCCTGCTAATCTTCAGCTTTATGCACAAGCTATATCAAGAAAAGGGAGTCCTGAAAAATTGTTTTGGTTTTGTGGACGGAACTGTTCGTCAAATTTCAAGACCTGGTGATAACCAGCGCGTGGTATATAATGGTCACAAACGTGTGCATGCCCTTAAGTTTCAGGCAGTTGTGATCCCCAGTGGTTTAGTTGCTAACTTATATGGACCCGTTGAAGGACGGCGTCATGATGCTCGGATGCTTAAAGAATCAGGGCTTCTCAACATCTTACAAAGAAGGGCAGTAACACCTACTGGAGATATTCTTTGCATTTATGGAGATCCTGCCTATCCTCTTCGACCACATTTGATGGGTCCCTACCGTGACAACCCACTTACCCCACAGATGAGGGCGTTTAATAAAGCCATGAGTGAAGTTAGGGTATCCATAGAGTGGCTTTTTAGCGATATAGCTGAAAGCTTTAAATTCATAGATTATAAAAAAAATCTCAAACTTGGGATGAGTGCAGTAGGTAAACAATACATTGTAAGTGTTCTTTTCAGGAACATCCTCACATGTTTGTATGGAAATACAACTTCTAACTTTTTTGAGGTAGAACCCCCCTCACTGTTGCAATACTTGGCATAGAAATGTCATATAAGTATCCTAAAAAGTACCAGAGAACTTTGATGATCGAGGCAGATGTCGGGGGAATTAAGACTCACTGCTTGAATTACGTAAACACAACTTTAATGTGAAGACACTTTACAAACAACAAACCCATGTTTGAAAATAAAGTTTTTGGGTTATTAAGTTTCACTGTCCTTAAATTGTTATTTCAATGTCAACTAATGAAAATCCAACAAGTGCATGGCATGAACAAAGCTACTTATCATTTTGGTTTAGTTTAGATACAACTGCAAGCATTAATGTTTGCATTTGCTGCATTTGTTGCTGCTGCATTTGTAACTGTTGCTGTATAAGATCCTGGCGCTTTGCTTCAAGGGAAGCCATCTCTCGTTTATGGGCAATGTCCTCCCTCCTGGCTTCTGCTTCCTTTTCAGCCATCTCCTTTTTAAAACTTATTTCTTCTTTCCTAGCTTCTGCCTCTTTTTCAGATCTGACTTGAAGAAATTGTAGAGCCTCACTTGTTCTTCTCCTTTTCCTTCTAACTTTTGATGCCATAGATGTCTCTTCATCTTTTCCTGATTCTTCATCATCACTCACTTGATCTTTAACTCCCTTTCCCTTTGACCATGTGTTCATTGCTTTGTCTCGAGCTGCCATGGCCTGGATCCTTTCTTTCTTCTATAAACATATCGGATCAATTATTAATTTGTGTTCATATTTTAGTGCACTGAATTTTAATGTGTTCTCGCATTTCTAATGGTAATTGGTTTTCAATCTATAAGCTCAGGAATAGGCATCTCGTTTATTAGATAGTAATTGCACAAAAACTATAGCAAAGCGGGCGGCATACTGAAGTAACAGTGTGATTTAAATAACTTAAAATTACAAATAATTCACTTACAATTCATATCAGAGAAACTGACACTATCATAATAAATGTATAACGAACTTAATATAAAAAAATTAAAACTGCACACTGAACAGAGATATGTGGAAAAATTAAACGTGAATTAATAAAAAGAAAAAGGCTATTGAGAAAATGTCTAAAGCACGCTAAGCAAACGACTTCAATAAGCACAAACTAGAGAATATTAAGAAAGGAAGAAAGCAAAAAGCGGAAGCGAACAAAATCTGCAACAGAAAAATAAGGCGAAACATACCATTTGCTAAGAGAGATGCCGTTGAGTGACCTTGTCCTGTAACGTACGCCTTATATAAGGTATGCCTTACGATAACACAAATAACAACATACAGAAGCTTGCAGAAGCATGCTATGCTGTAACACCCAAATACCAAACTGCAACACCGCGTGAATTCCCAAATGCGAGAAAATACATATCCAACAAGATGAAAACTCAACACAAAAGTGGATGGGATCAAGACTGTTATTTCAATCATGCAATTCACAGTCAAAGACTATAATCCTAAACCCCTAAAAGATCACTCACCATCTTGCTGTCTTCGTCTTCTTCTACATTTGGCCTGTTGTCCATTATTTCCACGATCTCCTCGGCAAGTTGTTCTGTTTCAGTGAGTGGTTCTGGAGAAATCCCACTGGAGGCTTCTTCCTTTCGCATTTTTGATTTCAACAAGTCGATGATCTTTTGAAAGCGTTCCCTAACGCTCCTCTGGTCTCTGGGTGAATCTTTGAACGCTTGTAAACAGTTTAAATTGTCTGCCACTTCTTTCCATTTTTGCCCTGCTAGTTTAGATCCACTTTTGTACAGGTACGGTTCGAGAAATCGAACTTCTTTCACCAAAGTATAATCTTTATCGTTTGTCCAGCGAAAACTTCCACTAAATTGCAAATGAGAAAAATCATTTTAAAACTGAGTGCCACAGATGAAGTTAGCTAGACACATAAGCTTAAACCAGGTTAAACTGATTTATTTAAGCTTATTTTAAAACAAGCTTACTTGTTGTTTCTCGCAGCGGCGGCCGAAATGACCCTGTCAAAAAAGTGAACATAATTTTCAACAATAAGCAAACAATTAAAAACATTGGAAAATTTCAACCTATTTCATGTTGAAGCATATGCAGCGATCTATTACAAAACAGTATGAGCGATCTGCTACAAAACAATCGGTATACTTACGAACTTCCACCGTGGACATCCATGCTTTCACTCTGTTTCACTACGACGAGAAAAGCTGTCAAAACTTACCGTAGTGAAACACTACGGTAAGCAAAACGCCATCCCATAACTTTTATGCATGCGTAAAAAAGCTCAACCCAGATCCCGCGTACTCGTCCAACCGTAGCCGTTAACCGTAGTCTTCAATCTTAAATTCCCTAATACTGATGCTGAAAACCCTTGTGATGAACTCCCCACTGTTAAGTACATTGGGAAGTTTATACAATAAAGACTGTGTATACAAAGCATGATTCGTAAAATCACCTACGGGAATTTTCCACGTTTCACCTGTCAAACCTTCACATCTGTGTTCGCGGCTACCAATTTGTAGAGTCATCCAATAATCTTCAGGGATTTTAAGTCTTCAATGAGATTATCTGTAGCTGCAGCAATAGCATGTGTTGCTCCAATATTCAAAACTTCTCCTTTAGCGGGACGTTGTTGGTCTAAGGTCATGATAAATTTTTGATTGACCACCACATTTTGCTTCCAACGTTTGGCTGGGCCTAATTTTTTCACATCTGCTACTAACAGGGGATTTGGTTCACCCTCATATGTATCAGACACATCAATCTCTTGGTCATTCTTTGCTGCTTTCACATCAGGATTGGGTTCTTCAGACGTGCGTTTCATACCACGGGTACTCACAGCACTCGTAGTTTGATCGATCTCTTGGTCATTCTTTGCTACTTTTACCTCAGGATTGGGTCCTTTAGATGTACATTTCATACCACGCGTTGTCACAGCACCTCCAGTTTGATCATCAACACTTAATCTTGGTACTTTGTTGGAATTCAATAGTTCCAGCTTTAACAATTCAGCGCTTTCTTCTGCTTTTCGTTTTGCTGCTTCTGAGTGAAACTTGCAGACATGTTTGAGCATATCATCTTTTCTTGTAAATGTGGAGTTGCAGTATATACATGGTACTGGGGCTATTTCCTTCCCACAATATTTTTTATGTCTAGAGAAATTACTCCGGTTGTTGATTTCGTTCCACATCTAGGACAAGCTCTTGGGTAAGTAATGGGCATCGTTATAGCTCTGATCAGTACAGCGTGTTGTAATCAAATGAAAAAAGCTGTAGGTGTCCGCCTTTTATACTCTATTGAAACCATGAAGATGATGTAATATTCTAAAAGTAGTATTGAATGTTTGCTTAGCCAGCAACATCAAGTGTGACGTCTATGGCTTGTCCAAACTTGGCTGCAGAATTTGTATAATTTTATCATTCAACTGTGACGTTGGTTAAAATGTTAATGAACGTTATTGTTAGGTTTGGGTTTGGATGTCGTCGTGGTACACAACTTGAGGGACAAAAATGCTTATATATTTGGGTTAGGTTAGGGTTTGGATCTCGTCTTGGTACACAACTTTAGGGTTAAAATGTTAATAAGGTAGGTTTTGGTTGTCATCTTGGTACACAAGTTTAGGGTTAAAATGTTAATAAGTTATGGTTTTGGATGTCGTCTTGGTACACAACTTGAGGGATAAAAAATGCTTATATGTTTGGGTTAGGTTTTGGATCTCATCTTGGTACACAACTTTAGGGTTAAAATGTTAATAAGTTAGGGTTTTGGGTGTCGTCTTGGTACACAACTTGAGGGATAAAAAATTCTTATATGTTTGGGTTAGATTAAGGTTTGGATCTCGTGTTGTTACATAATCTCAGGGTTATATCTTTTTAGCAACCTGTTTGACTTGTTTACTCTAATGGAGCCCTCATCCTTAGCAACCAAGTTGCTCCGCTGGTATCCGTTGTGTTCTGCCGAATGTGATCCAGTTGCTAGGGATTTTTGTTCGGGAGAAAACCCCTATGACTACTTCAATACAATTATTTTGAGGCTCTGTCAGACATTTTGCAGAGATGCTTTGGGTAATTAGGAGCTGTAAATTCTTTGTAAAGTTTATTTTTCAAACCAGCAGCTCGCAAATACTATCTTGTAAATCCTACTCAAGTTTTCAGAGATTCCTCAAAGTGTCACTATCAATGTAAGGCTATAGTTTAATTAGAGCATGACGTGCTTATTGACAAATTGTTGGCAGGATTCACATTATAGCAAACTCAAAATCGTCTCTTACACCATTTTTGTACCAGCCAGCTTAATTCATTTTTAAAGTATTTTGTTTTGTTTTTTTTTTTGTCAATTTTGCTTTCTTTGAGAACTTCGATTTCCACTGACTTATTCTGTTCCACAAATATTGATAGTGAGTGATATAATTTTAAGAATACTAAAAGTAATCTCCATTTATTTCAATGTTTAGATTTACTTATTCATTTATGATAACGCTATATGAGTTCACAATTATATCTCCTTCCTGAACAGAATGGTTGTTAATAATAAAAAATTATGAAAGTAAAGAGTGATCATCGCAGTAATTTTTTTTTTCAATCTAAGCAATTGGAAAGAAGAAGCCTGAAAAAAATCAGGGCTTCAACAGGATTCGAACCCATGACCTCCGCATTGCAGGTGCGTTGCTCTACCAACTGAGCTATGAAGCCACACATTGGGAGCGAGGTCAATTTATTGAGTTCATGTCTCCCGTGAGGAGTGAAGTGATGTGAAGTATATGAAATAATTCATATTTGAACTGCAGTTGTAGATGAAAGTAAAGAGTGATCATCGCAGTAAATTTTTTTTTTCAATCTAAGCAATTGGAAAGAAGCCTGAAAAAAAAAAATTTACTGCGATGATCACTCTTTACTTTCATCTACAACTGCAGTTCAAATATGAATTATTTCATATACTTCACATCAATAAAAAATTATAATAAAATAAGAGAAAAAAAAGGGGTTTCAGTGCTCTTCCTGACGAATTACGTTACAGAACTTTTCCTGATTTTAAGAGACGTGTAATACGTTTCATTAATCTTAATTTTTTTGTGGAAGATATTAGCTTATATTATTGTAGGTTCTATAAAATGCCAGGTGAAATAATGGTTATGTATGTATGTATGCCTGTGATGTCACAGTGATGGCCGATATTTGTCACTTCGGGGTTATTACTAAAAAGTTACCCATGACTAATGCGATAACGCACGTTTTCTAAACCTCTATATCCATTGTCCTCTCATAACTTGAACCTCCTATTGCTTTTGGGGCTTTGTGAATTGTTTTCGTCCTTTAACAAACTAAAGTAATGACAGCTGTCTTTGCAAATTATAGTGCAGATTTACTGCAATGAAGGCTCAACATCGATGGCCACGACTTGAAACGCCTTGCCTTTTAAATCAGAATATATTACTCTCCTGCATTAAGCAAGCTTAAGGGTATTATCTGCTTTTGAAGAGTATTTTTAAACACATAATGCACGTCTATCTTGTCAATTTTCCCTTTTAAAATTCATCTCGCTTAAATGATCCACTTTTTAATGTGAGGATTTGAGCTTATTTTTGTGTTGAACTTTGACAACGGTTGTCTCCCATACTGAAGATGAAACAAAAACACCTTAGTTTTATTTACAGTTGAACCACTTGGCCGCTTAGTGAGGGTCAAATACATGTAAGGGTTCGTCAGGTATTAGCATAACCTTAACCAGAAACTTTACTTTATTCTGAAACAAACACCTTTAGAGACCTCTGACATCTTTCGCACAAGAAACAGTTCTTATACCAAACAAAAATACTAGAGTCTTGTAACAAACAAGCAAGTGTTCCTCAAAATGTTGTCGTGAGGTTCTCCCAACTTTGCACGAACAATAATACTACAGTGTATACTATGCCGTAAGTAAACTATTGTTGAGGGCTTGTGAAACTTGCCAAGCTCTGCAACGAGAGGACCAAGACTCTGTTCTTTCTTGTTTCAGTTGGCAGTTTAATCTTCAACAGCTTTTTTACAACAGCTCTCTACTCTACTTTATTAGCTAACGCAGCCAATTAAATAGCCAAATTGTAGACTTATTTTGGGCTAGCTGACCGGAATAGTTTCTATAGAATGTCTTATCGCCTATATTGTAACAGGTTTGCGATAGTTAGATAGATAAACCTACACAGCTGCAACCAACAAGTATCAAAGAACCAGTTAAATGCTAACAGTGAAACTGCCCAGAAGGACCAATCATACAAAACAGGAACTTGGTTGTGGGCAAACCTCGCGGTCAGCTGTACTCCCCGAACAAGCCTACTTTAAAAAACTAAAACTAAGCTTAACAAACACTTTAAATGGATAATAATAGACAAAACTCAGGAACTAACCATATAGGGAAAAACATTGAATCTCCTCTTGCAATAAACTGTTTATCACAAAGCTAGCAAAATCTTAAAAATAGCAAATCCGAAAAACAAAACTAAAGGTAACTACTTCACAACATTCCTCCCCACCTAAAGTGAGCATCGTCCTCGATGCGGAGAAAAACGGATACACCAGTTTAGAAATTTAAGTCAATCTAGTACTAAAAAGAAAAATGTCTCAAAAGGGAGAGAAAAGAGTTTATGACATCTCTTCTGCAGCCACTTTTCCGCTGTGGGTATGCTTCACGATGTAGTCGTATGCACTTTCCGGGAATACTGCCCCACAGTGACAGGCGCGCATAGTCTTCAGAACGTGTGCGTTTTCTTTAAAACATTTGATGCAAACAAGATGGTCACATCGTAAAACTGTCCAATCAAATACGGTGGCTCCTTTCATTTAAAAACAAAAAATGCATATCCATTTCGTCATGTGGCGGATACATTTCCAATCAAGATCCATAGTATCTATAAGGACAAAGACAATAACAAAAAAACCATGATGATGTGGGATAATGGTCAATTCTACTCTAATTTGGTTAAATGATTGCCGACAAACTGCCGGAAACTAGCTGGACTGGGGGCTAAGAATAGGTCTTCAAAAATAAAAAAATTCTTCATACTCATGTGACGCGAAAGCCATCAAGTTACGAGCCAGATAAAGGTAACCGGATGTTTTCAAAGCAAACAACACTTCGCAGAATTGATTTTCTGAAAATGATTGACAGTAATTTCGTGGAAAACTTGCGCGAAACATGTCACTAACGATGCGCTCGTAAATCATGAAATAATTACAAACATGCACAAACTCGACAAGGTCATCAACTTCCCAATTCAGAGATCAACCAAAACCAGAAAACAAACCCAGAAACAAATCAATAGACTGCCACGAGAAAGAGTGATTTATATGAAATACATATGTTGTTTGCCTTGAAGAACGACTGTCACACTCATACTTAAATGACGCGAAGCAACTAGTAACTGAAGCTAACTGAGTAGCCCCAATTTCATCTAAAAACCTCGAAAAATTAGCTAAAGTTAAAGTAATCCCATAATACATCATTGCTAAATTAAAAACACGAGAGCTAAATACAGTTCAGTTCCTTTGTTTCAAACTTGGAATATCTTGTCCCGAAAAGTCTTGTTACCGTTCCTTTGCTTCAAATCGTCGCAGGTCACGACACTGCTTACTTGCTGCTTTTTTACGACGATCTTTCTTTATGGGTTTGGAGCAATGGCCGCATACCTTGTTCTGGCAGTTGTTAGAAACGGGTGCTTGCAAGGGAGGAGGAGGGGTATGTGTGGCTCGACCAAATATCCTGAAGATGCATCGGCAAACAATACAAAAGACAAGGAAACTGACCACAGAAAGGCCAAGTGCAATGAAAGCAATGTACTCGACGTAACTGGACTGACTTGTTTCTTCTATCTGGTCAATAAGACTGTCTGCCTTCTGCAAAGAATCACTAAGCTGGCCATTGTAACGCTGAAACAACTCGTTAAAATTATCAATCATAGTATGGTTAATCTTAATAGGCAGTGGGATGGTCAGGGATTCTTGATGTAAGTCCAGTGGAGTGAGATCGTCTGAGTTCGGATCCCACTGAACATATGTAATCATATCAGTTGAAAACAGTGGAAGTGATACTAGCAGTCTTTGAGGACAGGTGCCTAAGCTAGTTTTCATTCTGACAAAACTGACGTTGCAGGGAAAGTTATAAACTGCCAATGGAGAAACATCTAACTCGCTGCTGCTTAAAGCTAACGTTCCAGCAGTTGTTGAGAGGAAATATCTGCCTCCAAGATGAACTAGCGGATGGATATGGTCACAGGTTGGAGTAAGTTCATGGTTCCGGGGGAAAGAAAGTTTCAGGTTCGGATTCCAAGCAAAACCCAACCATTGCAAGCTAGAAACCGACTCTAAGACATTTCTGGGACACAAGAAACCTACTTCACTACTAAAACACCTATCTAATCCTTCTAAAGACACTACCTGCCTCGAATTTGGACAATTAATTAAAGAAAGGTTTGTGTGTTGAACAGGCCCTGAAAAACACTTCCCCGAAATATTGAACTTGAGAGGTGTCAAATGTCCTATTACGCAGAAACTATCCTTATCCGTGATCTCAGGTGCTAACAATAAAATATCAATAGTCAAATTCTGACGATCATGTTCAACATCTACCATAGGGCCAGCCAGGACGGACAAGCCTTCCTCTAACGCTGTTATAGTCAGTCTCAAAGAAGGATCGATAGAAAGTTTGGCTGACAAGTGCGAAGAAATAAATTTGGTAAATCTGAATATCCTATCAAAGGTTTATCTTTCAGATGAGAAATCTGGCTTAAAGTATCTTGGATTTCAAAAAGTCTAAGAAAGGCGACAAAGGCACGGTTAATTTCCGCAGTATATTTAGAAAGAAATTCCATCATCAATCCCTTTCGGCATCTAACCGAATTGGCAAATTTTTTGAGCTGTCTCTGCCAATCAGTAAAGGTGTTTTGAACTATTTTTAAATCTTGAGACAAAATGTTCAATTTACTGTTCATTTGATCTGTGATTTTAAACAAATACACAACTTTTCATTTGATAACACGCATCATACTTTGAGAAATAGACATAGCGCTGCTCAGGGTTCTTAAAGTGGCCTTCAACTTCTTAACGTGATTCTCTTCACATTTATGTCCTGTTCCGGTCCAAATCGCGCGAAAAATACCTAGCCCCCCTGCATGGCACATCCAATTTGAACGTCACGTGCGGCTTCTCCCTAGCAACCACTGTCTTTCGTCAACTGACATGCCACGACAGAAGCGCAACGCCCAAGTTTTACACTCGGAAATGGAACTCTTATAGGCTCTTGGACACGACATTCTTGAGACTTTTCCTACCAGAAACTAATAATACCTCGGTAAATAGGTGTCACACTCAACCAAAGTTGAAAAGCCTGGCAAAGAAAGAAGCCGACGAACAACTTTTTGAAAGCTGCGAACTGTAAGCAACAATTGATCAAAGAACTTTTCCAGAGGTACAGAACAAGATTTGTTACCCATAGCGAAACTACCACCAAGCTCAGTAAAATTAAAGACTATGTGAATATTCAAAAGCTTTGTTTCGGCATAAAAAGTAAGCGGCTTAGGAGAATGACTAATCATCAATGGAGCAGGATAAAATGCTACTCTCTGCGTAAGAGAATCAAAATTTTGAGCACGTGTCACGCAAAAGTGCACAATAACAAAAAGAAATATTAGACAATGCAACGGTTGGGAACTGGGCCTGGAATCCATTTACTGAAATCTCTCTACAAGAAAACTCTTTGAATACAATCTTGATCCCTAAAGAAAAACAAAACAAAAATGAATCGACTGTAAGAAGACCCACTACTTCCTTGAGCTGCTGAAATTATCAACAAGGCGCTTATCCAAAATATTTTGCTCCGGTTCCCAAGTCGACTGATTCCTTGGATAGTTATGCCACTTCCCTAGATACTCCGTTTTGCCCTTTTTCTTTCGAGACTTAAGAATGCGCTCAGCCTGAAAAATACTTTCATCATCTATCACAGAATGATCAGCATTTAATTGCGACTGCACCGGTCGGTTCTGTTGATCAGATTGTGTGCTCGAATTAGAGACTGAAGCTGGTAAAGTAGAGTCAATATTTTATCGACAGGAAGTTCTGACTCAAAACAGTCATCTGGAATATGATTCATCAAGATAAGGCTCACTCGGATCATCAAATAGTGGAGGATCAATTGGTCGTAAGCTCTGATCGATAAATGACTTCATTCGATTCGCATGCACGGCAAAAGTAACTTTCTTATTAGTATCAGTACGCAATCGAAAATGAACAGGAGATGACTGTTGTACTATTCTGTATGGTCCCAACCAATTGTGTAAAAGTTTCCTAGACAAACCCTTTTTGGTTCGAGGAGTGTAAACCCATACACGCTGACCTAACACGAAAATAGGTTCCTTGGCTCCCTGGTCATAGTAATCCTTCATTTTCTGCTGAGCACGCTGCAAATTTTCTCTTCCCAAATTTTGCGCTAATTCAAGCTTTTCAACAATACGTTTATGATGTTCAAAAACTGAAGTAGTAACGTCATCAGCGACTGGCGGTAAATACTTGACATCTACAGGCAAACGAGGCTCACGGCCATACAGAACGTAAAAAGGGGAATCGCCGATAGCTTCTAAAACTGATGTTCTATGAGCAAACAAAACTAGTGGTATAAAATCGTCCCAATCTTTTTTATTCTTTGCGACATACATCGAAAGTGACTGACATAAGGTGGAGTTAAATCTTTTGACTAGGCCATCAGTCTGCGGGTGATAACTAGAAGTATTTACTTTGTGAATTTGAAAGATCTTACAAAGATCTGCTACCACTTTAGACAGGAAATTTTTCCCTCTATCAGACAAAACTCTAGGTGCACCATGCCTGGCTATGATTTCATCGATTAAAAGATGAGAAATTACAGATGCTTCAACGCTTGGAACGGGAAATGCTTCACACCATCGAGTAAGGTAATCACTGAAAACGACAACGTACCTGTTGCCTCTATTAGAAGGTGGGAAAGGCCCCAGAACATCAACAGCCACCCTATCAAAGGCATTTTCTACTGGGATTGGAAGTAAAGGTGCTTTCTTTGAATTTCTCGGCGCTTTTCTCATGGAACATTCAGAACAAGACTTACACCAATGTTCAATATCTTTGTACATTCCTTTCCACCAATACCTCTGCTTGACCTTATTGAACGTTTTATGGACCCCAAAATGCACACCAGAAACGTGGTCATGCATGTTAGACAAGATTTCAAACCTTAACGTTGGTGGAACAACTAGCTGAGGAAACGAATCCCAAGAATTGCGCTTTCCATTGTTGCCTAAATGATAAAGTAATCCATCATGCGCTATATAAAAACTGTCACTCGTGAGCAAAATTTTGCGTGCAGCACGATCGTCTGATGGTAAAGCATCACTTTCTATGTAATCAATCATCTCACTCAAGTCAAGATCACGCCTCTGCAACTCTCGAGTTTTCACTACTTGTGGCTCCTCCTTTTGGAGTGAATTAAAATCGCATGACACATAAGGACGCCTAGATAAACCATCTGCATTGCCATGAATCTTACCAGGACGATGAACAATCTCAAAATCATACTGTTGCAAAAGTAAAGCCCATCTTGCTAAACGACCTGAGGTGTCCTTGACATTCATTAACCAACGCAAGGAACTGTGATCCGTAACAACTGTAAATTTGCGATTCTGAAGATAAGGTTGAAACTTCTTAATTCCCTCGACTAACGCAAGTGCTTCCCTCTCGGTTGTACTATAATTACGCTCTGCTTGATTCAAACCGCGCCCATTGTAAGCAATTACCACTTCATTTGCATTCTGAATTTGAGCTAAGGTAAAACCGATTCCCGTGGAACTAGCATCAACAAACGACAGAAATGGCTCCTTAAAGTTGGGATAAGCTAAAACAGGAGCGGAAACTAACGCTCGCTTCAGCTTGTCGAAAGCAACCGCACATTCCTCTGTCCAATTAAAAGAAACAGCCTTTTTAGTCAATGCATTCAGAGGACTGGCTATGTGAGAAAAACCCCCTACAAAACGCCTATAATAATTGGCAAGACCTAAGAAATTTCTAAGTTCCTTTAAATTAGTTGGAGTAGGGAATTCCTGCACAACACGAATCTTGTCTGGGTTAGGACTTACACCTTCAGGAGTTACAACATGACCGAGATATTCTACCTTCTGTTTAACAAAGCTACACTTCTTTGGATTCAATTTGACATTAGCTTCACGAAGCCTCCTAAAGACTTCTTCTAAATGGATCACGTGCTCTTCAACCGACTTAGAAAATATAATTATATCATCTATATATATAAGTGCAAATCGGTACTCTAGTCCTCTCAAGATATGACCCATAAGCCTTTGGAAACTTGCTCCAGAATTCGTAAGACCGAAAGGCATTACTAAAAATTCGTAAAGACCATTGTGAGTAACAAAAGCAGACTTTTCTCGAGCAGAAGGATGAAGGTCTATTTGCCAATATCCTGCCTTCATGTCAAGCATACTGTAAACACTTGTTCCATTTAAAGAATCTAAAGTGTCAACAATCGGAGGCAAGGGAAAACTATCTTTCTTCGTAACTTTATTCAACTTACGATAATCAACACAAAATCTCATAGAACCATCTTTTTTCTTAACTAAAACAACAGGTGAAGACCAAGCACTAACTGACTCCTGAACAATTCCGTGTTCGAGCATATTGTTCACTTGCCGATCAATCTCTTGCTTACTTTCAGGCAAAGTGCGATAAGGCATTTGTTTAATCGGGGTGGCATCGCCGGTACCAATCACATGTTGAACTAACGACGTTCTACCTAACTCAGAATCAGACAGAGAAAACGTCACGGTATTTCACAAACAAATCACGAAACTTAACTTTGTCATCAGCTGACAAAATACTATCAGATAAATCAGGCAATTGAGAATAATTATGTTTGTCCAGCTGCTCTTGATTGGAAGGCTCCTCAATCTGCTCAGCCGCATTTAGCTCAAAAGTTTCTACATTTTGACTAACCTCCTCAATATCAGCTAAACGGGTTGTACGGTAAATTTGGACTGGCTGGAAGGAAGGATTAACCAACCTTATAGGGATTATACCATCATCTGCAACTTTAACAAGCTCAGAAGCTCCGAAAACGGAATAGCGATGGCATAAGTTGGACTTTGGAACAATCATACCGTTAATACCAACTACACTTGGTAAAGAATTGAGTTCCCCTGAGATAAAATTTCTGATTGAGGTGGAATAACAAAAGTACGAGAAGCGTGGACCAAAGAAATAAAAGCTTTATTCAATGAATCATTATCACTATTTAAGTGTAGGCCCTTAAAAGGAAGGGGATCTGATTCAGAAGGAAAATTCACCAATCCATTCTCAAAATCAACCTTAAAACAAAATTCTTTAAGGAAATCTCTACCCAGGATAACTTCATAAGACAAATTTTCAATCACGCGGGCCTCAAAAGGAACTTCATGAGAATCAATAACAAATTTCATTAGTGACTTTCCAAGAATAGTCAAACAGGAGCCATTGACAGTAGTCACACTCTCCGAAACAGGTCCATCTAGCCTGGGGTAAGCGTGACACAAATACTTCCGCCACACTTTAGCACTTACTGCTGTGACAGCAGCTCCTGAATCTATCAAACAATACAAATTATGACCCTCTATACTAACAGGCAAAGTAGAGCTTCCAGCCACAAAAGGAAGACAAATATTACTATCTGCTTCTTCTACTCTGTTATCAACGCAAGCTGAAATAGGCTTTTTACAAGAATTTGCATATAAATCGGCACTACATTCTATCTCTGCTCCCGCTTTATTGCGAAAATCGTCTGACCCCTGTACACTATTTGCTATACTATCACTTAAAGGTGAATTGTTATTAGATAATGATGTGCCGCTATCAGTTACGTCATTAAGTTTAACATCATCGGGTATGACCTCCGAAACAACAACATCACAAAAAGTCAATGTGTCATTAACATTAGCATCAACCGCCTCAAAAACTAAACAGTTTTCTTTAACAACAACACTTTCAAACTTTCTCTTCTCTGAAAGCCTCAGACGAATACAAAGGAAATTTATCCTGAATAGACAAAGCAGAAGAACTTGGCATACCGGTGCCGGAATATTTGCTTTGAAACACTGGAGGTTGATTGAGTACATTTACCATGCTTGTTATGACTCCTTCAAATAACTCAAGTAACTTATTAATGATAGCGAAAACAACTGATAGAATAACAACAATATTACTCTCAACACAAGTACTTTGTTTGGATAGCCTACTTCCTTGACGTGGGTAATCTGACGATTGTTTTGGCAAGGTCTGAAAATCACTCTTATTTACAACATTTTGCCCAAAATCAGCTTTTGTATCTACTGAAACATCGCAGGCCGGGCTTTACTGAAAGCAAATTTATCAGCGTCGCACGATCCTGGCGATAAACTTTGTTTCTGCTCTACAACTTTCGAGGCCCCCATCACGGGTTCATTTTGCAACGAGACAGGGGCACACTTCAGTTTCCCTGCTACTTTGGTTGCCAATTAGAAGCATCTTGACCTCTACTCTGATAAAAATTTTGTCTACCTCCTCCACGACTAGAATTTCTAGGATCAGGTTTTGAGTGGCAAAAATAATAAGTATGTCCTTTTCGACCACAATTATAGCAAACGGCATCGCCAAAACGAGACCGGAAACCCCTTGACTGAAAAGACTGGTTAGAGCGCTGATTATAACCACTGGGTCTTGAATTACCACTTCCCATTAACTCTCGAAACTAGTCCCTAATAATTTGTTTCATTTCAGACTTGCTCACGTAGGAGTCCTGACCCACACCACTAATTGACTTATCCTTAGGATTAATTGCTTTCGTCAATTCCTCTAAAATCTGTGCCGATACCTCTTTAGAGTTGAAATCTGTGCATTTACTAGACCCAGCAAACACCGATTCTTTTAACTTAGCAAAGTTCTCTGCCGATTCCAAATTCTCAGGCTGTTGCAAAATAACGTATTCGCGGATCTCAGGTAGGAGACCCTGCACAAAATAATGTGTCCACTCAGATCTAGGCAAATTAATTCTTGCACAATGGGTTCAGAGACTATAAGAGTAATCTGCAACCGATTCTTTTTCTAGTTGTCGCCGCTGCCCTAACGCCTGTCTCACGCGCCACTCGCTGGCTCCGGAGGCAAAATGCGTAACTAATCGCTCAGATAATTCATCAAAAGACATCTCGTCAGCCATAGGCAAAGTCTTAAACCACGCACTAGCGTGACCCTTTAAATAGAGGGGAAGGCCCAATGCTAAATTGTCGTCATCCCAACCATTTAATCTACCAGCCCTCTTATAATTCCTAATAAACTCATGAGCATCCTCACACTCATCTCCCCTAAAAACTGGAAATGTTACTGACGACTTCACACCGACGCTTCTTCCCTGTGAGTTAACAGAAGCCTGCATTCGCTCAACTGCTCGACATAACTGACTAACTTGATCTTCCATTTCGGAATAGACTGGTGCAAAAGACAATTGACCTGACTCTAAAGAATTGTCAACAGACGAATTATGAGGTCCCTCGATAGACTCTTCACTTATACTTTCACTACTAGGACAATTTTCTCTGGGCTCTATGTTTTCATAAATAATTTCCTCTTCACAATCGGAATCGTGGTCGCTACTACAAAAGGAAACTGAAGAGCATTCACTGGGAGTGGGAATTACAGTTAACGCCTGTGCTTGTGCTTGTGCTTCAGCCCTAGGTGATCTATTAATTGACCTTAGAAATGAACGGAATAGCGGTTCTCTAGACTGCTGAACGGGTGGAGGAGGGGCAGGCCACTCATTTGAACCTGAATTCACAGCCAAATTTTCCTGGCGAATGGCCCCCTCGGCCAGGGTTCGCACTTTCTGTCTAGTAATCAGGATGACAAGTGGAGAAGTTCGACATAAGCCATATTTTCCAAAGACTCAAAAACAACGGCAATAATATCAAAAACGACACTCATAAAGGGAAAAAAAAGTGAGAAACACACGGAGAAACGAACTTTGAAATTGACTCATAGCAGCCATAACTAATTCACAAACTAACCGACACGTATACCGAAACTAAACTATACCTTACGCAAGTTCGAGCATTTTTAAAAGCAAAGAAAATTACAGGGCTACACTAGCTTGCAACGGAAAGGCATGCTAACAAAAACAAAGTTCCACTCACAATTGCAGTGATTCCTCAAAAGGGTTCTCCACCAAGTATGTTGAGGGCTTGTGAAACTCGCCAAGCTCTGCAACGAGAGGACCAAGACTCTGTTCTTTCTTGTTTCAGTTGGCAGTTTAATCTTCAACAGCTTTTTTACAACAGCTCTCTACTCTACTTTATTAGCTAACGCAGCCAATTAAATAGCCAAATTGTAGACTTATTTTGGGTTAGCTGACCGGAAGAGTTTCTATCGAATGTCTTATCTCCTATATTGTAACAGGTTTGCAATAGTTAGATAGATAAACCTACACAGCTGCAACCGACAAGTATCAAAGAACCAGTTAAATGCTAACAGTGAAACTGCCCAGAAGGACCAATCATACAAAACAGGAACTTGGTTGTGGGCAAACCTCAGGGTCAGCTGTACTCCCCGAACAAGCCTACTTTAAAAAACCAAAACTAAGCTTAACAAACACTTTAAATGGATAATAATAGACAAAACTCAGGAACTAACCATATAGGGAAAAACATTGAATCTCCTCTTGCAATAAACTGTTTATCACGAAGCTACAATGAGGGACAAAAGTGTTGAGACACTTCTGTAAAATGGCCCCTTTTTACATAGTGGACATACCTATCCCCTTCCCCTGTCTACCCCAACCCCTCCCCCCAAAAATCAATGTTGTATTTTGGACCCTCAAGTCTTTCTTTTACTTCAGACAACATTGACCCGGGGGGTGAGGGGATTTACAGCATTTAAAAGGAATAAAATTATAAATGAATTAAATGATTGATAAAAGCACTCATTTTAAACAAGTGTGTCAACTACTTTTGTCCCTGATTGTAGCAAAATCTTAAAAATAGCAAATCCGAAAAACAAAACTAAAGGTAACTACTTCACAACACTATATAATCCGACCAAGGCGGCAATGTTTGTTTGTGAAACTGACATTGCGGGTCCACAATCAGTCGCCACTTTCTATCTCAGACTGTATTTTCCTTCAGCGCATTTTTCAAACAAAGTCAAACAAAGTGTATCAAACGTTTATTGGCCGCTTAATAGAGGTGTAAAATAATGGGAGAACTCTCGTCGGGATAGCATAAAGGTGGCCGCGGCCGCTTAGTAGAGGTGGTTGCTTAATGGAAGTTTAAGTTACAATTCTATTCCACGCCAGGCTGGCATGGGCATGAAATCGGCACTTGTTCGCCCGCAGTGATAACTTCATTCAGCGGCATTTCACAAAAAAACATTGTTCTCCTCTAAGATGGCGGAACTCATCGTGAGACTTCACGAAACCGTTGCTTCTTACATTGCAAATGCGGAAGGTAAAAATCTAGCGACCGACATTGGCAATGAAGTTTTACAACTTTCAAGAGCTGTCGTCAAACATCACACATTTCCCGAACAACAACGCTACAAATGCTATTTGGTGCAGGCAGGGAGAATTTTAGCTAGAGACGTTTACAGGTGGAATAAAAGTATTTGCAGATTGATGAAATGTTCTCCGTCACTTCAGCATCACTGGGAAATAAGACTTAAAAGAAACCTTCCACTGGAGCCGTTTGGTACATTAAAGTCGGCTGTTATTGCCTTTGGTTGGGGACAAGTGTCAAAAAGTACAAGTCACGTGGATTAATTAGTTATAACAGAAGATAATCATTTTAAGAATGTTATATTGTCTTGGAGCAACAAGTTTCGACGTCAGTTGGAGGGCACAGAAGTGCTTATTAAAGAGGGAAAAGATGGTGGCTACAGTCGAGTAGTGGTCGATACATCCAGGCCAGTAAAGATGAAGTACTCTACGAAACTTGAAATGTCACTGGAACAGAGTAGGTGTTCCTCACACTCATTTTACTGCGGTCAAGAATCATGACTTATTACTCCCTAATCATGACTCATTGCTCCATAAGGATTTAGTCTTGGGACTTTTCAGCATGCAGGGGTCAATTTTTGCCTCTTTATAAGGTCTGTAAGGAAAATATGATTCCCACTATTTTTAACCTGTTTAATTCTAACCTTCGCGATTATGTTCTTTAAAGAGAGCCAAGTTACTTGTCTATACTGATGTACAGAATTTAAAACAGCTCAGACTGCCTACCGCTTTAAGTAATGGAAAGAGGAGGGGAGGGGCTGCTACATTTATTGGGGGTAAAGAACTCTTTCTTTTTCTTTCCTATTTTGAATTATTCAACTTTGTGGATCAAAATAATGGGGTGGAGAAACCAGCCCTCCCTCAAAAACAAATAAGGAACACTCTGTTATTGTAATTCTCCTGGACACTCTCTCAATGCACATCAACACCTTAAAGTTTGTATATGGAACGCTCAATCAGTAAGGAATAAAACAACGTGTTTTCTGGACTACATATATGACAATGATTTTGACATCTTGGTGATTACTGAGACGTGGTTCTCGGATAAAGATGCCGCAGTTAAGGCTGATGTACTCCCGACGGTTATAAACTGTATGACCTATGTAGATCTGACCGTAATGGCGGAGGTACAGCTTTGATCACTCGCTCAAATATCATTGTTAAGCAGGCTGATGCTTCTATGTGGTGCTCTTTTGAACTTTCTGAATGGATTTTAATCAGTGGATCCTCTTGCATACGGCTTGCCATCGTCTACAGACCTCCTTACTCCACAAAGCATCCTGTAACAATTTCTTCCTTTATTTCCGAATTCTCCCAGTACCTTGAATCGTTTGTCTTATGCACGGAGCCCATTTTGTTATGTGGTGACTTTAACATTCAACTTGACGTCCAGGATAATCCCAATGTAGAATCATTTTGGGATGTAATTGATTCTTTGGGACTTGTTCAACATGTGCACTTTGAAACTCATGTTCAAGGTCATACACTGGATCTAGTTATAACCAGAAAAATGGACAGTATCATTCAAGGCACACCGATTTCAGGCTCTTTTTTGTCTGACCACGTGACAGTATTGTTTAACTTAAAAGTTTCTAGGTCAGAGTCCTCTGCTAAAGAAGTGTGGCTTCGGAAAATTAAATCGATTAATCTTCCCAAGTTTAAGAATGATATCCGTACTTCAGAATTGCTACTTAACACTCCCAATCACCTTGTTGATCTCCTTAACTGTTTTAATACTACTTTAAAATCCATCACTGACAAACACGCTCCTTGACGGAAGAGATCCATGACACAAAGAGTTCAAGCTCCATGGTTGTCTGATGAGATCAGATCTGCGAAACGTTGCCGAAGGATTGCTGAGCGTAACTGGAGGTCAACAAAGTCTGAATCTGACTGGAGAACATTCAAACATCTGTGGAACAAAGTTGTCTTTCTTATGAATAAGTCTCGTCGTGAATTTTACACAGATTTTGGCAGCAACATTTCTGGAGATCAACGCAAGCTTTTTGCTGCTACAAAGAAACTGTTCAATCAGACAGCAGATACGCCTTTTCCCCCTCACGGCGATAAGTTAGCCTTGGCTAATGACATGGGGTCGTTCTTTATTAAGAAAATATCGGATCTTCGTGTTAGCCTTGATGCAACTAAGAAATTGTGCAGCACTGTTAACCACCATTCTTCTCGTTGTTCTTCGTCCTTTACTGCTTTTCGCCGTGTAGACATGGACTCTTTAAGAAAACTTGTGCTCAGAGCGCTGACAAAATCTTGTTTAATTGATCCTGCTCCCACTAATATCTTGAAAGATTGCCTTGATGAGTTACTTCCCACATTATCTACTACGATAAACTTGTCGCTTGAATCAGGATTTTTCCCTGACACTTGGAAAGAGTCGATTGTTACACCACTGCTAAAAAAGCAGGGTCTTGACCTGGCTTTTAAAAACTTTCGACCGATCAGCAATCTTTTCTTTGTTTCCATTTGGCTGAAAGAGTGGCAGCTGATCAGATTCAGTCCGACTTAAATAAGCATGATCTTTTTCCTTCATTGCAATCAGCCTATCGATGGCACCATAGTAGAGAAACTGCCCTGCTTAAAGTCAAGAATGACATTCTGATGAACATGGAAAATCAGAAGGTCACGTTGTTAGTGCTTCTTGATTTAAGCTTATGTAACCCAATTGTCAGCAACCTTTACTCTTACACTGATACCTACCATCACCCACCTATTTTTAGAAGGAAGAAAACATGATGCAGGAATGCTTGCTGATTCACAGCTACTACATGACCTTCATCGGTTTGCCTACAATCCAGCTGGCCAGGCAGTCTGTGTTTATGGTGACCCTGCCTACCCCCTTAGAGTGCAGCTCCAAGGACCCTTTAGATATGGCGTATTGACGCCCCAATTCAGCAGTACAATACAGAGATGAGTGCTGGTAGAAGTTCTGTTGAATGGCTGTTCGGAGATGTAATCAACTCGTTTAAGTTTAATGACTTTAAAAAAGATCTGAAGCTTTTCCTCAGCAGTGTTGGAAAGATCTATGTTGTTTCTGTCATACTGTGTAATGCAATGACATGCTTGTATGGTAACATAACCTCAGAATTTTTTGACCTTAGGCCACCTACTCTTGACACATACTTTGGCTAGGAAACCACACTATTGCCTTTGATAAAATATGTATCAATACCTTATAAGTGCAGTTAACCATGGTAGATATTTGTATGCTGATAAGTTAACGACTATTTCTCACACCATTGAACTTTTTACAGAGAAATGAATAATAATAGAATTAAGCACAATTTTATTTTCCATTTTTCAGAAAAGTGTGGTTAATTAACTTAAATTATTTTTATAAATAGAAATAAAAGGGATTTATCAAAAAAAATTAAGCACAACATTGCAGAGTCAGGCTATTTTTGTGGAATTCCTTTATCAAACATTTTACAAATATAAGAGCCCAAGGGCCTGTTTGTTGGAGGTTGGGCTGGCACTAACCCAGGATGTTTACAGAGTCAACCCTGGGTGAAATCTACCCCAATCTAACACGACTGAATGAAGATACCCATGCTTCTTTTAGAGATTTTGCCTTGATGATGCTCGAAACTGGCTCAATTTCTAGAGTGGACTCACTAAATGTACTAAATACTGTGAGCTAATTACATAAAAGCGCAGCTAACCAAACAATAGACAAGAATAGACCCAGCTATAAATACTATTTTAAAGATTTACTTTGTGCATTTAGTGACTGTACATTAGGGGAAAGGTTGGGCATTTAGGCCCCTTTGTACAGAAAAACATCTGTCTATTAGCAAAAACAATGTTTTATTTCTTCTTGAAACTTTACAAAACTCTATAGAAAAGAAATATAATTACATCCATCAACAATGCTCTTTTAGATAACTAAAGTCATAACAAAAGTCAACTCAACAAGTTCAGGGCTCTTCCACATTCATCAGGTTCGAGCTTAATGCTTTTTTATATTTTCCATCAATGCCATAAATACCTTGTTTTGCTGGTCGAGCATAATTTGAAGGTTTTGCTGTTGAAGCTGCTGCTGTTGCTGCATCGTGTTGATCAGCGCTGAGAACATGGTCTGTTGCTGGTGCGTAGTCTCCTCTTGTCTAGTTTCTGCTAGATCAAGCTCTCTTTTTCTGATGGCTAACTCTTCCTTTTTCAATTCTCTCTTTCTCTGACTTCTCGGCCAAAAATCCAATTGCATCAGAGGTGCTCCTCCTCAATTTAGCTTTTTTTGGCTTCTTGCCACTATCATCGCTCTTTCTAATTGCAATTGTCTCAAGAGCCGCCTGTCTGATATCCTCTGCTTTAGCTTTTTCTTTCTCATCTTTTGCCTTCCTCTCGTTTCTTAGGGCGTCACTCTTTTCTTCTCCGCTTTACTCTCACTCTCACATTTCCTCCAGCAAGGCATCGAGCTCTGTGAGCTCGGGGACATTGATCCCAGATGCTTTCTCTTCTTCTCTTTGCGTTATTGTTTGCCGGGACATCAGGAGTGCATATCGATCGCTCACTGCCCTTGCTGTAACCCTGAATTCTGGAGCCTTCAGTGAATTCAAATAGGCTGCGATACTTTCCCATACTTTCCCTCTCTCGCTGCTTTTTGGTTTAAAATTGTAAGGTTCGCTCGTTACAGCTTCGCAAAGCATCAAGACATCATGGTCTTCCGTCCAAACAAAATACCTGCACTTACTCACTGTCAAAAGAACACGAAAATATATATTTTTACAGCAAAACTGAAGATTTATATCTTGAAGTGCAACTTAAAATTAGCACAATGACATGCAGGTCTAAAATAAGAAGAACATGACTTCAAATATCCCAAAATTCTCCTTAAAGAGATCAGTACAGAAAAACTTACATTTCTTTTGAACGGGTTCTTGCTCGGCTGTAGAAATGTGGCCGGCCATGGTTTCGGATGCCTCTGAAAGAAAGTCATTTTAGTCTGTTAAAAACAGCTAAACTGTTAAACATTTGACTTCCGCTGGTCCGCAAATACATCAAACAATCATTAGGGACCTTAAGCAACCTAGACGACGAGCCCAGTGGACGACGACCGGAAGTGTTCTCACAAAGCCGGCAACTTCTGCGCATGTCAGTGATGTCGTCCACATGGCGTTCAGGACGTGACATCTGTTGATTTGCCGTCCTCAGGTGAACGTGAGCATTCAAAGCAATCTTTGACGTTTCTGTGCCCATTTTACCTTGTTTAATACCAATGTTTTAAAAAAGGAAACCTTTTTTGTACTTTTTGCCGAAGGTTGGGCCGTTGGAGGAAAGATTTCAAGAGATTTTCGGTAAACCGTGAGCTGTGGCTTTCAATGGCTTTGGCGGGAAAGAACCTGGGGACGTTCCATTTTTAATCCGACCCCCCCCATGGATGAGTTTTTTGGGAAACTTTTCACGTGACTAGTAGGAATCTGCACTATTTTCCCCCCAGACCAGTAGGAAACAACACTTTCTTATTACCAGACTTTTAGGAATCTGTTTGCAAACCAGTAGTTTTGCATGTCCGTTTCAAAGACTAGTAGGAATCTGCACTCTTTTCCCAGAGACCTGTAGGAAACTGCACTATCTAATAATCACACTTGTAAGAATCTGCTTGCAGACCGGTAGTTTTGCATATCCGTTTCATGGACTGGTAGGAATCTGCACTCTTTTCCCAGAGACCTGTAGGAATCTGCCTGTTTGGTGGTGTTTTTTTCTGATATAATAAGCAGTTACTATATTGTCCTCGATTATTCGAGGGAGGCGATTATTATTATTATTATTGCTCACTGGGAGTGATGCCCCATATATTTTGTTTTATTATTCTATGTTTTTGATCCAAGATTTCAATTTTTAACAGTTGATAAGCTTTTCTATTCTAACTCTAAGTTACGTCTCTCATGCTTCCAAAATCTTGAATTCAGGGTTTTGACCTTCCAAAATCTTGAATTCAGGATTTTGGAAATGCATGGTCAACTCAAACTCTTATGTCACAACTCTACTTTAATGACTCTATTGTGAATGGACCTCAAGGCAAAGAGCGAATTCTGCGTTAAAAGGCGGAATCAGGTTGAGAACAGTCTTAATTACCCTCGGACGTACAAGGGGGGGATGTATGCCACCCCCCCCTCCCCCCACACACACACACAAGGTTTTTCGGAGGTTTTTCCTAGAGGATAAAACATCAGCACCTGACGTTTTCAGTAGCTGTTAGTTCATCGCGCACATTTTGAGACAAGTTCATTGATGGTCAGTTGCCATGGATATGACGTCATAAGTAGCATGTTGTAAGGCTATTTTTGAGTGAAAGTACGTTTTTTCAACTTTTTTCAACAATAAAAGTAAATCGTGTGGCTCAAATTATGCACAGTGCTTATTTATGCGTTAATTTTCATTTAAAGTACAAAAAATTACCATTTCTTCTTCTTGGTAAAATCCAAGATGCAGACCATTGTTGAGCATTGACTTATCAAGTGTTAATGAAATGCTCCAGGAATTGAAATGGAGCAATCTCAAAGAAAGAAGAAGAAAGGATAGACTAGTCTTGTTCTATAAAATCCACAAAGACCAACCTGGAATAGACACTGGGAAATATTTAAAGCCGTTGGGTTAAGTTAGCCTTCATGTCAATAAGCAATCTTATTAGGTTCCATTCGCTCGCTCAATGACTATTATATCATAAATTCTCCTTTTTTCCAAGAACAATAAGACAGAGGAAGGTTTTGCCAAACGAGACAGTGAGTGCCTCTTCTTTGACGGCTTTCACAAACTGTGTTTAATTTATAATATTAATTAAATTGTCCGCTGGCCAATTTCATTTGCAAGAATCATCAATTTTTGATGGAAGCCAATTAATGGCAGATAGATAGATAGATATATAGTTAGATTAGTACCCGGAGAGACGACAAAATGCAAACCAGTGGCCGAGAACAAAGGCCGCATCCCTTGACCGACACACAGTGGTTCGTTGGTTGTCAGACAATATTCAAAGAAGAAGGCAAGGACTGCCACTGCCTAACGACACCACTCGGCTGATCACGATCACGCAGACCATTGAGAGAACAAAGGACAGAGCCATAATGTGTAGGGAAAAGGAGACAAGACAGCTCATCATCATTTAGATTGATCTGGAGGGAACGACCCAGTAAAGTCTCATCAGCAATTAATCTAGCAGCAGGAGTCAAAGTGCTAGTCCGTATCACAGTGGTCATCAGAGACAGGCGCATCCGTCTTCTCATGTGAAATTAGTGGGAGACAACTGACAGACGAGTAGCTGCCTTAGCAACTTCCTCACATTACTTTCTACGTATCACATTACATTTATACTTAAATCTACAGTACTTTGTATTACATTACTTTCATTTAAATTACTTCGCTTAACTTTACTAATTTGCATTTAATCTACTTTACTTTGCTCCACATTAATTTCCCCTACATTACTTTCTTCTACATTATTTGCTTTACTATTAGTTTTCTTTGTTTTACTTTGCTTATTATCACTGTCTTTAAGTCTACAAGTTTGCTCCTTAACAGCAGCCTGAGCAATCACAACAGCAGGGTACATAAAACCAGGATCCTCACACTCACTATCCTCAACAGAGAAGGCAGCGTCACCGGCCTCACCAGAATTCACCGCATTACCTTCACCGCCAGACAAAACAGCAAGTACCGACTGGCTCTGGCTTCGTAACTCGTGCAACTGATAGACCGCGGGTAGGTTATATTCGATTCCCTGACAGCACTACTTGGCACGGAGTGGGCATTCATGGGCAAAATTAATCGTACTCGGATACGTCAGACATTTCCCCTGATTAGAGCAGTCCTATGAAATATGATACCCCTTTCCACATAGATTACACTCTGCGGGGTGACCTGCATAAACCAATGTTATCATTGTAATTGCCTATGGCCAAATTTCAAGGGATATGACAAGAGCCAATCATTATAAGTGACCGTGCGCACACTGTCCCAAATCGTCGACTCTAGCTGGTGCGGGTTAGCCATTTGATTACTATTACTCAGATACTTCAGACATTTTCCCTGAATAGAGCAGGACATTGGAAGGGTGACTGACTCAAAAATTAACCATCGATGGGCTAAACACAAAAAGAGGTGGGTGACAAAAGTCAAAAGAAACTGCGAGGTTAAGGCAGATGAGCAACCACATAACAAAAGAAAAAAAATCTCAAGTCAAGCCCGCCTCCAAAAACGGATAGGTGACGGTCCAAAGAAAGTCACTCCTTAAACCCGCCCACGCCCATGGCTTAATGTGGTAAATCACACATACGCAGCACAATGATGCCGACAAAAAACTATCCTCTCAAGGAAAAGGTTAATGAAATGATGAATATATGAATTTCAAAGTTGTGACTGATGAACAAATGTAATGGAAGTAAAGAGTTTCACAACTAAAGAGTTTGCCCAATCTGGAGCGTGATATGTAAACAGTTTGATCATTTTGTTTTCTTCACTTTCCCCTCTGATATCAATTGAGTGACACATTCGGTATAGACAACTGTTGGCTCTCTCTTGTAAATTATAGTAATTTCATCTGTATCTGGTTCAAAGGCCTGGACTTCTGCTTCATACCAGCCAGTCTTCCAGCCACTCCCCTTAACTTCCTCCTTCGTCCATTTGATCAAAATAGATGCACCAATTTCAGTTACTTGGTCGTAAAGGTCTGCTACCCCACATGTAGTGACATGCAGTCATAGGGTTCCTTTTTCCACGCTGTCCTTCACATGCACTTTGTACACCTTTCCTGGTTCGCTGACATATTCAATTTCTAGAACATCCAACACCTTGATGTACTTCTTAATAATGGCTGTATACCATCCTGGCTTCCAGCCTTTATTGTCATCTTTTTCCGTCCATTTTACCATCACTCTTCCTTTGTCGCTTCTGATTGCACTCAGGTTGTAAGGATCATATTTCTGGGCAGAGTCTTTATTGAGAAGCCTGATTTCCCTTTTTATGTTGTCAAAGATATTTTCCAATTTTGAAAGAGTGGTGCTGTCTGGGACCGGAAGCTTTTCACTTTTCTTATTTAAAGGCTGTCTTGCTGTTTCTCTGTTTCTCTAGGCCTCCAGATCTGGATCAAGGCATCGTTCATACGCTGAGAGTGCCGTACTTTTGCCAAAACCCGACACCATTTGATTGTAGGCCTCGAGACTGCGGAAGGCTTTAAATTGCTTTTGCGTGTAAAAGCTGCTCTCCAGAACCAAATAACAAAGCAAATCAGTCGATTCAACCGGCGGAAGGCAGTCGGGCTCGAAGCGTTTCCCCTCCAACAAGGCAGGATCGATTCCAATACAAGAGATTTTCCTCACATAGCGCTCTCTGACTTTAACATCCAGCTTTTCAGCATAGTCAGATAATGGAATTTGGCTGACATCGCCTGGATCAGACGAGGGAAAGGAATTTTTATCGTTGGAAGCCATTTTTTCGATCGAAAACTGAAGGGATTTATGACCATTTATAACTTTGGAGTGAAGAATTAGCTGAAACACGTGACCTAGATGTGCACCAACATGGCGGACAATAATTCTGTGACGTCACGTGAAAACGATCTATACAAATGCATTTCTTGGTCATAGGTTTCATTTTTTTATGTTGAGTTCAAAGTAATCCTGAGGGAGTATTCTATTATCGGTGTTGGGATTTGAAAGAGCAATATGGATCTCTAGACAACCTAGACATATCGATCGATGAATTTTGATGAAGTGGATATCCTGCTATTTTTAACTCTCTTAAATATTTTTGCAAAAAGCACATTAGTTTTTTTAGCTTTTTACAATTATATACACAAACGCCTCTTTCTAAACACCTCCTAACTTAACCACCCATGCTTGGACCCCTTGTCATTTATTATGTCATTTACAGTAATTATGACTTACACTGATGCTCCACACTGATTTTGATCACCGCCCGCAAGCATGGTTGGGTGTTTGCGGGTGGCTATGCCCTGACCTTTGGCCAGCAAGTCCAATGTAAGGGACTTCCCAACATTTCGTTCTTCGATTGAAGAATAAAGAAGACCAATTGAACTTTCATCTGCAAAAGAATAAGTTCATCAAAAGACCAACAGTCAACATTGAAACTGACTGCAGACTACAATCATATTATTGCCTTAAATTGTCCTTTTCAGGGAAGTTGCATATTTATATTTCAAATGGCATTTTTTTTTTCTGTACCAGGATTTTCGAAAGAGGACTTGGTCACCATGCCTTGTTGTAGATAAACATTTACAGAAGAGTCATTTGCAACCGTTCTGAGGATTAGGACAAAACTGGTCAGTACTTCACTATCAAAAGAACCCCTGTTAAGTGGTCAACCATATTTTGTTGGTTGCATTTTGTTGTAGTCACTTCTCATGAGTGGGCACTTTAAAATATGAACAATGTATATGTTACAGGTCACTTCTGATTTCCTGGTTAATTTTGTTTTAACCTTCGGTAAGTTGATTCTCAATTTCCTTTGTTTCCTAGCCCTATTATTTTCACGAATAATTTAAGGGCTATGAGACAAAGGAAATTGAGAATCAACTTATGTTTAATTCCAAATTAACTTGAAATCATATTAAAATTAAATTGACGCTAGAAATTTTTAAGCTAAGTTGATTCTCTATTTCTTTTGTCTCCTAGCCCTTAAAGTCATGAATAATTAGGACTAGGAGACAAAGGAGTTAGAGAATCAAGCTAGGTTAAAAAAAATTATCCTGAATTAAATTTTGACCTGTAGTGTATACTTACTCCACGATTCTTCATCATTTATTCTCAGAATTCTCAGTAACATAAAACCTGTGGCCAGTTTAACTGCGCTTTCGTTGACTCCAAAAACAGTAGAAGCCTCAATAAACCTGTTACAATGCAAATGGTGGCAGGTTTATTACATGAAAGTACATAACAGCTATTACGGACACAAAAATTGATAAGGTCAATGTATATATGATCACTGCACAATCCTAACATGCAATAATTAAACAGTTAGAAATAATGAAATAATTTGCAATTATTATATATTACCTATAATAACTATCCAAACAGAAATTGTCAGCTCAAGTACATGGTCGTATTAAATCACAAAGCTAATCACTGAAATGCATAATGAAATCCAACATCTGGAAATACCAAACAAGGATGTTTTTAGCCTCTTAAGGGATGTTAGGGTTAAACGGGTATAACACTCAGACAATGGCCTTCTCATTTGAATTTTCCCTAATAATTTGGATAGGCCCACTATTTTGTGTCCATACATCAGTAATTTATCTGACCTTTTACAAACATTAAGGCAGTGCTTCTTGTCTTCCAAAAGAGTACGGTTGATGTGAACTTCGTACATTTCCAATGCTTCACTCGTAAAAAGGAATCGCTGTGTTTCTTTGGGTCGTATGACACCACTTTGCAGGTGAATCTAACACAACAACAACCAAATCAAACATGAATAAGGTTTCTTCACAGAAATGGTAAAATATCACTATTACAATTGATGCTTCTGTTTCATCTAAAATTAGCAAAGATTCAGTCACTTTATTTTTGAGTATTATAACATAGTCCAAACCAAATGGCATCTTATTAAAATGCAGTTTGTGTTATGACATCTTCATGCAGTTCAGGACGTGAATGGGGTCACACACACACTTACACACAGGCTTAAAACCAATGCTAAAATTTCTCAAAGTACTTCACTTCTTGTTTCCCGTTACGGTAGTAGTCCCCAGCACGAAGGTCATGCTTTGTGCTCCAGAAAAATTTTGAGCTTGACTTGTGGGCAAGTCTATACTAACACATGTCACTGAACATAACATACCTCCTTTGAAAGACACCAGTAGTCACTCGTGTGTGGTTGTAAGCCAAAGCACTCAGCAGCATAGTACTGCCTGGGCCTTTCTTCGTAATATTCTTCCTTTAAAAAGGAGTAATAACTTTCGAGAAGGGCACCTTCACTAATGTTGAAGGTGCCTCCTCCAAAACTTTTCCTGGTCTTTTCAAGGAACTTCACCTTCCCATCGAAGGAACTTGCTGGAATAACAATTCTCCTAAGGATACAAAACGAAAACATAAACATAAACTGACAGTATAATATTGTTATTTACAACCCATAATCACAATCCATCGTCCTTTCATTAAGAACTAAAAGACATAAGCTCAGTTAGTACTGCAGTGTTGCTCTACTAAATTGGGGAGAACTGACTTTGTTGATGGTCTGTTACAGGTATTTGCTTTGCTGATGCATGAATTGGGTTCTGCATGTCTACAGCGTGATAATGTAGAGACCAACCCCATGCCAAGTTCGGAGAGATACGAGGGGCCAAAATTCATCAAAGTCTACCTTTCACAATGCAAGCTTGTCAACTCGGGCCATTCCATTTAATATCCACCCCCGGCCCCCCCTCCATCCATGGATGAGATTATCTGAGGGATTCCCTAAAACATGAATATGGGTTTCAGGAGAAATCATGCGTGTTTTCATAATCTGAAGGCCTTTCATAAAATTGATCTCATCGAAAGGTATTTCTTATGGGCTTCAATTTTTTAAAACTCATCCATAGGTATTTGTAGGGGGTTAGGGTATAACATTATTTCTGAAAGACTACCAAAAAAGGAAAATCATCCACATCGGGTAGGGAGGGGGGGGGTTGGATATTAAATGGAATGGTGCCTCCCCTTACCCCAGCAAACAATACTTTTTCCAAACCCTATATTTGCTGGTAGAGCAAAGCGCCTTTAAAGCGCCTTCAACACTAATAGTTTTCTTCCCCTGCGTACACCTTTTTTAACATCCTCCAGCGAGGTTAGTCGCGGATGTAATAATAGCAGGCATGAATCAAATTTTACAAAATTAAAGCTCACCTTTCAACGTGCCTTCCAAGCACTCGAGCCCGAAGGCGCACACCCACAAACCACCATCCCTTATCTCCCCGAGTATTTTCAGCGAAAAATCTCCAAACAAATGCCATTCCTTTTTCCACCTAAAATATGTTGACCTGTCGATGATACTGAAAGGTGGACTATCGTCCACCCCTTCCTATAATAATAATAATCAAAAAAGATACAAGTCAAGGTTTTATATTTTCGAACGGAGTGACGGGAAGGAAGCATCACGTAATCACCAATCACCTAAGCGCCAAAATTAAAAAGTAAATTTAATCTGAGTCAACAAGTTGATGGTTGGATGCTCTCAAAAATAACAGAGAAAATTATCCGAGAAAATGCTTTTGAACAAAAGAAAAAGAAACCCGGGTTAAATTAAACCCTGGGTTAAGCTAATCGGCCTATCGCGCCTATGAAAACAGTAAACCAAAACTCCCCTTTTGCTTTTGAATTATAGACTCAAAATCAAGGATGAAGCTTCTGAAACGACCGCAATGGTTACCATTTCAAGGGGGAAAACTGTTACGGTAGCTTCCGTCATGTGGAATCCACTGCTCGCAGGGTTATTTTAAATTTACGCATCAGTTATTGTTATTTATCTTGTTATAATCTGTCAATGGCTGTGTTTTCACGAGCACGATTGTCTCGCTTAACATTCCTTGTGGTTAGACTTCGTTAAGCGACTTAAAATTGATAGGTGTTTTCACGAGTACGATTGTATTTCATTTAAGTAATTTGAGAAGAGCACGCGCGAGAATAAATTAGTTTGAATAATGGCGGGAGATGCAGACGAAGCTCACATGTGCGTCCTTCTTCTTGTTATTACTGTATTTATGCGCTTGGTTTTCATCCGACGAAGGAACCGATTTCAGCAAAGGCTAAGGTTGCTCACAATCAGAGGCAGGAGAAGAAGAACGGAGGCGTATTTTTTGCATTCGCAAAGGATCTGCCGCAGAAGAAAAGTCGCATGGGTTTTAGAAAGGCCACAATTCTGGTTCGAACATATGCTTCTAAACCAACACGCAAATAATATTTGGCGAGAGCATTTTCGTATCTCGAGGCAAACGTTTCAGTTTATTTGCAATTTGGTTGGACCGCATCTGGTATGACAAGACACAAACATGCGACGAGCGATTCCAGTGGAGAAGCGAGTAGCTGTTGCTTTGTGGCGGCTTGCAACCGGAAATTCGTATAGGACAACAGGACTTGTTTTTGGTGTTGGAAGGTGCACTGCTCTAAAATTAAAAGACGAATTTTGCTTAGCACTTCTGATGACCGCTAAGGATTTTATTAAGTTCCCAAGAGGAGAAGTTGAAACGAGAAGGGCAATTGAGGCTTTCCGAGAGTTAAGTTGCTTTCCCCAAGTGGTTGGTGCCATCGACGGATCCCATATACCGATTATTGCTCCCAAGAACGACCCGAATGACTATTACAATAGGAAGCAGTTCCATAGCATTGTTTTGCAGGGTGTAGCTGATGCACGAGGACGCTTTATACATGTGAGTACTGGTTATGCAGGGAGTATTCACGATGCAAGAGTTTTGCGCATGAGTTCATTGGTCAATGAAGTTGAAGATGGGCGCATATTATCATCCCCCGTTACTCGCACTCCTACCGGTGAAGAAATACGGCCCCTTCTGGTAGCCGATCCAGCATATAAACTCACTAACTGGTGTATGAAGCCATATCCAGAGACAAGAGCAATCACTCCTAGTCAACGTGCTTTCAACAAAGCACTAAGCAGTGCTAGAGTGGTTATAGAGCAGGCCTTTGGAATGCTAAAGGGAAGATGGCGTTGTCTATTAGTCAAACTTGACGAATCTGTGGACAAAATACCTCTGACGATTATAGTCTGTTGTATTTTGCACAATATCTGCATTGACGTTCGCGATGATGTAGATGTGGACCCCGAAGATGATGAACCGGACGAGCTCCCCCCACTCCCAGGTCACGTGAACCACGAAGGTTCCCGGCTAAGGAACAAGATAAAGGAGGCTTTTTTTCAGTAACTCTTGCTTATTTAATGAGACATCATTAACAAAACTGAAGAGCACCTGTGACAATGATTTAACTACATGAAACAAAGCCTTGGTGCTTAGTAACTTCAACAAATTCAAACAAAAATCAATGGTAATGATAATATTTTTTAGCTTTTTTTTTTTATCATTTCATTCGTTAGATGCATCCTATAAGAAACATTTAGCTTGTCAATCTATGCACCTAAGTAAGAAGTTTTGTCATCTCAAACGAAACAAAATTCAATTCAATGTTTTAATTGTTAACACTATACATGTATATCTGAGCCCATAGGTAGCGCAGTTCATGTTCTGTTCATGTTCATTCTTTGATTTTAGTATAACAAAACATTATTAAAAACAAAGGCAAGTTTGCTGACTTTTTTGGATAAAATAATCCTCCTCCATACAAAGTACAAGTTCCCTGTGTATTTTATTCGCCCTTGAATATCTTGGCCACTTCTTTAACCATAGAGAACATCATTTGCTGGCTTTTAAATTCTCTCTCCCCTTCCTTTTCAGCCAGCCGTTCAAAAAACTCATGGTCACGTTTTTGGCTTTCGTTCAGAAAGGCAAAATACTGGGTGTTACCAGAACTCGGGCTGGATTCCTTCTTTTTCGGCCTTTTACCGGGGGGCTGCTTTGGTGTACGAGGGGTTTTTTGAGCGGTTTTGCCTCCAGGCTTACGCTTAAAAAATAGTGATTCTGAAAATGCAAGATCATCGTTTCCGGCATCGCACGATTCGGTAGAATTTTGCTGCTTTTGTTTTGAAGAACTCAGCATACTAGCCAAAGCTTTCTTCGCAACCGGTTCACGCCTGGCGAGTACATCAGCAAGTGAGCGATTCTCTGCCTCCCCGTCACTCGATTCTGATAGCTCCTCCAAGACTTCTTCTGACTCTAGAGTTGGAGATGTAGATTTCCTTGACGGGTAGATTTCCTTGCTGGGCAGCACGGCGTCTTCAAACCCGCATTCAATGACCGTTTTCGGCGTTATTTTGGGCCGGCAACCCAGTATTTCATTCAATTCTTCATAATACGTGAAAGTTTCTCGATTGTTCCCACTCTTGCTATTGTGGTCTTTCACGCGCTTATATTCGTCTTCCAAATTCTTTATTTTACCTTTGCACTGGGATGCTGTGCGGACGGTAGTTAGCCCCTGTTCCCTTAAAATCCGGTTCAGTTCCTTTGCAACTGCCTCCCAAACAGCGGAGTTGTTCCTCTTGCTGATCGGATGGTGCTCTTTCCATATTTCAATGAGGAAACGTATCTCTGCGTCCGTCCAGTTTGGGGAACGGTTTTTGCCCACGTTGTTTTCTCCCTGACCTTCGATCGCTGTCGCTGTCGCTGACGGCGAATTTGGTTCCAGAAGTCCTGGTTGTGCTGACGAATCTGGTCGCAAAAGTCCAGGTTGTGGTTGTGGTGGAAACCATACTTGGTGCTGCCATCTAGGAAAAATATATTGCCCACGTGCGCGTGCGGCTTCGGCGAAGTCAAATTGATCGTTCACTGGAGGAACGACGAATGGAGACCTAAAGGAATTGATTTCTTACGTTAGCTGAATGCTTTGCTTGTCGAGTGTGAATTCGAAAAGAAAGGAAACTCACCTTCCGGCATTAACTGCTCTAGGGTCATTCAAAGATCTAGAAAGGTCATTGAACGGAAAATTATTCATCTTCGCAGAAATAAAACTAAACGCTGTGGTCACAGAAGTTAAGCGGGAGGCATAAAAATAGAACCGGCGTGTTATATTTCCGATTTTAAGTGCGATTTGACAGCTTCGTCAGATAGCTGACCACAAGTTGCTTCTCATTGGAGGAAATTCATTGCCGACTCGCTTAAGCTACCTGGTTTGGTGGCTTAAATTTAATGAGAATTGCATTGAAGTTTGCCGACTCGCTTAGGGCTGGGTCGCATTACCGTCTACTTTTTATTTTGGCTGGCTCAAAAAAAAATGTAACTCAACCGGAAATCAAAATCAAATTGACAACCTTAGGGTCGTATTTCAACCAGGTTAAAATAAAAAAACGTCAATCACGCAGGCAATCTTACAGCCTGCAAATAAACATTCCCGCGCGCGAACTAACCATGCGGCCGAACAGGACACTTTGCATCGCGATTATGGTCCTGTTGTTTTCAGCTATTCAACAACAACAAAATCAACTGCTTGCTTTTGTTTTGCTGATGGAAAGATGGATAAATAGTTGCAACAAATTGCTTGCTGCTTCCTTGAGAGCACGAAATCGCCGTTTGCGATCCGTTCCCACACCGTTTTCTATCATCCTTGCTCTCTAGGTAATCGAAATTTTCTGCCCAAAGACGGACCACAGCAGCGATTTCTCTTCCTCACTCCACTTTTCATATGACTGTTTTCTCGAGTTTCCACCTGTAGAAGCGGAATCTGGCGAGCCACTGGCGTTGCTTGTGCAGGGAGACTCGCATGCACTAGACTGGCTAGCTGACTGATTTTCAGGGGTCGCTGGTTCAGGCCCCATAAATTGCCGGAATGGTGGCATGCCTCTAACGTCTTGCTGATGTGGATAAAAATCGTTAGCTGGCAGCGGATGGCTGTAAAATCCTGGAAAATTTGTGTAGGGGAAGAACAAATCTCGCCCGACAAAATTTTATGTACACAAGGAACACGTCAGCGTGTAATGGAGAGATTTCCCGCTCTTTTTTATTTTTGTCTTTGGACCTTTACGTCACACACGAGCACAAAATGACAACTTTTGACAGCACCGGATGCGCTTCCCTTTGTTTGAAAAAAATTTGGCAAAATCGGCTAGCCCCACCCGAGCACACCGGCGTCTTTGATGATTTTCTCAGATTTTGAAATTTTTTGAAAAACGCAAACGTTGGGTCGCATTAGAAAATGGGTGTGTTGACAGATTTTAATTCCTAGAGTAAACAAACCTCAACAAAATCGGCCGTAATGCGACCCGCGCCTTAACTTTAAGCGAGTGAGAAAAGTAACTGTTTTCACGAGATTTCCGGTTCTCACTCGCTAAGCGACCTGAAAAATCGCTCGTGAAAACACGGCCATTTAGAAATAAACGAAAAACTTCTCGAACAGCACTGACAAAAGAATTTCTCCAGCCAGGGAGGTGACAATTTTCGAGAAATGGCTCGTGTTTTGATTCGTCCTTTTGACATCGCCGCCGTCAGTCAATATTTGTGGGCGTAGCGGGGAACCAAAACAATGGAACCTGTATTAAGCGGCAAAGCAATCAGTTTTCAAAGTCCCATAAATTACTTCCCTTGATGTACTGGAATTTTGACTTCTATGTCAATCACTTGTTCATACAGTTTCAAATAATGTAACACACGAGGCACAACAGTTAAAACGCCGGTAATGAATGTTTCTATATTTGAGGTCAAACGTCTGATCTGATAAGCACTAGAGATCGAATTCTTTGAACTGTATTTCGTGCAACCTGTAATAGGCAGTCACCCTGTATTAAGCGCTCACGTAGCCATTCCCTGAGGATGACCGCTTTACATAGGTTCGACTGAATTTTTTTTTTTATTCTCCCTTCGTCTCGCGCCTCGCGCAAAATGCCGCGTTCGCCTCACTTGGTTCATGAAACGCCTGTTGTGCAGGCTATGTCAAACCTTCCGATTTAATCCACGATGTAATCGGTGCAATGCCGGACTAACTAAAAAGCCTAAAAACAGTAAGCTGAGTTGTATATGATTCGTTCAACCACTGAAAACAAAAGAGTACAATAGGAATGTACGCAGGACCCATTTACAGTTGAAGGAAAGTGAAGTTTAAAATATAGAGTTCAAACAACAAAAGCACGCAAACAATTTATTAGCGAAGTTTGGTACGTCAAAGAAACGACATCCCGGTACATAAATAAAACTGCAATTTCTACGGCGGACTAAACAGCAGAGTTGATCTTTGTGCAAAAAAAGTAGAATTGCAGTAATCTTGCAATGATTTTTAAACTGGCTTTGGTTGGAAGGGAAGTTTAAGGAAATCGAATAGAGTAAGGACATGTGGGTAAGAAATATTAAGCATACAAACCCAAAATCGTTTTGCTTATGGAAGTTTTTAACTATTGTTTTCACTAGAACAATTTTAAGTACATAAGGCCGGAAAAGTCCGGAAATACAGTGAAAACACCTCGTCTTATATGCGTTTATCTAGTTTATCGACCGGAAATTCAGGAAGAGTTATACTCCCTTCCTAACCAGAGGGTCATTTTAAAATTAATAGCGGTTTTCTAGACTGATTTACCTGATTATCTCATGGGCACCAAGGATTGCTTTCTGTAAACTATCCGTTCGGAGGAGCATAAATTGCCTGGAATTTTCTGTAGCTTGAGGAAGGCTAACGATTTTTGGAGGAAATCTAAAATTTTCGGATGCAGAGAGGAATCAGAAAAATTCTTACTTTCGTAAAACTTTAAATTTCAACTAAAATTTTCGGGAAAATAATGCTGAACATAACATAAACATAACATAAACTTTATTTATACTCGAATTTTAGAGTAGCTAACTACAATACTCGTCACAAATCGTTGAAACAGACACCGTTTCTCCCGAGTTTTCCGGAAAAATCCCGAGGTTTACTCCTCACACACGTTTTCTTACTGAAGTGTCCCTTCTTCCTCCCCAATGTTGAGCCACGCGTATTTTGGACCACTGAGATGACTGCAAATCCCAAATCAACATTGGTGAGGGGGAAATCGCACAAGTGTTTCAAGATTTATGACGAGTATTGTAGCTAATATCTTCGAGCTAACACTACATGAAAATAATATAGAAATACATATATAAATTCGTTTCATTAAATGCATTCATCCAAGCAATAATTATAATAAAATGATATTAATAATATGTACATAAAAGAAAAGGAAAGAAAATATTATTTAACAATTTACAATTTTAAGTTTAAGTATGTCAAGAAAAAGAATCTACATGAAGGTAACATCCTGTATTTTGGTCTTAAAGTCTGCAAAAAAACTGGTACGAAAAAAGTCCGGCAGTGCATTCCACTGCTTAGCTGAAAAGTAAGAAAAGGAGTTAAGACCATAGGTAGTTGTTTTAGGTTTACTTAGTGAAAGAATGTAGTTGCCACGAAGATCATAAGAAGAGGACCGGAGTGAGGACATATTCTTCATAATATATAGATTTAGCCAGAGCTAAAAGCGAAGCTCCAATTAATAAATTATAATTTAACTCAAACAATAAGCTTTTTAATCCACATTCATGTATCACAGTAGATTAGGCCTCGAAAACAAATTCTTGGAAAACAAATCACGCCAATTTTTTTTGCGTTCGATAGGTTTACTTTGCAAATTCTTGCCAACAAATCTGGGGGTGTTTAAACCAACCTTTTATAATTTTTATACATCACATTTGAGGTGAAACAGTGCTATTTGTCACACAGACCGCGGAGAGAATACGGTATTTCACAATTTTTCAAGACAAATTGCACTCAGGAATATTCAGGACGATCAAGAATTTCCAAAATCACCCATACGCTCAGCTGGTTCTCGTGCGAGCTGTCAGTTGGTCGAGTGTTTGAATGAACTTTAAGAGAGTTACGCTTCAACATAATAGCGAATTTATTATTTTTTTTGTTATTTAAGGGTTTTAGTTATAACGATGTGTAATCTTATAAAGCGTTTGATACGCGAGTCATTTTTGAGTACTCCTGCAAGCAATGTTCATGAACGATGAAAACAAACAGCACGGACAAGCGATGAAAATTGCAAGAGAGACTACTAACAATCAAAAAATGAAATATAATTCGGTGAAAAATTTACAGAGACAACAATTTTCATTCACGAAGACAAGTATTAAAGTGTCTCTAAACATCCTCAGAGTCTTTAAGCGTAAAGCTTACCGGTAAGCCGGCTTCCCGGCGCGGTGTTTACTGTTTTCGAAGGTGAACTCCTCGAAGCAAGAAAATCGCTTAAAGTTTTCTTTCTACAACCAAATTTATAACTAAATATTCTTCGGAACGTTTTCTTTCTATTTGTGGTGAGCAAATATATCTGAAGGCTATTTAAAGTTCTGTAAGCTTATATCAAACCTGGTATTAGGTCAGATCATTGACTCAAATCCTACAAACGTGCATAAACTTGCCGCATAAACTGTCAGCGTGAACTGTGCAAGACTTCATGAAAATTAGATATAACAAAAACAAACATCAAATACAATAATTACTCAGGCTTACCATTCGAGATTCAGTTCCTGAAAGCTATCAAGGAAGGCCACAGTTGGTTGAGACTTTTAAACCCTCTTACGCATGAGGCAAGGTGAAAAACGAAAACGATGCCATCCAAAAACGAATTACCGAATTTTGACAAGCGACGCATTTCTCAATCAAAAACCCAGTAAACAAACCCGCCATGAATAACAGAAGACTCTTGATAGCAGCTGTGTTTCATTTTGTACATCCAGAGGGAAAAGACAGTTAAAAACATCACAAGTTGACACAAACCTCTGTCAGCTTCTGCTGTCAAAGTAAACAACTTTCAAGATGCTGCATAATTTGTCCGCATGAACTCACCTGTCAAATTTTGACCAATCAGAGTATAAAAGTTGGACGTAGCGCGTGACCAACGCGTGACCATGGTAAGAATAAGGTCTTCCCCGCCTGTACTTTAAAAAAAAAAACTGGCTGAATTTTCGCTTCCGAGGCCAGTTTGAAATCAAAGTCCTAATAGTGCGGGGCCATAGTGACATAAACATAACATATTTGATATGAATCCTTGGAAAAAATAAACATGAGCCTGCGATCATTTGAAACTGGTAATTTGTCAGCGGATAACTTCAAAAAAATATGCGACCTCGATGGGTCGACACTTGAGCCCGCGGTACGGTCAGGTGATACTGGTCAGCGGATGCCCTGTTTTGACAGCTGTCAATTGATTACAACATTGATGTGCAATTAGTTTTCTCTTGGGCTCCCAAACTAGCTAAAAAAGTGAGAGTAAACATTGGTTGTCCTGTGGTGCGGACGGACGGTCGGTCGCTCGGTCGGTCGGTCACGTGATTACCAAATTTTCTGGGATGGGTAGATTTACTTACCCATGGTGCTCCGCTTCGCGCGCTTCGCGCGCGAGAGCTCCGCTATAAGCAGGAAAATGAGTGAAAAACAAACTCTTATATAACAGTATGAGGAAATTTTGAACGCGTTTGTTACATAACGAAGTACAGTTGACTTTTGAGAGAAGAGTGTTGTATGGAGACGAGTAATCTCCAAGTATAAATCTAAGTATTCTTTTATTTAAAGCTTCAAGTTTATCCGCATCACGCGCTCCACAAAAGTGCCAGACAGAGGAGCAATAATAAAAATGAGGTAGAATATATGCTTTGTAAAGTTTGAATAAGATTTCCCTGCGTATGAGTTTTCGAAAGCGCAACATAACATTAAATTGATTATTAATCTTTTTGCATACATTTGATATATGTTTAGAAAAATTCAGTTTATTATCTATTTCCATTCCAAAAATCTCTAACGTGTCCTTTACTGGGAAGGAAAAACCATACTCCGTATCACCGAGGATTAGACACTGGTGCTTGCTCTCATTAACTATCATCCCATTTTCATGGTACCACTGATTGGCCACGCCAACATCATGAGATACGCATGCTTGCAGAGCTGCCGGATCGACGTGGGAGTAGTACACCTGATGATCATCCGCATAAGCGTTCAACTTGGCCTTTTAACGTGGAGGAAGCTCTTTGTAATTTCGAAAAGACTTAAGTTGCCGTAGGATGGCCGAACAGGAACATTTAGCGTCACTTAGAGTACATTTCTAGATATCTAAAAGTGTTCTGGATAGCCTAAAAAGTGTTTTCAATGCATTTAGGAGTAAACCGTCGTTGGGTGCCCCTGTTATCTCTTCAGAAATTTTATCTGAATAATGAAATTGGCTTTTTTCTAGCTAGTGCTCCTAAGAGTCCATATTTTATAAATCACAACTTTCGCCTTCTCACAAACAACAAACAAATTTGTGAATAAACCTGCCACAACTGTGACAAGACACCGGTTCGCTCCAAGGTCACGTTTCTCCTCACTGTAACGTGCGTTTGGGCGGCTTGTAATCTATTTTACCATGACTTACCATTTCCAGGGAGGTTTCTGGGAATGTTCGGGGAAATTCTGATACCAAACTTTGCGTCCACAAGATCGACAACAAACTGAAGAAGCTCCCACTTGATCACTGACAACTATCGGATCTATGAATCGAGGACTCCGATAAACCTTATCTTCAAACAACAGCACTAATGCTGAGTTTCAGAAAACAATGGGGCAAAGAACATTTAAAAAAATTTTTATTGTAAAAATTCTTGCTTTATTGATTGATTGATTGATTGATTGACTGACTGATTGAGTGTATAACGTGGTGAAGGCGCTCTTTGTTATGAAAGAACAGCTGTTAGTTACTGGCCCCCGGGACGCAAGGTGTCAGTGAGGTGTAACCCAACTTGTGCGAGAAGTCAACATCCAGTTGGAGGAGTCGTTTCATTCCATTTAGTAGTAAGTGAACTATTTAAGCCTAGCTTTATATCTATATATATAGCTTTATGAATTTCAAAACATGACTCAAATTGTTAAAAATTCAGGAATCGAAAGTACCGGTTCTGATTGTGTAAAGCTACGTAACTGTCTTCGCCGGGAATTTCAGTGGAACCACAGTCTCTTTAACTTCCTTACTTGTAAAGGCGTGCTTTCTTCAAAAGCCCCGAAAACGTTTTCTCATTTTCTCTAAAAAGCACGAAAATTTCGGGCCTGAACAAGAACGTCAGTGGCAAACGTTAAAGGTCAGCCACGGGTGGCCCAAGCTCGAAATATGAGCATCTGCGAGCATCGGCATTGTTGCATAACATTCTAAATATAAGGATTTGTATCGAAAAAAAACCTATCGTTTCTGTAACCTACGAAAATGAAAGGATTTCTATAAAAAAACATCGTACCTTACATAAAATGTGTCTTACATCTCCCCTGTGTAGTCTATGGGCCGATTTATGGCCATTTTATGGGCTGTACTGTAAACGGTTTTCTCTCCAATAAATAGAGAGAGAAAACCGTTTACATAAACTCACATGATGTGAACCCTGTAGAGACTTTGTGGATTATCGTTGACCAGACAACATACAAAGATCCAGCTCCAAAAACACTGGACGAGTGAAGACAGTGACTAAGCTTCACTTGGAAAAATGTGAATTTAGACACGCTTTGAGAGCTCGTGCATTGTATACTCACCGGTTAGAATATGTCAGAAAATATAAAGGGAGACATTCTGGTTACTAATATTTTAGTTATTCAATGTTAAATGAATAGCGAAAACATACTTGGTTTTCCAAAAAGTATTTTTGTAATCAGTAAAATTTAAGGGAAGGAAAAATCGGAAATTTTTTTTTTAAACACCCTGTACTCATACACCAACGGGGTATAGCACTGTGCGTGTCACATAAAACAATCAATAAAACCGGATATACGTAAGTTCATTGTTGGTTTTCACATGACGTCACCAATAAAATTGAAAGTGTTCTTGATTTTGTGATAGAATACGCTTGAAATTGCGTTACGCGGCATTTACATGACGGCCGAGAGAGCTGTCATTTAGGTTGAAAAGGTAACTTATTTCGGGGAAAATCGCTATCTGATAAGTTCATAAATTAAAAAAAGTATTGCCTTACTGTTTACGAGTTCCTCGAGGATAAATTCTCGCTTTCGTTGCAAAACTCAGTAACATATGTTTCTCATTGATTTCCGGCATCTCCATACAAATCTCTATAAATTTCGGTAAAACATTTCTCCGGACATCTCGCATATGAAAAATTGCACTGGGCAAGGGTCTTTGCATATTTAACTCCTTTCATTTCCCAGATTCTGGCCGGACTTCATCTATTGAACGGTTTCGATTTTTATTTTGATCTATTTTGAGTGGCGTGACACTGAAAACCAGCAATAGGGCGGGCAATCAATTCACTTTCTTTCACCTGGGGCCGTTTTTTCCACACGAAGCGTTTAATTTTCACTAAAATAACAAACGGCATCTACTTGTTTTTTGCTTGAAGCAAAACCTGTAACGACCGTTATGACGTAAAGGGTTAAACCGCGTAACGAGAAAAAGGGTAACAAAATTTTTTTTCTTTTTTCTTTTTTAAAGTTTTTCTCCTTTTCTTTTTATGCAAGTTAGGTTCGGTTTTTTTTTTTTTCAAGTTGAATTATTATAGAATTATTAAATTATTAGTTTGGTCTAAAAATAAGGGGGGGGGGGTCCTCCCGGGCCCTCCCCTGGATCCACCACTGCGGATCGCTGAACGTATTTTAAAACGTTAACGAAAAATGAAAAAAATCGTCGCGCTGTTTCTCGTTTATTTAACAATTAGTCGCCGAAGGCGACGTGAATATCGGCGAATAGTCACCGAGACGAAGTCGAGGTGACTATTCGCCAATATTCACGTCGCCTGAGGCGACTAATTGTTTTAGTATAATTACATTGATGATTATTCGAGAAGATAAAATTATTGATCAATTTCCGACCCCGAACATAAAAAAATCTGGCTGCCATTTTGAAAACTGCTAGCCTTCAAGACTATAATCACCGCGCGGTGATTATAGCGGGATAAAGCGAAGCTCCTAGCCAATCACAGCACTCTATTTTCGATAGTCATCAATGTAATTATACTAAACACCGTTACAACTTTTACTAACAATTTGTCAGCCAGGTGACAAGAAGCTGTCTTGATCTGATTTTGCCAAATATTACTACTTTGTTGGACAATGGATTCGGCAAAAGGTAAAGTATTTTATCCCCTTTCCAGGACGCAGGCCCTCATGTTCTTTAAGTACACGCAACTGTTTACAACGTTATTGTTCAAACACACCTTTAGTGTGTATTGGTTGACAGTTGGGCGGCAAACTTGCAACTCTCTATTCTTCTTCGTTCGGACAAGTTGCCAAGTTAAAAAAGGTTTAAAAAGTTAAAAAAGGTCGACTTATGATAGAAAATTCAACTGGATAGCCCAATATATTAAAGAGAAATCAACGGAAACGTGCCTCAGAATTGACGCGCAAACTAATATCATAAATCATAAGCAACTGATGATACGCGGTCGCTTTCGCACAAATCTTTTCCTCATTTAGTGCCAATTGTAATGAGTTAAAGCCGCACAGTAATAGCATCACTCATCTGTACCAGTCCGAGTAATGTCCCTGTACATGTAAGGAACGTTTCCGGCGCAAACTATAAAATAGAAAAAAAACATCCAGTTTAGGTTCATACCACACCTGTAACAAATGTATGCAAGGGGGAATGAAGTTCAAAATGGAAACTGTGTAAAACCCCAAATCAGGTGCGTTAATTTGTGTAACAAGTGTTTCCTGTGTGTTGTTAAACAGGCAGTTCGATAATGGGACGATTCCTTGGAAAACCCGACCTGGAAAGCTTCCCAAACGCGGCGAAAAAAGGCATGAAGATATTCACAAATCAGCAAATCCACGCAGTCAATGGGTACGAACGTTTGTATAGACTGTTTTGGAACAGAAAGGCTGAGGAACTTTGTCGCTCCCCCAGCTACGCTAAATGGTCCAAGAATGCAATAAGGGGGGTGATTGCCACAGAGTGGTCACTGAAAAAAACCGCCCTGCTTTTTAACCACGCCACGCGTCTCATGGATCAGGAGCCAAGCGAAAACAAAAGGAGAATACTGTTCACCAGGGCTCTTTGAGCATGCTCAACGAGCACAAAAATCTTCTTCACCTTGACGAGGAGCTACGAAAGTTAAAGAGGCCTGACAATACGAAGCGAGACAAAAAGAAGAAAATTCAAGCTATGGAAGATGCAATGCAAGCTAAAATTACAGAGCTTAAGAAACGCCAAGAAGCCCTAAGAAAAGGTTTGGAGAACATGGCCAAAGAAAAGGGGGCAAACAACACAGAGATCGTGAAACAAATGGATGTCAACACCACTCAGCTAGACGCTTCCGGTATCCAGGAGCTCATTAAGAAAATCCTGCCACAACACGACGCAGGGGAAGGCTGCAGTGGCGCAGGGTCCAGGGTGCAGGGTCCAGACGAAGAGGACAGTGAGGGGGATGAAAGCGACAGCGGCCGCTCAGCTGATGAAAGTGAGCGAAACCAAAGCGACAGTGGCCGCTCAGCTGAGGATTGTGGTGGCGCTTACTCTTCAGACGAAGAGAACAGTGAACGGATAGATAGCGACAGCTACGACGGGGGCGAGCAAAGTCCGAGTAGAAAGCGCCAAAAAATGGACTAAGTGTATTACCGTAAACGATCTAATAAACGCCCACTCTCAAATAAACGCCTCTTATCTAATAAACGCGCCCCTTACGCTGTTAAGTTAGTATTAAACGCCCCTCTCTAATAAACGCCCCTCTCTAATAAACGCCCCCTGTCTAATAAACGCCCTCCTTGAAAATTGCCCTTAAACACTAGGAAATGACGAAATAGAGCAAAATCAATCAATTTATTAATTTCATTGCTTGATTAACATCAGTTTGTGTATTATGTCATGTTCAATTTCTAGATAAGCCGTCAGCCTGCTGTCGAGATTCTGTCAACACAAAAACGTTTTTAGCCGAAAGCATACTGTATACAGTTAAGTTGAGTTCGTTAAAATAAGTTACGAGAATAAACGCCTCTCTCTTTTAAACGCCTCCCATCTATTAAACGCCCCCTCTTGGACCCCAAAAATTATATAAACGCCCCGGGCGTTTATTAGATCATTTACGTTATACTTGTGACGTGCAGTGTGGAAAATTTTGGGCAGATAGACTTTGCCGAAAGAATGTTAAGCGTTCAAGTTTTTTTTTAGAGGCGACGCCCTGGTTGGGCATTATCAATTTTAGAGTGACTCTTTTTACCTACCTGAAAAGTTAGATTTGTTGTGTAGCAATGTAATGTAATTAGGTAAAAGAATGGTTATCATTTAGATAACAAGCTAGTTATGTACTTTTTTAAAAATAAAGAAAACTGAAAAACTCTCGTACATACAACTTTATTCAGTTTTTGAGGATTCCGCTGACCAAACAGATTCAAACAGATTTACAGTTCAATAAACATCAGATGTGTTACGAGTCGTGTTGTCGAGAAATAGGACTAAATCGCGACTGGTAGGAATCAGTTTATTCGTCTAAATCGCGACTGGTAGGAATCAGTTTATTCGTCTAAATCGGCTGGTAGGAATCCGCTCATCCATAGGGGGGGGGGGGGGGGGGGATCGGATTAAAAATGGAACGATCCCTGTGAGTAAAAGTAAAATGTTTATGTTCTCCTTAAATGCTTCTGAACTGTAATCCGTTTCCAGAAGCACTATTTAACTCGAAAAGGAAAAGGCGTTGATATTCGGGACCCTTGCATGAAAGAGACCGGTTAAAAATTCCAAGGAAAATCTCTGGAAGCATTTTCATCCACACTGTTTTTTTTTTTGTTTATGTGTTTTGAGATGTACATGTCTGCCTCTCGAAAGCAAGATTTTCACTATATTTCGTATATACTGTTTCCGGTAAACTTGATCAACGTGAGTAGAGTCGAATATCCGTAGTAGATAAATGATTGGGACTGTACGGAAATCTTGCCTCCGGCAATCAACTCCTGTAAAGTGTATAGGACAACAAAACCAGTTCTGTATTGTTTGATTCTCGATTGATTCGATTTAAACCTTTTCATTTGATAAACGGCTTACTGATTTAAATCCTTCGAAGAGTAGGAAAAGTTCTTCCTCGTTAATTGTGTTGTTCTCATCGCTAAACTGAAGAAGTAACTCTCGCATTTCTTTAAACGAAGCCATTCAGTGCAGTCTACCTACTTCGGCGACGAGCCGAGACGGGAGCTTGCTTAAACATTTGTTTTTCCCGCTTAGGACGACGTTCTCGACCCAGACCTCACTCGTCTTCTCTCGTCGTCGTCCACAAACTCGTCCTGGCTGCTTAAGGTCCCTATTATAACAAAAGGTGGAAACAGATGATTATCAGCATGAAAAAGTTTAGTTGTTTACTTACGTTTTCACCAGAGCGAAAACTTGCTCAGATTCAGTCGTCGACGAAGGCTGGACGACGTTTTGACAACCTAACGCATGCCCAGAAGGTTCGCGCGGGAAAATCTCACTTCCGGTCGGCGTCGTCGTCCCATTTCGTCGTCGATGCTTAAGGTCCCTATTTTCTCTCCTTAGGGAATCAATAAGAAACATAAATTTGTGGTAAAAGCACTTGGTTTCTTTACCTGTAAATCGATATTCAAATTTCTTTTTTCTTCCTTCTTTCAGCCATTTTTTTTATTTTCTTATATAGTCTAGATGCACCAACATCATTCTTTATTGAAAGGATAAATTTTTTGAGAGGAGTTTCATCAGGCAGGGTTGATAAGTCAACATCCGTAACAGGGATGATGCTCCGTGAAACTGCTTCCTCCAATGGTATAAAATGGATATACTGCCAAGGATTGTTTGTAGTGGTTCTGCAAAAGCAAAGTCCACCAAATGTGCAATGATAGGTTCACATTCTTGCCTAGATTTCTGATCTTTAATAAACTGCGTAAGTTTGCTTCGCTTGGTTGAGGGGGCTAGACGTGTGACATTAAGTTCATTTTCTTTGGCTTTCACCCTGGCTGCCACATTGAGTCTGTCATTGTAATTCCACGGTTGCCATGTAAACACTTCGCTCTCACCAATTGCCCCATTTACAGTGTATTTGTTTCCATCATGAACATTTGCAAAGGAAGAGAAGTAATGTGCAGCATTACTCAACTCATCAGCAAATGTGGCTAACCACTTCATGTCAGAGGGAACTAATTTGAACTTAAATTGCACAGGGTACCCTGCCACAGTGTACCTATTACTTTCAACATAAGCAATGTCAGAAACTAATTTTCTCGCATAGAGCTTCATGACAACATGAGACTCGGAGCAATTTGCTCCAGCAAGGAGGAAGTTCTCATTGTGGCTCGCAATTCGTTCTCCTACATTGACAAAAGAAAGAAGCCATGCAGTCGCTTCATCATCCTTTCCGAATGGTGCGTCATCAGCACCAATGGCTACTTTGAAATGGTATGGAGCCTCATTTAAATGATAAAAAAATGGTGATCCTTCCTTGCTTAAGACTTTATCAACATGAATGTACAAATTTGCAAGTTCAAGTAGAAAGTTCTCAAGTTGCCTGAAAGCCCCTTTCACTTGTTCATCCTCCCCTAAGTTTCCACAAAATTCTGATTTCATATCAATTACTTCACCAACTTGAATAGATTTGAGAAAAGAAATAACCTTTTCGTAAGTAAGAATTCGAGGTACTTTTACTCCTGATACCTTTACACAGCTCCTACGAGCACTATTTCCATCAGACTTCATGTAGAGGCTTTGCCTCACAGATTTGTATTTCTCTTTAGTAATTAATCCTTTACAATACAAAACCTTTACACTTCTAACTGCATTGTCAGTGCTTTCTTCAAATTTAGCTACGTCTTTTGTTTACAACTGATGGAAGCACTTTCTTTGCTTTCTTAGAGCATGTGACATAGTTCTTGAGTTGCTCGAAACTTGCAGACCAACTAATGAGACCCACATACCATCAAGGCGAGGTCTTTTGTCACTTTCTGTGGCACCGTGAATTTCAGCACATGCCTCAATGGTTTCATGTTTACGTTCCGTGAAGTCCGTGGCTTTACAAACCTATCTTGAAGCTTTTCTGAGTTTTCAGACTGGATTAGCGAAGGTGTCTTTCTTCGTAACTTCATTCTTCTCTTCCTCTTTGTCTCAGAATGAACTTGTTTCTAGGGAGTTCTCACTGATTCTAGTTCTGATACCTTGGAATGGCGTCTTTTGACCTAAGGAGAAAAAAATAGTGTAATTAACGCAATAATGCATAATTATGAAAATATTAATGTTCTCTCTCTGATGATAAAAATCTGAAAATACCAATACACAATAAAGTACTTTTTATCTTACATCTCAACACAGAATAATAGACAGTGCAAAGAGTTGATTGGTAGGAAGTAAACTGCACTCGACTGCACGGGATTTCATTGTAGCATGACTGGGATATGGCATACTGATGAACACTGTGCCTGGCCAGGTCTCCAGGAAACCTAAGCTTGACTTGAGTAAACAGTCATCCTAAAAAATTTTAAAATTACAATCTCGAAAATAATGGGCTTATTGCGGCACTATCTAGTACACCACTTACCCTCTTGCTCACACAGTCAACTTTTTTTTTCTTCTTCAAGGCTTTGGCAGTTTTCAAAGGTAGATTTCTTGTAGTTCTTTCCTTCTAGCCGCTAATTTACCAATCGGGAAACGGTACTTCGACATTTTTCCACATTGCACCGTGGCAGCAACTTCAAGGTTGCTTTCCTTGTGTAGGAATTTTGAATAAAGTGAAGTAACCACGAGCGGTCAATTTTTCGAGGCAAGTACAACTGAAAGGCAAGAAAGAACTCCAGATTTCATCATACCGATAATTCTGTGAGGTATCTACCGTTTTGAAATCGTCGAGATAAACCGAGAAAATTAACGAACAGCTTAAGTCGTTCAAATAAGCAGGAATAGACTTCTTGAAAGAGTGCGTTCATGACAAAATTTTCAAATATCCTTCACCGCTCACCGGTAAAAAGAATGTGAAATGGGCGACCCCTGAAGAGTCCATGTGCTTTACTGTATCCCACAGAACATAGCGACTCGTGTAATAATGTCTCCAGGTCATTTATGGTTGTGACTAGAATGGATACCCCAAAGTCAGATTGTCATCTTCGCTCAACATACATGATAGGAGTCTTATAACTTAAAGTAGTAAATAAGAAAAGAAAGAAAACAGAAGAAAACAGTAGGTAGTTCGTAGGACTTGAACCCGTGTAATTTGATATATAATCCACATCCGTATCCATTACACCATCAAGGGCTAACTGCCGAGACCGCGCGGCCGGTTAATTTTAACGTACTTCACATGGCGTTGATCATTACATTATTGAAAGCTAACCGTTTTTAAACCAGCGCTTAACCCTAATCACTGTACTTCGGTGCTAAACCCTGTATCCAACTCTTTTCCTTGCACAATTGTCTTTTACTCTGATTTCCCCACTTTTTAAATTCGCATAGCGTGAAGTAGAGTCTAGCGTCGTGTAATAAACATAAGGTGTCCAACCTGATTTTGAGGTATCCATTCTAGTCATAACCGGTCATTTATATGCAAATCCAAGCAGACAAAAGAGCGGCCATTTTGAAATTTTATGTCCGAAAAACCGCTGACAGAAAACGTGCCATTTTTGGGCGCATCCCAGCCCGGCGTGTTCTACAATTGTTTTCGGAACTTTGATTACTGGCCGCTTAATGCGTAGCCGCATAACAGAGGTTCAATTATATTTCATGATAGATTAATCCTTCAAGTTTCAGAATGCGCTCTATAGGAAAGAGGTAGAAATCATCTTTTTTTCATGTTCCGAAATGACGGTGTTAAACACTCTGCAGCACCAAAAACGCCCGTTTTTTCTATTATTATACCAGTTTTTATGGTGCATTCATGCTTGAATAGTACGCCACAATTGCATATTCGTATGCTTCCTAAGAAAGGTCAGTTTCCTGTCGCTGATTCTATTCCACAAATATTTCAAATGCCCGATGTAATAAGTTATCTTTGTTGTTCGTCCCAAAAGTCTCTGTTTGTGAGCCATCTTTCACAATACTTTAACGGCACAACAATACCTCTTTTCTGAACAGAAATAATAATTATCGGTATGGGAAAAACAAAATAAAATAAAAAGGTAGAGTTTCAATTCCAGGCCTCAGCGTTTGCCTATATTTTTTTGGCCATTTCTGTGTGATATTATGCCTTTATGAAAACCACTTCCAAAAAAAGATTTGATTGAATTGATTTATAAATTATCACGTTTTGTTTATGGTAAAGCCCTGTGTTAGAAAATGCGTGTAATAAACACCTGAAATGAGACCTTCATGACGTCATAGTACCCTTTTTACTAATAATACATTCAACAAAAAGTTCAGAGTGTGGAGATTCTGAAGTCATTAGCGACAATAACGAAAGCTTCAAACTTGAACTACACTTTTCTCGAGAATGGCTGCCGTTACTGGTCACTTAAATTTCTGGAATTGAACGTGCGATTCAATTTTGAAACAAGTTTGGCTGAGTACCGGGAATTCACAGACTATACCAATAATTGTTGCAGTTTCTGTAATAATTCTATCACCTATCATAGTTTTGGGAAATTTACTGGTCGTTTTCTCCATTTGGAAAGATCCTCTGACGAAGCTTTGGTCATTGCCACCAAACTATATTATATTATCTATGGCAGTTGCAGATTTAATGGTTGGGATAGTTACTTGTCCATTGACAGCGTACTGGGGTTGGGCTGTTCATCAAATGAAGAATCCGACCTTTGGGCCAGTGACAATTAGTATTACCTTTTTAAATATCAGCGTTACCCACATGCTTCTGTTGACAATCGACAGGTTCTTTGCATTGGTAACTCCACTTCACTATCGAAGAAAAGTAACAAGAAAGCGAGCTTGTATTGCAACTGTTACATGCTTGGTATATTTTCTTCTCTTTGGCTTCGCGTTTAGTCTGTCACAAGACCATTTCACAATTCTAGCGGCTATAAATAACTTACAATTGTTCTCTATTCTTACACATCGCTTTCACAAATATTCCAGGTCTGCTATAATACATGACAGCACGACCAATCGTCATCGACGAATATTTCAAGCTGAAAGAAATCTCTTCAAAGCTGTCGCTGCTGTTATCTGTGTATTTCTTATCTCTTTCATACCCTGGCTTGTTGTACAATTGTTAATGTTTTTTTGCCTCCAATGCAATCGAAATTTATCACAACTTATACTTGCGTTTGGACTTAAGATACTAAGCCTGTCTTTTAAAAGCCGCGACAAGAGGCCAAGTAAAGTGTACCATCATCATCAATAACAACAGTCTTTTATTGACTCACACACGTAGAATTATTACAAGAAAAAAGTTCTATACATTACAAATTTACAATGTGATAACTAAGAATAATTATTAATTATTTAGAGCCTAGAGGCTACAGGAACCGTGAGGTTTTCAAGTTAGCCCTAATACTATTTTAAGTTCGTTTTAATTAAAAAAAAGAGAGCCACAAGGGGAAAAGAGAGAAACTAATAGCATATATTAAGTTAAATTTAATAATAAAATTTGTATGCAGGTTGCTTTCTAGTATTGTTCGGACAGCAAATAACGTTCTATTTCTTTGGAAAAGGTCTTTCACGTGATGAGGAATATCGCGCCAGAGATCTATTGCCTGATAGAAAGCTTTCATTACGCAATGGCGTATTTTGTACAAGTACACTGTATTACATTGTCTGGTAGAAGTGAAAGCTAATCGTGAAGAAAACGTATTGAGTACAGGAAGATGAAGAACCTGACTGTTAAAACAATTCTCACCTTTTTTAACTACTCTGCTGCTTAAAACGTGCGTGACCGAATTATCCACCAGGTATGAGAACTTTCCAGTTCCAAACCCCTAAATAAGCGCGCTGTTTTATCAGTTGACAGTGATAGAGGACGGCAGGAAAATGAAGCCAAATGTCTAACGCTGTCAAACGTCAATCAAAACACCTGCTCTTATGAACTGAATTTTGTCCAAATTAACGTGGTTTTTTTTCTTTGTTATTTTAATGTAATAACCATAGTTTATGTAATTAGCATAACCCCAACTGAATTTGTACAAGAAACAAAAAATCATTAAAGCCTTGTTTCATCAGTAGATTTTTCATCGTGGCTGTTTTCACTAACACAGCACCCTTGTCGAATTTTTTTTAAAAAGTGTTTGAACGTAACTCGGTATCTGGGAATTCTCCATGCATACAAAAACGGATTTACTCCGGAATTGGCATACAGTAAGGAGATAGTCAGTATATGTACCATCATTAACCGCGAGGAAATGCATGGTGCGCAAAAATAAAATAAACACTGGACTAAGGACCATGGTACGAAACATATAAGAAACGCACAGATCACGATTACAATGCCCTTATATAGTTTCGTCTCTCGTTTGTGAATCATTATTTGTCGATTTTCCGTCAAGTAATCTTGTGTATTTGTTGTCTTGGAGTGCTTGTGAAAGGCAAATGGAATGACCAAGTTTAAAAGGAAGATGCTTATAACAATACAGAAGCTTTGTACATTAAAGATTGTTCCCATAATGATGTATCCTTTTTCCCACGAACCAAATGCGCATCCAAAAAGTATGAAATACGCCCAACATGTAATACTTGCAATGCAAACTCGTCTATTTGTTACTTTAACTCGATACTGCAAAGGAGTCACTGAAGCAAAAACCCTGTCTACAGTGAGAAGCAACACGTGTCCTGCACTAATATCTATTAAGACGGTAAAAGAATTCAGCGCTGGAAATGTCAGATTTTGCTGTTTTGAAATGGTCCTAGCCCAGTACACCATCAATGGACAAACCACTGAACCGACTAGAAGATCGGCAATTGCCATCGATACGATGATATGATTAGAAGGTGAAGACCTGAGTTTCTTCAAAGGATCTATCCAAACTGATAAAATGACCAATAGATTTCCAAAAACGATGATAGGACACATGACCATCGAAGGAATAGCAATAGCCATATGTATGTCCTTTGAATTTGCTATTCTCTGCCACGCGCTCGTTAAAAATTCAATGGTCATATTGCCTGTGACCGCAGCCATTTTAAGACAAGAAAAAACTTCACTTTCTGTTCTCTTTAAAATCACCGAGTTCTTTTTTCTCAGAATACCAAGGGGTGAGATGCTTGATTTCGTGACAAATCCCCAACTTCCCTTGGGATTGATTTTGGGCCCGTGAGCGACTTCTCTTGATGTAATACAGTCACAGAACAAAGGAACCTCATTCAACTATCCAATCAAGTGATGCCAGAGCCATTAAATCATCCTACTGGGTCCTGATAAGATTTCACCTGGGTATATTTCATTGTTGAAGATTGGAAAAAGGATGTAACTTGTCGCTTTAAACAAATGTTATGATTCGTATGTTATCCAAACATACCTGAAAGCTTTTAAAATCCTCTTAAATCGAAATCAAAATCCCATTTTTTATTTACTTAAGTGGACATGTCTGTAGCTTAAATTAGTTATAAAGTCCTCAAAACCTTTCACGTCTTCTTAACAGTCATATCCTTGAAATACACGTTGTGGTTCAATTTTATCTTTGGTTTAAATTTTTCTTTTGTTTTTGGGTATGTTAATGTAAGGTAACGAGTTTGAAACAAAAGAAAATAGATTTTAAACTAAGGATAAAATTGAGCCACATATACATGTAGTTCATCAGTAAAGGCAATTATGAGTTGGAAATAACTCTTCAGCTTTTAGAAATGCGTGTGTAGAAAAATAATACCATTCAGGTTTATCTTGAGGCTGATTACTCTAGTATCACTGCACCGATTTTTGAATTGATCGCAGCGATCATATGAAAACTATTTACGTTTTTATCTCGCTTTATCTAACAGTATTTTAGTTTACATTTAAGTCAATATTACTGGTTTTTCACTGGATATGAATATATTCTGTTGAAGCGACTGGTCAAAACAAGACTAAGACCTCATAGTAAAGAATCGATAGATTTACGGTAGTTGTATGAAACTCTGACCTTTATTTTGTTAGTGTTCTAGTAAAACGTGAAACGTATGACATCATCGTATGTTTTCGTCTGTCTACACAAAAAGACGGCGTTTTCAAAACTTCCATCCGGAGAGCGTTTTCAGTGGCCGTTCTCACCGGATACGTGTAGACGGTAGACCAAACCGGAAATAAAAAAAAATCGGTTTTCCTTTGTTGATGCGGCCTTAGTTTTTATGCAAATAAAACTAATTTTTAAAATACTGCACCTGGCCTAATGTCTTCATCTCCTTATATGATTTATAAGGTAAAGTCCCTCATAGTATGCCCTTCTGACTTGTTCTTTGCTAGTTTTGTGGACAACAGTCAGACCAGAGTGCGTCGCTTTCTTGGAAAGGTTTGTTCGCCAACCAGGCCTTCACTCCTGTTGACAACGTAGCGAAGAAAAAGTCGGAGTTCTGATTAGTTTCCATTTTTTTAGTGTTTCCTTTGTTACTGAGATTTGTCAGGCGTTTTACTACAAAAGAAGCTATCTTTTTCTCTAAAAGAGTCTTAGATCTTCAGTGTGAGAATGGAGCCGCTCTTTAAGATACAAACTAAAGGAGTACTTTGTTCCATTTTGGCCTTGCATACAATTATCGATGCATACACACACATGTAGGGCTGTAATAGTTCGGAAAAGGAAACATCCCACTCTTACATTATACCTGTACAGGTCTTAAGAATTTTGAAAAGAATTAGCTAAAATTGGCGATAATCGTCTGTTAAAGCAATTTTGCTTTTTCAAAAATTTTGTTTTGCTGACGGTACCCTTTGCAAAACCCAGTCATGTTCGTGGCACTGATGCAGAGTTTCTGATAATATCTTCCGTATTTCAACTGAAAGAGTGATCGTATGCGCATGCGCTTTGGGTTGAACCTCTTGAATTCGTTTAGTCACCCGGTCTGGGCCCAAGTACATTGCTTGCTTCGTCATAGCATTGGCCACTGCCGTACGTGTGTTAAAGCCCACAGCTCCATTTTTCAGCCCTTCTTTTAACTAGGAACCAAAACTAAAGAATAAAAACGTTTTAGAAGGGTGTTGGAGGCAAGTCAAGATAGAAATAGACGAAGGGAAGTCTCTGGATTTCAGGTGACACGAACATCACCGCCTGTGAGTTGAACGCGCACAACTGACTTCTCTATAAGAGACTACTTTTTCTTTTCCACAAGGCTTACTGGTGATATTCAATCGATCCGACTAACATTAACTGTGGCAATAGATGGATCGAAACGCAGCAATGACATTACGAGTCTTCATAGCCAATTACATAACGTGTTAACTGACAAACGACCAATAACGCGACTTAGTGACCAATTTGGTCAGTAACCAGAGTTTAATACCATCAACTGACTTGATACAACCCTGAAGATGACTACAGTCTCTGTCAACAACGGTCCTATTCAGGACTACGCTCACCTAGACGATCGTGCTCAACCTACTTATCGATAGAGATTGCCACGAAGAAGCAATAGCTACCTCTTCTTGCAGCTGATATATCACCTTCATGCAAAGATCGAGTGTCTATTGTCTTTAGCTGCATTCAAGGGTCGCATAAGTAAGAAAGGCCCTTACAGCAAGAAATACTCAACAATTATAAGTCAGTTTTCCTTTTTTTTTCCGAAAATCAGAAAAAACACCGAAGTTACTTCCCACTTATTTCACAGTGTACATGGGTTGTAACGTTTGTTAAACATTGATTACGGAAACATATTTTCTGAAACCACATACACGATTCAGCATTTAATTAATCACACTTTTACAGGGTGGAGCTCCTTTCTTTAAGACAACTTTCTTTAATAGTACAATTTAATAGTACAATTTTAGCAGCGGTACATATTTAGTGTATAGATTTTTTCAGGTGTTCTTTGTTTCTCTAGAGGTTTTTTCTATTTACTGTAAATTTCAATTAATATAATACGGTATGTTTTTAAACTTCCTTTAGGTTACTGATACAGTATTGAAACTTTATATAATGCTCTAAATATATTTTTATTATTATCATCGTTATTATTAATATTATCAAAAACATTACACCACTGCATTATTAACCAAGTCTCTAAACTTTGTGAGAAAAGCTGTGTAACCGCTGAAACGCTGTTTAACTCTTTTAAGATCTCTGAAGCGCTTTCATGCGGAATGCTCGTTATTTTAATAGTTTTACTAGAATTCTTATTTATTAAGAAAGAAACGTTAACATCATTTTAATTATTTCGCCGGTTGGGTACTTTAACACTCCGTTCTTAACAAATCTAATTACCTCTTCCTTCATTTTGTAGCTGGCTTTCCCCAGAAGTTAGAAAAGAACTAAAGATAACGCTCCCACGCAATTCACAAACTGCTTTTTACAATGAATATTCACAGTAAGGGCGTTATTTATGCTACTACTAATCTAATTTACATCCTCTTGGTCAGTGCCAAATCTTTGCTGGGTCATGTGCTTGGAAGTACGTTTTTTTGTTGCCCTTTCGAAGACGGTAAATGCAATAAAATATTAATTGCGTTTCTCGAAAGAGCGCCGCGGTCCTTTTGGATTCCTAATTTTAAAGTGCGATGGCTATTTGAGGGCGGCGCTCTTTCGACTGAATATAATAGAATATTGCGTTTTTTCCTAAGAGCGAAGCGGCGCTTATTTATGACCGACTTTAATTGAGGGCGGCGCAATTTCGAGTATATATGGTTTTCATAGCATTTGAGGGTTTTATTACATTTGTGGGCTTTATTAGATTTGTGGTCAATTTTTATTACATTTGTCTCCAGCACTTTTGTTCTTGAAAATGTCCCAGCCCCAGTACACCATTAACGGACACACCACTACACCGACAAGAAGATTGGCAAGTGCCATCGATACGATGATCTGATTAGGTGGCAAAGACCTGAGCTTCTTCATCTTTCCAAACTGATAAAACGACCAGAAAATTTCCACAAACGATAACAGGAGACAGGACCATCGACGGGAATAGAAATAGTCATTGATATGGTCTTTAAATTCCCCACAGTCAGCCACACATGACCTAAAACTTTGTGGCTTGTCATATATTGTCTGTGATTGCAGCCATTTTAAGTTACCACCAGGATCTGAAATTTCAGTTTTCTGTTCTGGTCAGGTCAATATACCAAGGCAGTATATTGGGTGATATGACTTAGTCAAATTAAAATGCTACCGTGTTGACATCGGGTGAGCCATGTCTTACTACGTAATAGTCTTTAAACAAAGAAACCTCCTTCAACTATCCAATCGAGTTATGGCAGACCTATTAAATCACTCTACTTTTCGTAATCAGTTTAGAGCTGATCATATTTCTTAAATCAAGAGAAGAACTGCAAAGAAAGTAACTGGTCATTTGAAAAATAAAAATATTTAATGATTCATGTGTTATTGAAATATATGCTATTTAGTGGTCATTTCTCTAGTTTAATTCTCTTTCAATTTTGCGTGCGTTCGCATCTTTTTTATAAGTGTATTCTGTTAATGTGTCTTTGGATTGTCAATTAAGGTTCTTATCATTTGAGATAACCTTTCGAGCGAGCAATAATCGCTGGTGTAGACTTCAGTTCTACCTTAATACTGATTGCTCCATGATCATTATTCTGGACGTTTTTATCGCTCGCATGGATAATAAAGAGGTTTCTATCGTTCATTTTGAAGTTAATATTACTTTTTTGGACTGGATATGTGTATATGTATATTGTACGGAGTTGTCAAATACCAAGACTTTGTTGCAAAATTGCTAGATTAAGGATAACAGTGTGAATGTTCCGCGAGTGTGTTTACCTATGTTTTGGCAAGTTTAGAATAACGCAACTCGTTGTCAGGGCGCTTAACACACAGTAGCACGTCACATTTAGGCCATTTCCAAGTGTCCTGTAAGAAAATCTGAATGCTCATTGACTTTAACCGTAATTCGCTATAACGAATGCAGATAAAGTATCAAGGTTCACGAGATTACCGCATGAAAAACTCGACAATTTTAAGACTGTTTTCGCTTCATCGTTTTCCTGGAATCAATGTGAGAAAAACGAAGTTATTTCCCACTTTTACAGTGCACATTGTTACGTACCGGAATAACCAAGAGATGCCTGCGAACAAGGCATAAGTAAAAAGAATTCCCGAGTACGATATAAGGCACGCAACAAAAGTGTGACAACTAGCAGTTACCTTTTTTAACTATTATTTATTTAATTATACACTGTTATAGTTACTAAGCTTAAAGATTAAGTTAAGCAGTTCGTAAAGCAGGCAGGCTTACTGTCTTTCATGGCCATACAGGAACAACTGTCAACTCAACTGACTTGAGACATCAATGCTTGACTTTCTTCAATTTCACTGGATCCTTTCCACTCATTGGCTTTTCTGTGTTTACAAACTCGTCTGGGAAACTTCATCATGAACTCTTTTATCTTCTCTTTTCTGCTATCGTCTCTTTCTTTTCTCTTGATATAGCAATGTCCAAGGTTATAGCTCCTCCATAAGTATAGCAGTTGATTATAGCTTTCTCACAGTATAGCATCCATAGCTGATAGGCTCAATCACAACTAGCCACGAGGGAAAACCCTCGGGCACAACAGCAAGACTTCGATACTTAGAAGCCTGCGTAGTTTTATACTTTTTCTTTAAACATCTAGAACGTTCCATTACTATTTATAGTGTATTACATCATTTACTATTTGCGGAAACTGCTGAGTCACATTACAGATATTTCTGGAATATTACAGATTATAAGATGATTCTAGAAAAGTCTGGAATTGCATGACGGATAAACTAAAAATAATTCTGATCCTCATAACAACATGTAACGTTTCCACGTTAAGGTTAATTACGGAAAAACATTCTCTCCAACAAAATACGTGAGTCAGCGATTTATTTATCACGCTTTGCAGACTGGGACGTCGTTCTTAAAAAAATCAGAAATATTACTTTGCTGCATTTTTGACCAAGTCTCTAATCTTTGTGAGAAAAGCTGTGTAAACACTGAAACGCAGTTGAACTCAGTATCTCTTACAGTGTTTTCATGCAGAATCCTTTTAAGCTTGGCATTTTAATACTTTTACCAGAATCCTTACTTATATACAAGTGCTAAACATTTGCGTGAGTGTTATTATTTCGGTAGGTGGGTACTAAAACACTCCGTTCTTATCTAATCTAATTGCATCTTCCGTGTGTGTAGATGGCTTCTTTGCCGCATTAGTGTAATAAAAAGTTTTGCTGGGTTTACATTGGCAACAGCACCTGGTTGATGGCGATTACCAATAGTTATTAGTTAGGAAAGTTTATCTCGGTAGCTCGGCTTGACATTTGCATTTCTGTGGCAGAGCAATATTTACTATACAAGTCAACTGGGATTCTACACACACTCACTCAGCCTTCTCCTTAAATCATTAAAGCCTTGTTTCACAAACAAAGTTTTCGTTTTGGCTGTTCTGTCTAAAGCAACATTCTTGCCATTTTTTCCAGAGATGTTTGAAGGTTTCTCGGTATCGGGGAAGCTGCCATGCGTACAAAAATGGATTTACTCCAGAATTGGCAAACAAAAAAGCAGCTGTCACTGTATGTCCCAACAGCGACAACCAGAAATGGTGCCTGCATAGAGTGCAAAAGTACAAAAAAAACTGCATTATATACCATGGCATGGAGCATATAAGAAACGCAGAGATCACAATTGCAATGGCCTTGGATAGTTTCCTCTCTCTCTGAAGCATTATTTGCCGATTTGCCGTCGACTGGTCTTGTGCTGCTGTAGTCTTTCGGTGCTTTCGAAAGGCAAATAAAATGACCAAGTTTAAAACTAAAATGCTTATAAGAATAAGGAGGCTTTGTACAATGAATATTTTTACCAGAATGATGTATCCTTTTTTCCACAAACCAAATGCACACCCAAAGAGTATGAAATACGCCCAACATGCAATACTCGCGATGCAAACTCGTCTGTTTGTTACTTTAACTCGATACTGCAAAGGGGTCACTGAAGCAAATACCCTGTCTACAGTGAGGAGCAACACGTGTCCCGAACTAACATCTATTAAGACGAAAAAAGATTTTAGCACTGATGTCAGATTTTTCTGCTGAGGAATGGCCCAAACCCAGTACACCATTAATGGACACACCACCAAACCGACAAGAAGATCGGCAATTGCCATCGATACGATGATGCGATTAGAAGGCGAAGATCTGAGTTTCTTCATAGGATCTTTCCAGACTGAAAAAACGACTAATAAATTTCCGAAAATGATAATAGGAGACATGACCATAGCAGAAATGGAAAAAGCCATAGATATGGTGTGTGAATTCCCCACATTCAGCCACCCATTACCTAAATCTTTGTCGCTTGTCATATTGGAAAAATCGGTATTTCCTTCGATCGCAGCCATTTTCAGTCAAGATCTTTACCTTCGGTTACCTATATATTATTCACGTAGTACATTCTGTTTCTGTTTCCAGGGCTTTTAGTTAGGTAAGATATATTTGAATTCGTGTCAAATTAACATGTAACACTCTGGACTTTGAGTAAGCGATTCCTCATGATGTAGCCAATAAACTTAAAAGACCTCCTGCAACTATCCAATCAAGTGATGCCAGACATATCAAATCCGTCTTTGTCCAAACACTTTTGGTGTTCAGTGTACAGCTGATTACTCCTTACATCTAGAGGGGAATTGCAAAAGGAAGAAAGCTGTTAATTTAACAATTAACGAACGTCATGATTCCTTTCTTATCTAAACATAAAAGGGAAATGCATAATTTCTGTAAATCTATACTTCAGTGTAACTTTGTGCTCGAGCACGACTTATATTGTCCGTAAAGACGGAAATAATTTAGAAACAACCCAGAATTGTTTTTCTGGAATTAATCTTAGCGATTATATGAAGAGCATTGTAGGTTTCTATCTCTTTCACCGGATTATGTATATTTTACCTACTAGTAAAGACTAAGTCGGCATTTTTTCAGAACATATTTTTTCCAATTTCCACTTCTAGTTATTGTTAGTATCTGATAAAAGCCAATGCGGACAAAATGGATGCTAAAATTAATGTGCTTGACACCTGCCTCCGCCGGTTTGTATTTTTTAATGAGAGGGTGTAATACTTTGTAAGTTCTTTGCAATGTATCCGACACAGAACCAGCTAGTGTCATGATCCTTATCCGTGGCAACGGTATGTTTTTCATCCTTTGGTTCAGGTCTAGGCAGCACTTTTACTGGCACATTCTCTTCATGCATCTTTCTTTCTACAACTCCCAAAAATTCCTGTCGGGGTGTTTCGTGTTCAGCCCCGATAAACTTGAATCACCGCATATGCAAAACATTATCATCATCATCATCATCATCGTCGTCGTCATCAAAACCGGTTAAACTTGATTGCCAGTCAGCTAAGGTACTATTGCTTAATTTGAGATTTTTCCCTGCTTGAGCTGAAACTATACAATTAGGAATTATTCAACAATTATTCCTCGAGCTCGAATGGGCTCTGAGTGGCCGAATGGGCTATTGACTCAGAGGCCATGAGGGCGAGAGGAATAATTGTTTTAGTAAAATCCAACTAGTTGGTAAAAAATGTCGAGAATAAAAAAAGTTTTCGCTACTAGTGGGCTATAACAAATAGCCTAGTAGTAGCTCAACCAATCAGAACGCAGCATTGATAATAGACCACTAGTTGGATTTTAGTAAATATAATTATTTGCTCTGGGTAGCCATTGGAAATTGTCTTACTGATACAATTGATGGTGCTAAACTCCCTTTCTTCCTCCTCCTCTTTGTGTACTGAACTGAGATAAAAGTGATGTCAGAAGGGTATGGCAGGTTATGTTGTGGTAGTATATGCCATAAAGTTTTCTTCGTGTCAGGAACTCTGTGGTATGAAATATTTCCTGAATTGCGATAACATGACAGAATGTCACAGAAAATAAAGCGAGGGATGTGACGGTTTGCAGGAGTGTACGGCATTTCACAGAGTTCAGCAAGGCTCCACTGGCACTACCTCATACTGGGCCAAAATGATTTGGAAAAGACGATACAGGGACCCGCTTAACACCCTTTACAGTGCGACTACACGAACCGAGGCCACCTACTCAAAAAAAAGAGGCAAATTTTGAAATTAGTCAAGAAATTGTCTATTGTACCGGGTCCAATTCGCCAAAACAAAAGCCTTTTGTCCTAGGTGTTGCTGCCGAAAACAGACGGAACAGTCTGTGCATAATCGTTTAATCTTCGGCATGACAAATTTGTAATATTAGGGGGGAGGAGAGAGGTTTTTTGCCTTGACGCGGTGCTATTTAACTGGGGTACTGAGGGGAAAGTTTCGCCATGAGGTGCTCATTGTCAAGTAAAACACAGGGGGCGTAAACGTTTCTGTTTGCTCATCTTAGAAGTAACTATTACTAGACATGATAAATTTACAAGTGAGATTTATTGCGGCACACAACGCAGGAGTGTATATTTTGTAGGTCGAGCGGGAGAACCGTTTCACTTTTGATCGGATCGTGCTTGTGCGATCTTTGAATGTAATTCATACCTTTTTCTAATTTTAGTGCGCACAAAATGCGTCCCATAATTCTCGTAACAAAATATAATTGACAAGTGAGTCTACAACAGATTAAACGACTTTCATTTTTATTCTAAACGACTTTCATTCTTACTCTCACCCAAGCGGCTCAGAATACATTTTAACGATCTTTGTAATCCACAAATTTTTCCTGCTGATTATTCGGCTTGTTTATGTGCGCAACTTCATTCTCCCGAGAAAAGAAAAGAAAAAACGATTTTAGTCTTTAGTTCACTTTTACGAGCATTCCAAAACGTTAAGGACGAAATGCTTTGTTAGCTTGCAGGCGGAACTTTACGAAGGTGAGATTTTTGAGATCATTGTTGTTCGCTTATTGTCGCAGATAGATCTCTTGCCTTAGAATGTCGAAGTATCATGATATATCAAAATTTCTGGCCGTGCGATCCATCGGCGGTAAAAAAGAATACAGAGTGGGATGGAAAAATTTTGGAAGTTCGGCCGATTGTTGGGTGCCGGAGGCACATTGTAACAGAGCGATTAAAAAATTTGCTCAAATTTCACTGACAGGTAAGTTAAACTGAAGTGAATTGAACTCTTTTCTCCAGCACTTTTTCATTGTCGTAGAGACTTAACGGTTTTGTTTTTCATTTGTTTCAGCAAGAGAAAAGAGCATCGATTATTTGGTCTGTGAGATAGGACAGAAATTCTCCGTCCGAACCGCTCCAGAAAAAGGGTACATTCGCCGCATTACCGTAAAAGTCTCGATGGATCGAGAAATGGTTCTGTGGTTTGAGTGGCGAAAGGAACAAGTTTGATGTGATGGCTGAGGACCTAGACAGTCTCCTTCCAACTGGATGGTCAGAAAAAAGCCTTCCGAACCAGCACTAGATGTGTCGTTTGCAGAAGACCGCCGATTTCAATCCGTTTTGCCAATCTGAGAAAGTTGCACTACGACCATTCAGAATGTCCTCGGTGCCAGTGGTCTGGAGATGGTAACAAGCCAACTTTGTGTCAAGCAAAGAAGACATGGCCAGTCGATCTCAGCTATCTGTTCTTGACTTTTAGCCAAAAAAGAAGTCGCCAAGAACAAATCAAAGATGGTACGTTCACTATGCTCGTTACTATTTCGATGTGCTTTAATCCAGTACTGATATAACCTTGTCCTTTAATTCATGCAATTTGACTTAACATTTGGCTGTTGTTTAACTCACAGAAAACATCGACTTGTCCTGAATCAGTTCAAGTTCAGAAGAAGAAGAAGCTGGATGAAGCGTTCCAGCGTCCCCTCAAACAAACGGCTCTTTTAGGAGCTACCAAATAAAATAAAAGTCAATGGCCAACATCAAACATCGCACATTTAAGTTCCTCTTCAGACCTCTTCATTCGTTAACGTTGACGGTTCTCAGTTCAGGGCCGCGCCACATAATTCTCCCTTGTCTTAGTTATTGGTCTCACAACTGAAAATAGAGGATGTTAGCATCAACAACGAGTACGAGTACGAGAACGACCTCAAGCCGTACTCGTACTCGAAGTCGTTTTCTCAGCTTTCTATGTTAGCGATGACACCGAGTTCGAGTTTATAGAAAATATTTGAGTCGAGGTAGCGCTTCCACAACAATTTCGAAAGCAAAGAATTACTCTAAAAAACGTTCAAGACCGCTTGTTACTCAGTTACAAATTGGAAGGTTTTTTGGACAAAGAAGAATTTTGTGCTTTATATGATGTAAACACCACAGATTATTCTGTATTTGAGCATGGAAAGTATCGAAGATTCGACCTGAATCTTCGGTCTTAAAACACGCTAAAACCCATCAAATTCAACACAACCACACTGGATAAAGAAGTAAGTATTCTTTATTGATATCTTCGACTGTTGGGATATTTTCGACCAAATAATGGCAATTTTCGGGGTTATTTCGTGAGCCTGTGAGGCCTGTGGAGAGACATGAAACTTCCCGGGTAAATGCAAATTTACTCTGTGTAGGAAATATCGCGTTCGGTTGCTTTTCCTCGACTTTAAAAGCATTTTTTTACATAAAATATAATATAAGGAATGTTCAAGATGATGAAGAGAGGCTAGAAACGAAAAGAAACTGCATTAAACGATCGGAATTTACCTTTGAAAACCAGCTCCTCCCAGTTGTTCTGCCCACTTCGAGTTTTTGGTGAGAACTCGTCGTAGTGCAACTTGACAGGACGACTTGAAAACGTGGAGATGCGCAGAACGGATGCGCAGTATGCAAAAATCGCTGATCTCGTTCTAGAACTCGTACTCGTTGTCGATGCAACATCCTCTAATATTTAGTAGAAGACGACGATACTTATTGGATTAGATTCGCTTTTTAAGTACAAACAAGATCTGCTCATGATGGACAATTTAAACAAGTTTCTCATCATAAAATGTTTTCTCAGTTCCGTCGGATAAACGAATAGTTACCAGTCTTATTCCTTCCCTTTGTCCCCGAATCCCATGACTGTTACAGCGAATTTCGTTACACTGTTCTTCTACCATCTTTTGACTCAGTGACTAAACCTTAGCTTACTAAACTTTCATCACTATGACTGACATGCACAATGTCGAGTTTTGATTTCTTTCTATATTATTTCTTCGAGACTCCTGCAATGACCTATAATGATGAGAACATCGCCAGAAATTCGAGACATTGAGCCAGCAAACTACAGCGGAAATCTTTCGAAAACAAGATGGCGACAATGATTGTGAATGTTCTCGATTTTCTTATAGAACAACTCGACTCATGCTCACAAAAAAACTGAAAGCGACGCATTGTAAGGAATTTGTGGAAGAATCAACATGGGCATTTCAACGGTTCTTATCATCTTGGATTTTCAAACGGAATAATATCATGAAAGGTAACATACGAGGACACGAGGACTACAATCTTGGACAAAATAAATGGAAAACCTTGACCTCCCCTTCCCCCCCCCCCCCCCCAAATCAAAGATGGGAAAATGGCGCGTTTTTGCCCTTCGCGCGGCTTCATCCTTGATTTGGGGGGGATGGGGGTTTGCTGTTCCATTTTATTTTGTCCAAGATTGTAGTCTACAGGCGCAGGTAAGTAAGTTCGATATGTGTTTGTACAACATCCACTCGCACATTTGTTTTCATTAAGCTTTCTCGAGATATTAAAACTTAAGTCTTAAGACTTGAGTCAATATTCAAAACCGCAAGTCTTAGATATTGCTGGTTTTCAACCGCGTGACAAGCTAAGGCAGTCATGCAGGTGGAAAAACCAAAAAATCTTCTTTCGCAGAATTTGCTTGAAAAAGGAGTTTACTTCCCAGCGGAGAGAAACTGTTTTGTTTTCGTCCACCAGCATGGCCGCAGTGACGTCAGCTGAAAACCAGCAATTGGGAGATAAGTTTACATTCATCAATAAAGAAAGAGCATTTTTCTTAGGATTAGGAAAATTTCAAACTCAACAGGGAGGTTGAGGTTGGGGTAGGTGTGCCGTATTTATTCGATTACGCACCCTGGGCGCTTTTTCGAGGCTTTGCACTTATTACTGTGCTTACTGTGCTTCTTGTTTACTGCTGGGTACTTGTTAAATTTTCCTTCCAAGACACTGGGCTCTACTTTGAGGTTAGGCAGTTAATCAAATAAATGCAATAAATTTAAAAGAATGGCCCTTACTGAATAGAAATCTATAGAAGTAATTACACCAGACACTGTTATGTTGACGCATGACAGATAATACAATATTATCCTTATTTACATGCGGGGACATGTGAGTTGTCCAAGTGACACCTGCCCCTGACATAACAAATTGAAATTCCAGTTACTTATCCTATTGATCTGAGATTAATTCTAATCTTAACCTACTACATGCAGGGGCAAGTGGGTTATCCAAGTGACACCCGCCCCTGAAATAACAAATGGAAATTCTTCTAAGTTGATTAGCCTGTTGATTTGAGATTAATATTCTGATTTAAACCTAGTACATTTAGAGGCTTGTGGGTTGTCCGAGTGACACCCACTCCTGAAATATAAAATTGAAATACTAATATTATTTATTGATTTGAGATTAATTCTAATCTAAACCTAGTACATGTAGTGACATTCGGGTTTTCCAAGTAACGCCCACCCCTGAAATAAAGAATTTAAATTCTACTTACTTAACCTATTGATTTGAGATTAATTCTAGTCTTAACCTAATACATGCGATGACATCTGGGTTATCGAAGTGACATCCGCCCCTAAAATAACAAATTAACGGAAATTCTACTAAGTTGCTTTACCTATTACTTTGAGATCAATTCTAATCTCAACTTATTATGGAGGCTTGTGGGTTGTCCAAGTGACACCCACTCCTTAAATATCAAACTGAAATTTTAATATTATGTTTTTATTTGAGATTAATGATAATCTAAACCAAGTACATGTGGGGACATGTGGTTGTCCAAGTGTTACCTTATCTGAAAACTGGCATAATACAATATTAGTCTAATCTCATATCTTTATCACTATCCTTCCTCTTGATTTTGGTGGCTGTACATGTTAAGGCTTCCTGGTGAGTCATCTAAATCGGGTTCTTTTTTCTGATAGCTCCTTTTTGTTCTAGAAAGCCGATTTACTCTTGCATAGATCTTACGGTTCTCTTTTTCCATGACTTGTTTGGAGTAACTTGAGTTGCGACCTCCCTTCTGTGTTGCACGGTGAAACATCCTTGACTGCTCATGATTTTTCTTCGCCACTGGTTGGCAGTTGAAGACGGAAATGCTTCCACATTTTTCCAGGAACTGAGGAACATGGTAAACTAGTGCTGTGAAATAAAATGTCTACCATGGCATTAATAACTGTATCATTTTGAGATGTCCACTAAAATTTTTATTTTTTGTTGTCTAAGTCACTCAAGATGTAGTTACTATCACTATTGCTTGCTTAATTAGCAAAATAATACATAATAAGTTATTGAGAGTAATAAGACAGAAAACTTACCATGTATGTAAGGGGTCACATCCTGAAATGAAATCAATAGAAAACTCCTCTACTACGAGAAAGTAATAACATAAATTAATGTCAACTCTAAACAAAGAACATGTGTAAGAGGTATATTTAACCTCATCAAAGTGAACAGCTCTGAAGAACATTGCCCATTTTCTAGCTTGGTCTTTGAATTGTTCTGGTGTCTTATAGTCCTCATGTTCAGGTTGTGCCACCGAGGCTTTAACCAGTTCACTAAATCCCTATTGGAAAAGACTACTATTAGTCCTGATAATCAGATATGCTTTACAGCTTTATATAAAAAAAAGAAGAGTGTTCTGTCAGTACCTTCCATAACTTCTTAACATTCTTGTAGGTCAGCATTCGTTCAACTGGAATTCCTTCAAAGATGGGCCTTAAGTCTAGATTGTGCAGTATATTTCGAAGATCCTTTCCTACAATGAAAACAGCACCTTAAGAAAAGTGCATTTGGTACTTTTTATATTATGAACATAATAATAATTACCATATAGTCTTGTCCATTGGGTTTCTGATGGTCACATGTATTCATTTGTGGTGCTCCGGTGTATTCATTTGCTAGCAGTTCATATAAACCAAATAAACAGAGCATCATTATATTCTTTTGTATAAAATGCATATTTACCTGATGGACGAGACGGAGAGCAATGGCTTGTGAATTGATCCTTTCCTTGAATCAGTTGTCTTTCCAGAGCAGTTTCTCTCACACTGCTCTAAAGTCCTTTCAATAGGCCAGTCATGTACTAAAAGTAAATCAAAGACAATTTTAGCATGAAAATTTACCAGGTATAAAAAACAACAAGAAAAAAAAAGGTCTAAAACAATATTATATGTTGGCCTTACAACTTACTTGAAAAATCACAGATTTTTGCCTTTGTACAAAAGCACCATATGTAGAAATACTTTCCAGTTGCTGAGTTAAGGCCATACACCATCGCCAGAAATTTCCAATCAGAACAGCAATACCTAAAAACATAAACCCTGAAGATTAGAATATTTTTTGTCCGCCATAGGGACAATAGAAAGTGGCCATTGTAGAGGGGTTGAAACAAGAATGAATACACGTATGGACTGTCCACCAAAAAAGTGGCCATTGTAGAGAGGTGGCCAATAGTGGAGGTTTGACTGTAATCATATTTACCATATCACATGGGTAGTGTACTCCATCCACTTCTCTTCCATTGTTTTGGAGGTCATTAATTTCTGAGATAACAGTGCCAAGGCAGGTTTGCTCTTCTCCATAATCCTCTTTTCCTATAAAATAATTTGCAGCCATAAAAATATCAGTCTGAATACGTTCAAGAGTGATTAGTCGGTTTTGTCTGGCAGTAGGCACAGACTATCTTCAGGCCACTGTGTTCCAAAACATGTGCCAGGAGCTTGCCATCTGGATTGGTACATGGATGAGAGACTTTTATATTCATTCTCTTTGTCAGACGACTGAAGCACAGAATTTAAATGCTTTTTTATAACGCTGTGAGAAGCAAGGAAGCCATGCGAAGCGAAATCAAAAGCGACAATATGTCCCGCTCTTTTCGATGAAACATTTTGTAGGATTCTTGAATCAAAGATTTTTTAACTTGGTAGCCGGTGCGAATTTATTGAAATGAATCGACGAAGCGCGAGTTTTGAATGCTGAGTTTACCACTTTGAACTTAATAACCCACTGAGTACGTCTATTAGTTATTCAAATGAATCAATGAAGCGCCGGATTTGAAAGCTGAATTTAAAAACTTGTAAAAAAAATCTTTGAATGCAGTCTGAACATTATTCGCAAAGGGCCTTAAATACCCTTTGCCATTGTGTAACCGAACCGATAAGCTAAGGTGACGACAGTATTTTTGACCCTCTCCCCTAAGTAAGTTTCGCTTTGATGCAAATGTAACCCTTACCCTCCCCCCGAGGAATATTGTTCACTATTGACACTCGCCGAAGCTTCAAATTTGCCGCCTCGGTAGTCATCGGAATTTTGCATGCGTTAAGACGCCATTGTTTAAGTCATTTAAAAAATGACCAAATATGGCCAATTTTACAACGGAAAACAATACGTATTGTTTTCGAATTGGACCGGCTTTTCTTGATACGAGTCGAGTCGAGATCAAAACAATGACATTGCGCATAATTTCGTACTCAGAGCCTGTTCGAAATACGTTGCGAACTATTTTTCTAAAGGATATAGAATAATGCAATGTATATAGGAATCACGACGTTTGTGTAAATCAGGCTGGAAAATGTTTTGTGAACGTCTGGGTTGGCCGGTATCAAAGCCAGCAGTAAAGAAAGTTTGAGCAATTCGAACTAGTAATGGCAACGACCACTCCAAAGATCTCCTAGGAAACATGTTTACTTAAACGAGTTGCAAAGGTCACGCTTTGTGATTGGTGGATTTCGATGCAAAATTGTTTCTGTTTTGGGGGCAATCACCGTGACTGGTTTGCTTCTTGACACTTGCAAGAATAAAGCAAGTCTGCCTCGTTCCCTAGACAAAATTTCACTAGCCGTGGCGGTTTCCTTGGCTATTCTTGAGCTGTCTAGAGTCATTCTCAGTTTGTTTTTGGGGCCAAGCTGGGCGAGTGCGTATGTATTGTAACCGACCCTATATCTTTGTTGACAGCGCTCTCAATTCGAAGACACTGCGATTCACTCCCGGAGCGCAGTTTGCCGTGAAATGGAATGAGCGGCCGTCGCAGATTGGGTGGCCTCGGTTCGTGTAGTCGCATTGTAATCTCTCTCCCAATTCATTCTGCAAGGCTGGTTTCAGCGATCAGTCTGTTGGGAGATTTCGACCCTCACACTCGCTAATCAACTCATCTTTATTCATTTGCTGGAAAGGATTCTATGCCTCCATTTCTGTTTTCTTTTGTAGCTGGTCCTGCATTGACGTTTTTCTTTCGTTCTTTCAGAGTCACTTGTGGGACTCTCAGTGATGCCATGAGGTCAGGCTACTGTGTTGATGACATATTGTAACCACAGCACACAGTTTCCATAACTTTGCTCACCACTCTCAAATTATTGTGCTGGATTGTCGCCACGGAACAATCATTAAATGTCAGTGATTGGGACATCGTGAGAAGAGGCCATCTTAGTGGCGACCTGTTGGAAATCTTTCTACGCGGGTGTAACTGTACAACAACTAATCCTCAAAGTTGATCTGTACCTTCTATTTCATTCTCACCATAAACCATCGCAGCCTGTGCACAGTACAGCTTGAGGAAGGGACCAGCCTCTTGCATTTGTATATCAGCTTGTGTCAGTCTTTCAAACAAAATTGGCAGACAATAGTAAACAAAAAAAGCTCTTGTCTCATTGGCTTAAAATGAAAAAAGGGTAATTTCTCATATATTTTTCAAGGCAAACTACTTTAAACTTTCCAATTTCTTTAGTTAACCTTGTATCAAAATAATATTAAAGACTTCCCACAGGCGATTTTCTGAAAAGATGGCTTTGAAAATCCTAAAACATTAAAAACTTGCAATGTCACTGTAACATGTATATTAACAGGGCAAAAAATGAAATATATAAATATATTAATATCAATATGAAATCATATAGCATACGAAAAATGGGAAGATGAATGTTTGTGGCTGTATATTTATCGTACTATCTGAATTAACCTTTCCTCTTTCGGTAGTCATTTGAACAATACGAGAAACACCCACGAATCAAACAGCATTACAGCGCTGCTCAATGGCTCAATGGCAAAGTTAAAAGTCTCTTTGTTAAAGGAACATTAAAATGTCGAAGTATTTTTTAATTATTATTTTCATCCATCATAACATCCCCTTAGTTGGTTTAAATGGCAATTGGGTAAAGTTTTACCGTTTCTTCGGGCAATTTAATCAGGGTGTAACCGCAAGCGTCAACTTGATCAAAGGCCAAAGTGAACACAACCCAAGCTATTTTCCTTGGGGAGCTTTGAGAAACAGCTTTTGTGTAACCACAGCTATTTTTGACGCTGTTAGAGGAAAATTTTGCTCCCTCAGTGGTCAGCTGTGGTACCAAAAGGCTGCGGTGTTTTCGGATTGTTAGCATACGCACCTCCTAAATTCAACTGTCCCTATTTATTTTGTGGAGATGAAATCTCATGTGAATGGCCTCTTCTACCCCACGAAGGTTAACCTTGTACCAAAGCTGATAATATCCGTTCTTGGCGTGTTTAAAAACGTCTAAAATTTGAGATCGTGCAAGTCCTATGCTCCTTGTTAAGAAAAATTTCTCCAGTTAATGTACCTTCAGTTTAGTCCCAAATAATAAGTGCTCATTTATCATCGTCAAATTTAAGTACAGTAAAAAAATAGTATGGATGCTTCTTTTGAAAAAGTTGGTAAACATAATGTATCCGCTAACGGAAACATGTGATTGCCGTCATGTTTCCGCAACGGTTTTACGTGTTTGCGCTAAGTTTCCATTTACGGAATCTTGAAATTTTGTCCTGTGTGTGTTCTACAGGTTTAGGGAAGATAGAAGAACATACATGGTTGCTATACTGATTGGACACTGAATCAGCAGTACTTTTCATTATTTACTTATAGCAAGAGTTAATATTTCAAATAAAGAATATCGCTAAAGCCCTCAGGGAAATGATTCGTCATAATTGTAATTAGCTTGTCAAATATATGTCATCAACAATATTAAATCATTAATCGATTTTGGATCTGAACGGATGCCTTTCCCTTTTAGAGTTTACAGAGGAATTCTGCATCAATTTTATGGATTTTAAAGCCTCGATGTTACAGCGCAATTTTTAGTGGCCTAAAAAGGATTCGATCCGATGCCTGCCTCCGCCGTAGCAAGACACTTCACAAGAATGGCCCGCACCCCTCTCCTCATCATTCCTGGTGTTCGTGTCAAGTAAACCCTTCTTTTGTAGTATTTTTAAGAGGAAAATTGCCCAACGCATTACCAGACCCTTCTAAACCTTTATTCTCGTTGGTCTCCCATACGTGGGGAGGTGTTTCATATATCGGATCTGAAATATATAATGTCCATAAAACAAAAGAACAAAGGGAACATAACAAAACCCTGTTTCCTAACCCTAATCAGAATAACAGTGGTTCTTTTGTCCTCCGCCATCTTAGTCCGGTACATGAAAGCGTACCCCATACTTGGCACCTCCTGTTGCTTTAGAATTCGTTGAATTGTTTTGGTCCGTTATCTGTTGTTTAATCAAATTACTGTAATGACAGCCTTCTTTGCAAAAAGTGCGGGTTGACCGCAAAAAAGCTCAAAGTCAATAACCAAGAGTAAAAGTCCTTCCGTTTATATATAATTAGAAATCAGAATATTGCTCCGCTGTTTTAACAAGCTTAAGGGTATTTGAATTGTGCTTTGAATTTGGTTGTTGGTCTTGTAAAGTATTTTTTCACATTTTACTCTCTCTCCTCTGAAACAAACCAGCATATTAAGACCTTCTATCTTCTCAATTTTCCCTTTTATATAAAGTCAATTTTGTCTAACTGATTCTATTGCACAATATTGCAAATGCCTGATCTATTTGATTTATCGTTGGTGCCTGTCCTCAAAGTCTTTGAAAGTAACTCATTTTTCATAATGTTTTGACCGCTCAACAATACCTCTCTTCTGAAAAGAAATAATGATTACCGGTAATCAAAAAAGAAAAGAGAATAAGAAGTAGAATTTTATCCCGCGATATGTTTTACTATTCCTGTACAAAAACCACTTTCTTTCCACAAAGATGTGATTCAGTTGGTTAGAATATGACGTTTTTTTATGTTAAAACCTTGGGGTAAATAATGCTTGTAATAGGCACCTGAAAACCAGAACTTCGTGACTTAATGGTGACTTTTTATTAATGCCTTAAACAAAAAGAGATTCTGAAATGTGGAGCGTCAATAACGGACGCTTCAAGCTTGACCTGCCCTTTTCTCGAGAATGGCTGCCGTTACAGGTCACTTAGATTTCAGGAATTGGACGGGCGACTCGATTTTGCGGCAGGTTTGGCTTGGTGCCGGGAATTCAAAAACTGTATCTTTAATTGTTACAATTTCTGTGTTGATTTTGTCTCCCATCATCGTTTCTGGAAATTCACTGGTCTTTCTCTCCACTTGGAAAGACCTTCTGAAGAAGCTTTGGTCATCATGGCCATCACACTATATTATATTATCTATGGCAGTTGCTGATTTCATGGTTGCGTTCGTGACTAGTATATTGACAGCGTACTGGTGTTGGGCTGTTTACCAAAAGAAGAACCCTGTTTTTGGACCAGTAAGATTTAGTTTTACCTTTCTGAATTTGAAGACTTATGTGTTTGAAATACGCAACACTACTGAGGTCTCTACGTAAAGTTTTCCTTGAAGAGAAAAAAAATATATACGCAGAAACGTCAATTTAAGATAAACAACAAAAATACGATTGCCTAGAGAGTTTTGACTCTAAATCATTTAAATTAAATACCATGGTGAAACAATAGACCAGATTGTTATCTTATCGTTTTCATAATTATTATCTGTGAGCGGTGCCCTCTCTTTATCCTGAATAAAAGACTACTTCTTTAAGAATGGCTGCCTATAAATTAAGAGGAAGTATTGTCCATACAAACGGGTTTCTTTTAACGTTGCTTTTAGAGGGTTTAACTCGATCCGTATTACGAGTTTGATTGAATTTCACTAAAACAATATTTCCAATGTCTTCACGAGCTTCCTTTAAACTTTGCGTAACATAAGCGCAGAATTTGTTTTTGCTTTTATTTTTTGGAATAAGCATAAAAAAGTAACGTATTTGGAGGAGTATTTTGCGTTCACCGAATAAAAGTTAGCCTGGTCATTTTAAATCATTACGCGAGCTCTGTTCACTTTGAGCAGAGCCCCTGGCACTGTTACTATTCAAATGGTAATTTAAAGAATATCTTGGTACTTTTGCCTTGGCCTACTTCCTTTTACTCGCTAGATAAAAGTTGAAAACGCTTTTTAAACTTGGCATCTTTGGAGCAATTTAAATGCCTTCAATGCCATTATTTTGAGACTTTGTCAGACATTTTACAGAGTTGCTTTGGGTAATTACGAGCTGTAAATTCTTTGTAAAGTTTATTTTTCAAACCAGCAGCTCGCAAATATTATCTTGTAAATCCTACTCAAGTTTTCAGAGATTCCTCAAAGTGTCACTCAATCTAAGGCTATAGTTTAATTAGAGCATGACGTGCTTATTGACAAATTGTTGGCAGGGTTCACATTATAGCAAACTCAAAGTCGTCTCTCACACCATTTTTGTACCGGTCAGCTTAATTCATTTTTAAAGTATTTTGGTTTGTTTTTTTTGCCAATTTTGCTTTCTATGAGAGCCTCAATTTCCACTGACTTATATTTTTTTCCACAAATATTGATAGTGAGTAATATAATTTTAAGTATACTAAAAGTAATCTCCATTTATTTCAATGTTTAGATTTACTTATTCATTTATGATAACGCTATATGAGTTCATAATTATATCTCCTTCCTAAACAGAATGGTTGTTAATAATAAAAAATTATAACAAAATAAGAGAAAAAAAAAGGGTTTCAGTGCTTTTCCTGACGAATTACGGGACAGAACGTTTCCTGATTTTAAGAGACGTGTAATACGTTTCATTAATCTTAATTTTTTTTGTGGAAGATATTAGCTTATATTATTGTAGGTTCTATAAAATGCCAGGTGAAATAATGGTTATGTATGTATCTATGCCTGTGATGTTGTCACAGCGATGGCCGATATTTGTCACTTCGGGGTTATTACTAAAAAGTTACCCATGACTAATGCGATAACACACGTTTTCTAAACCTCTATATCCATTGTTCTCTCATAACTTGAGCCTCATATTGCTTTTGGAGCTTTGCGAATTGTTTTCGTCCTTTAACAAACTAAAGTAATGACAGCTGTCTTTGCAAATAGTGCAGATTTACCGCAATGAAGGCTCAACATCGATGGCCACGGCTTGAAACGCCTTGCCTTTTAAATCAGAATATATTACTCTCCTGCATTAAGCAAGCTTAAGGGTATTATCTGAATTGTGCTTTCAATTTAGCTACTTGCTTTTGAAGAGTATTTTTAAACACATAATGCACATTTTCCCTTTTAAAATTCATCTCGCTTAAATGATCCACTTTTTAATGTGAAGATTTGAGCTTATTTTGTGTTGAACTTTGACAAGGGTTGTCTCCCATACTGAAGATGAAACAAAAACACCTTAGTTTTATTTACAGTTGAACCACTTGGCCGCTCAATGAGGGTTAAATACATTTAAGGGTTTGTCAGATATTAGCAAAACCTTAAGCAGAAACTTTACTTTATTCTGAAACAAACACCTTTAGAGACCTCTGACATCTTTTGCACAAGAAACAGTTCTTATACCAAACAAAAGTACTTTATTGAATCTCCCGATCTGGGTTTTGCAGACCCAACGTACATAAGCATATAAATAATTCATATTAAGGTAAAATGTCTAGACGTTAAAATTATAGTTATAGATAAAAACTAGCTGACATAAAAAAGAGTGGAAAAGGAATTCTTTTTGAAAGTACGTAGGCTGTCTGCGGTTGTGACCGCACGTGGCAATGAGTTCCAGAGTTTAATTGCTCTATATAGAAAAGTTCGCTGACCTGCTGCCCATTGATCAGCTGGAATATTAAGATAGTCCTTATTTCTTGTGTTGCGATCAGGAACAGTAGATCTTGTCACAAAACAATCACTCAGGTAACTAGGTGCTAGCCCTTTCACACACTTAAACGTGAGAACGCCTACCTTATACGCCAAATAATAACTCACAGGGAGCCAGCGTAACTCCTGAAGAACCGGTGTTGTATGATCAAATTTACTTGTATAAGTGATTTATTCTTACAGCGAATTTCTGGATTTTTTTGCAGCTCTCAGATATTTTTCTTAGTTGTGCCAGACCATACTGGAGAACAATAGTATAATTTGCTAATTACCAGCACATTTATAACATTAACCAATGTTCTGGTGCCGAAAAGATGTCTCACCCTATTTATCTGACATAAACTACCTAACCATGATGAGACAGTGTTTGTAATATGTTCATCAAAGCTAAGGGTGGAGTCTACTTGAAGTCCCAAGTCTCGTGCAGAGGAGGCTATAGTAACTTCCTTTCCAAGTAAAGTGACGTGAAAGTCTGTAGGTAGTCTCTGTAGCATTTGTCGGGTTCCCAGCACCATCAACTTGGTCTTTTCTGGGTTGATGAATAGACTATTATAGCAGCAACAAGACGCAATCTTCGATAAATCATCATTAGTTTGCTGGACCACACTGCACGTATCTTTGACAGAAAATGACAAATGGAGTTTTGAATCGTCAACGTTAGATTCCAGAGAACCAAATTTCAGGATCTTGGGAAAGTCGTTAATGTAGATGGTAAATAGGGCCGGACTTAGGATGGAACCCTGTGGTACACCATGAGAAATAGCACCCAGACTTGAGGCCTCAGCACCGATCCTGACGTATTGTTGCCGTCCCGACAAATAGCTTCCAAACCATTCCAGAACGGTACAACCAACCCCCAGTGTCTTTGATTTTGCCAGAAGTCCACTATAGTCTAGACCGTCAAACGCCTTTGACAAGTCTAGAAGGACTACAAGTCTCAGTTTTTTCGCATCCATCGCATAAAGTGCCTTACCTGTCATCATGACATTGAGCGTTTCACATGAGTGCAGCTTCTTGTTGCCACTCTGATGCTCAGCCAGCCTCTCTTTGTTGGTCATGTACGTAGTCAATTGATTCAGAGCTACTTGTTCGTAAACCTTCGACGCAACTGGGAGTAGCGATACTAGGCGGTTATTGTTTGCAACCTCAAGATCTCCTTCCTTAAGTAACGGTGTGACCTTAGAAATTTTCCAATCGTATGGAAAAACTGATGACAATAGGGACCGGTTCACGATGTTTGTAACTACAGGCAAAATTCGAGGAATTGTATCCTTAATTACTGACATAGTTATCTTGTCATGGCCAGGTGCCTTACTGGATGAAAAAGACGTTATAATCCTACGGATTATATTTCTTTTTAATAGAATTGCTGAAAAGACTAGTGACAAGTTCGGTCAAATACATTGCGCAACTGAGGTACACATCATCGTCTACCTGCTTTCGCAATAGGGCTATGAAAATGAAAGAAATTTCATAGATTATAGTGGAGCTGTCTCAGGCGCGAGGCGCACGCAGTGGAGCACCATTGGTAAGAAAATCTATCCATCCCGGAAAATTTGGTAATCACATGACCGTCCACCGACCGAACGACCGTCCATCCGCACCCCAGGCATACCAATGTAAAATAACTCAATCAACAGGTATGGCAACCCAAATGCACCTCGAGGTTATTTTGGTGGGAAATCGGATAGCCACCCACGTCTTGTAAAGCAGAGACAACTAAAAAGGCAATAAGGATGAAAACGGAAAGCGGAAATTGTTTCTGTATCGGTGTTGTCTAAACTACATCCTCGGAGACCCAGGGGCAGATAGTCGGGACGATACAATGTTCGTGATGAAAGTTTACTGTAAGATCGAGACGAGCCCCTGGGCACTTACTCTTACCGAACCAGTTCCAGAAGCGTTTGCATTGCCTGCTTCTGATTGGGCCAATCAGCGAAGAGAAGCAGCCGGGTGACTCTCGTGTTTCCTTACACGACGTAGGTTTCCTCATCGATCGCCATAGTTGCGTAGCCCGTTCAACGGGGAAAGTTTCTTGAGGAAAGTTTCAGAACAGAATGATAACAACCCGGAAAAATTACAAGCTTTAGCACGGCTACAAGAAACAAAACTCTCCGATGAATTTTTAGGGCGGATCTTTCGAAGGTATCGTAAATTTATATTGCTGATACGATACGCGATACATGACTTTCACTTTCCACACCTTTGCTCATATCATTATTGTCTAGTATACAACGCCAAGCTTACATTTTAGATGTCCATGTTCGTTGCACGACTTCTGAAACTTCCTACAGCGTGAAAATTTCCGTTGCACGGGCCACGTAACTACGTCGATTGATGGTGGGAATTGCCGGCTAGCCGCAGTGCACGCACCTTCTTGCTTTCGCGTCAAACTCCTTTACCAATCGTTTTCTCAATACAGCCGTTGTGTTTAGTTCGAAATCTGGGTCCGGTTATATGCTGAATCCTGACGTGTTAAGTGAGGTCGATTTTTGCAGGCTGTGTGGGTTTGTTTTTAGGGATAAGCGAAGAAAAAGAAATGTTGTAGGTGAGTTTACGAAAATGTTTGAGAAAGTGGTGGGTGTGAAAGTTTTGGAAGGCGATAAACGCGCAGTATGTGATACATGTAGGTATAGAGGTTAGAAATCGTGGAAGAGTGGGATGTCTATGTAGATATTTTTGTAGTCACTAAAACTTTACAAGAAGTGAACGCTCTTAAGGAAATTCCAGGGAGAAGAGACCGAGGAATAGGGACAATTCCCAAAGATCCATTTCAAGGACCTGGGTGTCTAGCTTACTAAACATACATGTAAGAAAACACGAGTTAATCTTCACTGTGATTAGAATAAGGGTGATATAGTAGAGACGAATTTTTATTATCAGGTATCTTTTTACAAATGCATGTATTAAAGTAATTTCACATAAAATGGGATTTTCTATCAAACTATTTATTTATGATTGGCTTGATGTTTCCCCTTACTGACCCCCTCATTTTTATTTTTTGAAGCGCAGTTCGAATCCCATTGAAGCCCTGATTTTTTTTTCAGGCTTCTTCTTTCCAATTGCTTAAATTGGAAAATTTACTGCGATAATCATTCTTCACTTTCATAATTCTCCTCATCTGACAATATTATTCTTCATTGATAAATATTTTAAAATCTTTTAATACCCTCTTCAGAAAGGTAAAAATCTACATCGCATGGTCACCATTCGACATGGTAATTGTCTCTAAAATACTTTCCACAGAAACTAATTTATCACAACTGTCAATTATTGTTTCCTGTAGAAGACAATCAGAGAATACAAATTGTAGAATACAAGAAGTGAAGATTTGAATCTTGAAATTCCTGTCTCAGATCATCTTGACATTCTTTAAGCAGACTCTCGAGTTTTTTGACTTTAGCATTTGCTGGTGTTGGTTCTGTTGCCTTGGACATCAAAAGAGTCATGCTTTTTTCTGTCATCTTTACATTACTGTTTGCCCACACTGACAGTCTTTGGCACAGATGTCACAACATAAGTGGCTTGGGAGGATTCTGCCATTTTCATTACTGTCATAAAAAAAGTAAGGATGTTTTCCCTTCTGCAGGTTATACACTTAATAAAATCCAAAAGAAGAAAGACTTAAGAATTATTGAAAACAGTAAGTGACAATTTCAGCACAGTTCTCTTTTTTTTCCAGACAGTGTTGAAAGACAGTTTTTGTTTGTTATGTGTAGGTATACCATATTTTCTTCGGAATAATGTGCACCCCATTTTTCAAGACAGTTTTCAAAAAATATACTCAAGTACCACCTAGTAGAGCAAAGCCTTTGGGACAGAAATAATCACCAATGAATAACCCAGTGTAAACGTTTATTAACAAATTAAAATAAAATAAATATTACAGCTCCCTAGTATTTACATAACACAAGCAGTATATAATTATTTATAGTGGACATGTGAACTCCAATAATGATGAAGTAAAAAATATGGGATGTTTTTCCATTTATAATATGTAAATACTCAATTGCACTCTACCTTCAGCAGTCACAAGGCTTACTTCATCAGCTTTCAATTTTCAATAAATGGTGACAAAAAACATGATAATTCTTGTGAAGTGTCTGTCAGCTTTTAGACATAAGATTACTGAGTATCATTGAATAAAAGCCAGATCTACTGTTAAGTAGAATAAGGGTTCTGAAGGGGGGATATCAATCCCGTTGAAACTGTTTAACCCTCATTTCCCTTTTTTTACATTTTTTCCCATTCTCAGTGATAGAATCCCCCTGCCAGAGCAACAACAACCCATTTTATCCCTTCAGGACTCCCCACAGTGAATCCAGTGTAGCACTCTTCCTAGTAAACAAATCAGCATACTTACCAATGAAAAGCTGTATGTACCTCATCACAAACAACTGCAACCGTATTCTCTTGGTGAAACTCCTTAGAGAACATTGCCCTGAATTTGTTGTCCCCAGGTAATGATTCCAGGCTTCCGTACAGCAAAGAAAACGCTCCATATTCATTCAATATTTCTCGATCTTTCGTTTTGCTTTCCCCTAAGAAGTAAGCGGCCTGAATTCCTAGTGACCTCGGGTACTTTACCTTCTCCTCAACAATTGACATGAGAGGTGAAATCACTATAACCAATGGATTGCTAGGGAATTCATAACCTTCAGCGTTTTTAAGGTTATGAATTCCTTAGCAATCCATTGCTTATAGTGATTAAAACGATTTTAAACTCCCCTAACTTATAGGCAATATTTGGAAGGTTACTCTCTTCTATCAATTGCCCGAAAACATCTTTTCTCCCCAAAATCTCGTCAATAATAAATTTTTGCTCCGCTTTTAACTGTACCACAGGAAACAAAGACAAGCTCTCTTCAAGCTGGGTGCGTGCACAGCATTTCCCACGATCAATCGAGGTAGTTGCGTGGCCCGTGCAAAGGAAATTTTCACGCTGTAGAAAGTTTCACAAGTCGTGCAACGAACATGAACATGTAAAATGTAAGCTTGGCGTTGTATACTAGACAATGTGAGCAAAGGTGAAAGTGAAAGTCATGTATAATAATAATAATAATAATAATAACATTTCTAAAGCGCCTTTTCCCATTGTATCGTATCAGCAATAAAAATTTACGATTCCTTTGAAAGATCCGCCCTAAAAATTCATCGGAGAGTGTTTGTTTCTTGTAGCCGTGCTAAAGCTTGTAATTTTTCGGGGTTGTTAACATTCTGTTCTGAAACTTTCCTCGAGAAACTATCCTCGTTGAACGCGCTAAGCAACTATGGCGATCGATGAGGAAAACTGCGTCGTGTAAGGAAACACGAGAGTCACCCGGCTGCTTCTCTTCGCTGATTGGCCAGAACAAATTTTTTCTGGCTAATCAGAAGCAGGCCATTCAAACGCTTCTGGAACTGGTTCGGTAAGAGTAAGTGCCCAGGGGCTCGTCTCGATCTTACAGTAAACTTTCACCACGAACATTGTATCGCCCCTGGGTCTCCGAGGATGTCTAAACTATTAAGCTTAGATTATTTGTCATGTCCACAAATTTGGAAAAAAAGCAAGAGAAAGACAGAGAAAAAGAGAAAGTAGGCGGCTAGAGCTATAGTCTCCTTCGCAGCCGTTTTTAGGCTCGTCACGTCACGCAACCCTCCTCCCCAATTAATATTACTTAATCATAATTATTGATTTTTACCCTGTTCGTCTTTTGTGACATTTCCGCGGAGTATTTATGGGTGATGTGCTGGATGCATGCTTCAGCATGGGGAGAGAGAGCTTTGATATAATTTCCCAGAATACGGGATGTCAGGATCATGTAGTTATGCCTTTGACGTCGTTGATCTTCAAGCGTTGGAAGGAACTGAAGATTAGAAACATTTGGCAGGAACCCTTGAGGCTCACTAGAATTTAAGGTTGCTCCTGACACCCTGTTCTCAATGACTTGGTGATTTATCCAGTGAAAGTCACGATTTTGTGAGTCCATTGTCATATTTCTGCGCTGCACATGGACATCTATTTATCAAAGGAAACAACAAAACCAGGATGACATGCCTCCTTTAAGTCCTGAACCTCTTTCTTTGCACAACTGACCTCTTTGGTGCATGAAGCTGAACAAGCAGCATGAGCACTGTGCTTATTCACCACACTATCATACTTCTCTTGGGCTTTCCTTAACAGATTATTCTCCTTAGTAATCCCATCTTTTGTTTTATTCAGGTATGCATCGTGATCTTTTACCAAGGGCATCAAGTTTCTTGAGTATGTTAGTTTTGGAATTGGTCAATTTTAACTTATTCAACCTTGTGATGGTTGCCCATGAAAACAACAAAAACTAAGTTTTAGAGTTAACATTATAATAGACCATGAGGAAAAATGTACATAAACCAAGAGTATAATGTTTACACAGTTAAGGTAGTTTTGAACCTCTCTAAAGTAATCACACATCCTTCATCAATCACATTTTCAGTCTTATTTCTTAAACTCTAGAGAATAAACCCCCTCAACTAAGATAAGCACCATAAATAGTACTTAATTTGCTCTTGTTGCTGTTCCCTTTGTTTTCTATTGTTCAAATATATTAATGCTAGTTGGTATCTATTAATTATTAGTATTGCATGCTCTAATGCTCCTTTCACACATCAGACAAATAACAGAAATTTACACCCCGCATCTGTCCCCGACCCGAGTCCTTCATTGCCAGAGATGTGTTTTCGCTTCACAAGTCATCATTCGCTTCTTGTGGCAAAAGGGGTTTGCTTTTTCATTAGGTTCGTTGATTATACGCTCTTAAACTACAATTATTGTATGCCAAGGAAATAAATTTATGATATTGTCATTAAATAATAGCTGTGGGTTAGAAGAGGCACAACGTGAGTAACTAATTTCCTCAGTCGCGTAAACATAAAAGGATAAAGGACAAATGCATTCACTAGTCTCACTAGTAGCAGCTTATCAGAAGGGAAGAAGTAGCATCTATTTTCTTACTTCTTTGCTTGAGAAGCACTCACCCAGCCACAGCTACGCTCCCGAACCAAGATGAAGCCTTTGTTCTTTTATTAGAGGCGGAGGTCATCAAAAACGAATAAAATAATGGGGCCCTAACTTTCCATTCTTCACATACGTGTTGCAGATCGAAATCTGTCAGACCTTCCTTGCTAGACTTTCGAAGTAGCGAAGGATTGTTTTTAGAGCAAAGTCCGATTTCTTCTTTCTTCAAAATACCCAGTGTTTTCTCTACGATGTGTTTGCGAACGGGCTGACAGTTCATAGCTGCATTAGCGACTCTCGAGGGAATGCCGTGAGCAAGGGCCTTTCCAATGTGTTGATAACTACCGTGGAGGGATTTATTCACCTTCTTACTAGGATGACTTATAGAAAGCTTTACGTTAGAAGTTTGCGAATTATCTTGTTCACAGTTTCTCAATATCTTTCGCAGAGTGGAAGTGACAACGTTGGGACTGCGTGCGATGGTATTTATGAAAGCGCGTTTCAGCAACTCGCTACCGTTACTCTGGATTGGCGATAGGAAGCAAAATGGCTCATCCAAAACGCAGCGTTGGCCATCTGATAGGGCGTCAGGCGACGCCCTGGGCGAAGAAGTACAAGTGGTAGCCTCAGAAAAGTGAAGTACTTTAGCGACCTTTCCACGTGTTGACTGTTCTACATGTTTGTCGACTTCATTCGCGGCGTCTTCTTCTGCATCATCTTTACATAGTCTCTTCGTACGGTGAACAGTCGCTTTTTAAACCTCCTCCAATTCACTTTTTGCTTTGTTAAGGTTGTCTAATGCACGCTTAAATTTCGTCAATCTCTGGTAGCTCTACAGATGAATAATTGTTCACTGGCTGAGAGGATTCTCACATTCACATTTAGTGCGGATTTTTTTCTCGCAAAAGTCAATGGATGATTTTCCAAAAATATACAGCTTTTCTTTCTTTGCTACAACTTTTGCACAAATAAAACAACGATCGGTCTCGACGACTTTCTTCGGAGTTGCCATAAAATCTCAAATAGCTGTAAAAACTACAAACAAATTCGCTCTGATCAACATTCCAGAATCCGACTTGATGTCAATAAAATTCGCGGGAAAGTCTTTTTGCTGCAATTTGATTGGCTCGATTTTAAACAATGATTGTGATATGATTGGTCAATCGTCTGTACCGACAAACAAAGGGAAAGGAATGTGGTTCGAAAGAAAGCAGCCGTTTGTTGGGAGAAGGGTTGCGTGACGTGACGAGCCTAAAATATGACTTCATTCCTGTGATTTTTCGGCTTCAGGGGTTGTCGACGGTTTTTCGTAATTTTCTCAAAAATGTAAAAACTCTAGAACCTAAAACTTATATCACGATTCTTAGCATACCATACCATCTCTGGACGAAATATCAAGGGGTCCATTTTTCCGACCTTGTGCCGCCCCTCACGTGGTGGTTAGGGAGAGTGGCTCTTCATTAGTTAATAGTTCAGGGGCGTAGCCAGGATTTTTCAAAGGGGGGGTCACAGAGGCTACTCACCAGATCACCATGCGGGGATCGCCGACTATATATGGTTTATACCGCTGCTTTCCCTCGTGTATCAGCGGGCTCAGTCGTATTATCGTGGCATGAAGGCCCTTATTAACTAAAGACAAGAGCCATTGACGAAAATACTTTACAAAAAACAAATTTTAAAAAAGTGGGCTTTTCAACAACGGCTTTTACGGCCAAGATACTGTCATGGCGTTTTCGCCACCTGAATATTGTAGGTTGTTTGCTCAAAAGAATGCCTACCAAGGGGGGGTCACAGGCACCCCAGGACCCCCCTAGCTACGCCCCTGTAGTTGTTAAACCAAAGAAACGTGTTACAATTCATAAAACCAATATATTTAGTTGTTGTACACAGTTTAATGACGTTTTCTCGAGATGCCGATTTCATAGCCAATTGACAGACTTAGGTAACGTATTTTCTGAAAATATTGAAGAATCAGATAAGACAAAATTTAGACTAAAGTAACGTATTTTCTGAACATATTGAAGAATCATGTAAGACAGAATTTATCATGCCCAGTCTAAATTTGTTAGTGTTAGCAGAAGCTAAAGAGTTATGGACTTAAATAATCGTCAATCGGTCAAAGTCCGAACCATTAAACACGCAATGATCTGTTAACGGACACTTTGTAACATGCAATGACTGATGATTAATCAGGATTAGTCTAATACAACAAAGAAGTCGTTGAGTTCTAATATATGTAACGCTTTACACGACCACCGGAGTGCACAATAAACCGCGATTCGTTTGAACAAGGTTACACGGAACTCTACGGCTGGATCGTATGAAATGGCAGCTGTCTTAGGACATTACAACTTCTGGAAAATAACAAGCGAGCAAGCTTTACAAGAAGCTTGGCTTCGTCTAGAAAATGTCAAACCTCTGTCGGCCACTAGTTCTGTTCTGTCGATAGTCATGGCGCCCATAATAGTGCTTGGCAATTTGCTGGTCTTGTTAGCAGTTTGGAAAGATCCGCTTAAAAAACTTCGCTCATCGCCATCCAACTTCATTTTGGTGTCCATGGCTCTCGCTGATCTGTCAGTCGGCTTGGTGGTTTGTCCAATCACTGCGTATTGGGGCTGGGTAATATTTGACAAAAACACGTCGCCTTTTGGTCTTTCTGTCATTTTTGCCATCAACGTGTTTTCTGTGAATGTGAGCTTCGGCCACATGTTCCTCTTGACAGTGGATAGACTTTTCGCAGTGGTAACTCCGCTCGAGTATCGTTTTAAAATAACGAATAAACGAATACTCGTCGCTTGTTGTGTTTGCTGGATGTACTTCGTGGCGTTCGGGTGTTCATTTCTGATGCTTCGGGACTATTTTGCCATAATGGTAACAATCTACAACGTACAGCTTTTATCCATTCTTCTAAGCATTCTTATAATGTACGCAGTTATCATGTTCCATTTTCATAGGTATTCAAAAACAAGAGAAAAAGAACAGCGCCATTCGATAGACAGTCGTCTGATGATCATTAAAAGAGAAAGAAATCTCTTCAAAGCGATCGCCATCGTCGTCTGTGCATTTCTTATTTGCTACATGCCCTGGTTTATAGTTCAGCTATTGATATATTTGTGCAAATCATGCCACCCTCATTTGGCTCTGCTTATGATTTTCTTTGGATTTTCTGGCACTTTAACGTGTGCAAACTCCTTCTTGAACCCGATACTTTATTCCTGGCGGCTTCCAAAATTTAGAGAAACATTCAAGTACTTTTGGAAAAACCGAAATTTTGGAAGATTACAAGTCTATGGCACAGCCGGAAAAACCTGCAAAGTTTCTTTGTGATAGCTTAGTCAGGTGAAAGTATCCTGGGCAATTTACAGTTTAAACACTCAGGGTTGTTTTGTAGAACTAAAGGTAGCCGGTTTCATCCCTAGTCGGACCAATACATGGGGTCTTGAAATAGATGACCACGAACAACTGCTGCGTAGCAATGGCGATCTTGTATCCACTAGAGGGTTAAGAGTAATTTCCCTAAATCAGTGGCCCGTTCGTATTACACTGACACTGCAGTTAAAACATTTTTTAGGCTTTTTCGAAAGAATCTGTTAATGCATTGTGGAGCAACTTTTTTTGAAGATGCGCGTACCAATTGCCGTTCACAACAAATAACCTTTATGTTACGTTCACGTCGTGTTAATTAGCAACATGGATGAAAGTTCGTGGTTGGATTGAAGTCCCAAGATATAACTGCAGGCTATTTCTTGAAGGAAAAGGGAAAGTTTTTAGGAGGACAGAAAAAGACATAGTATACGATAAAATACAAGCTTAATTGCCAACCGCTTAAGTCGTTTTCGTTCCATATGGAACGATGCATATTATCTTTCCTAGACCCGTTTGACTTTCAGCAAGGGTAGGTCTTTGCACAGATACTTCATTTTGGAAGTTCTGACAAAGTTAGACACAAAAAACCGAGTATAAGTTTAGGAAAAAGTCCACTGCCAATTTTGCTATTCACCTTCTACTCTTTGCAGATTCAATTTGTCTCTTTCCTAGAATGTTAGCCAGCCACAATTCCTTGGGAAAGAAAGGCGATAAAGAAGGTGAAAAAACTGGCTATAAAGAAAGTTTAAAGGAAAAAATAAGAGAGTGAGAAAGAAAGATCGAAATAGATTCGTAAAACGTCCAAATTTTGACTTATGTGCAAGCATTAAACAAAAAAGTGCTTAATTACACATAATTTACAGGAAAGTATGCTCTTAGTGTTGTAGTGTTGACTTTTAGCCACTGGCAGGAAACTGCTCCAAAAAGGAGAATTTAGTAAAAAATGAGGTTTCGTTCGCTACATGTACTCGTCGTATGCAATATTAAATAAAAGATTTAGAACTAGCATATCCACCAAGTGGTTCTTCGGCTACCTGATTCCTGGTCGAATTGGAATCTGGAAGTGTTGTTTTTTAAGGGATGGGAAAAACCGGAGTACCCCGAGAAAAAACCTCTCGAAGTCAAGGGGAGAACCAACAACAAATAAACTCAACTCACATATTGCGTCGACGCCAGGATTTGAACCTGGAGCGACATTGGTGGGATGCGATTGCTCTCCGAGCACCGACACTGCACCGCCCTTGCTCCGCAATCTTTGTTACAGGCGGAAATCTATTAGTATCGTTAGGTTTGTCTTGATTTTTCAGAGTAATTGTTACGCTGAAGGATAAAACAGTGGTTCCAAAGTGTCGCAAGGTTATCCAGGCAATCTTTATCCTGCCAAATTACATGGGAAATCACAGATTAAGAATTCAATTTCAACACAATACCAATGTGACAACAGCTGTGACAGCGAACGTCAAAAGAATTCGAACTTGAAAACTGTTAATTTACGGACGGTCGCGCGGTCGCCTTTTGTTTTCTTGTCAAAACTAACGCAGCGGACCCTCCCTCCGCGTTGATTGACCAAGAAGCAATAGTACCGTTCCTCTCCTAGCAAGTGCTGCATTGTAGCGCGATCGCGGTGGCTAAGCTTGAATATTTACATCGCGTTGTAATCCTCCCCGTTTGCGGTTCATAGCGGAGCCTAAAGGTCAAGTGTTTGTTGATGAGCGAGCGATTATTGTGTAGTTGCGATAGGTTTTGTGAAGCCAGCGAGCCGGAGCACACGTTACTTGCAGATAAGCCGATGGCAATTTGGAGCGGAATCGTCTATTGCTCTCAAATTTATAACGCTTCGCGTGGAGGCGCGTGGAGACGGTCCGTTTTTTGTAGTCAGCCTTTAATTCTTCCTCAGTGGATAGTACCTACGAGCGCAAAATTCGACAAAATGCGACTTTAACCGGCCAGGAAAGACAAGGAGACGTTCAGTTGAAGGTATGTTAGCTTTGTTTTGTTATATTTTGATTTCTGGGCTATTTTAGTCTATGAGAGATTCGGCGACTCATCCCATTTTGTCCATATTATTGACACACACTACGTCTGGGCCGCCTGTGATCATACGGGCCAACACTAAATTCGAAGGAGACATCAACTGCGAATCCAAAGGAATCTGTCTTTAAATTCGCTCATCCGTCGCTCTACGTAAGTAAAGTGGAGTCTGCTATTTCTAAAGTACTCGTGAGTGTTGTTTTGTTTTCGGAGAAAGGCGTTTAGGAAACGAAAAATCAGTTTCGTGACTGGAGTCTCGGAAAGGACGTCGTGGGCAACCGGGAACAGGACGTTCTCAAGAGTCTTTGGAGATAGAGAAGCTAGCCGATCGATCTGGTATGGTTCTAGGAGTTGTGTATGGCTTACGAAAAGAATACACCACACTTGGAAAGCGGTAAAAGGCATGAGTTTGCTCAACTCTGATTTGATTTACGGCTCCGACCTGTAGTTATACCGAAAAGCACACAACACGCCGCTTAAAATGTTCCTTTTATCTTTGCTGTATGATCGTATATGTTTAAGAACTGATGTTTTTAAAATAAATTATTGCCTGAATATTCTGTTTATAATTTGGTTTCTTTATGTGTTCTACTCGATAATTTTTGTCTTGCCGAACACTCACTGACCCGACGCAACGCGAATGAATTTGTTCATTTGCTGATAAGCAATTGGAATTTTTGCTCAATTTAGGATAATCTTTATACTCATACGTTGTGTGTTTTTGTCACCGGTCAGGTGCTATTTGCAGGTATTTCTAGGTTTATGTGGGGCGAACAGAGAGGTTAGTAATTAAAGGTGACTGCTTTGTTAGCAGGGGTACGTAAATGACCTCGTAAAAATACACGTAGGTAAATGTTTGTTTCAAACCAGGACACGGCTGTAAATCTTATTCTTATCTGAGGAATAGGAAAGAATAAATATGAATTATGGGGATATATAAAATCAAACCAAATGTCCGGAAATACTCCCGCGTCGCGAACAATGAAGTTGAATTATTTAAATTTCCTTGCGTGCATCTAACTCGCTTCCGATTTGTTTAAAAAACAATCAGCTACTATCAGAACTCACACATGCGCAGTATCGTCTTTAAGACTGCTCGGTTTTTCGTCAACCTGTATGAAGAGCCGCCCATACCGGTTCGACTGTAATTTGTAGCTGAAAACGTTTGCTGCTGAATTAGGCAGAGCAGTTGAAATATTGATCCTAAATAAATGGTCGAAATCGAAGCCGAATCACTAAAGTGTTGCTGAAAAAAAATTGTCTTGAAGTAAAAAAAGAAAATGAAAAAGTTTAACATTAGGTCCTTTTTGCCCTATCGCGTGTCGTTTTCTTATCCAAAGCGATTGGACGCCTTTATGAGAAAGTTATATTTTGCTTTATATTATCACTGGCCTTTATCAAAATTGACGCACTTTGATATTTTTACATCTTTATTACGTAGCACAATCGCAGAAAAGAAAATTTAATCAACCCGTTTGTTCCTCAATGTTCTGGAGTAAATTTGCACACGAAACTCGCGAGTTTTGCCGGGTTATAACCTCTGTCAATTACAAAAACTCTTTCCATGCTAAAGACTTTAATTTATAATGTTATTTAAGGGTTTTTAGACTGTAGAGGTATCATTAGTTAATAGCTGTTAAACCAAAGAAGCGTGTTACAGTTTATACATCCAATATATTTAGTTGCTGTACACGGTTTAATGACGTTTTCTCGAGATGCCGATTCGATAGCCAAGTGCCAGACTATTCACCAAATATGTGTAATATTTATTAAAGAACGTGTTTTCTTAAAATATTGAAGAATCATATAAGACGGAATCTATCATGCCCAGTCTAAATTTGTTAGTGTTAGGGGAAGCTAAAGTGATAAATTATCGCCTTAAATAATCGTCAATCGGTCAAAGTCGGAACCATTAAAAGCGCAATGATATGTTAATTGACTCTTTGCAACATGTAATGATTGATTGATCAGGATTGGTCTAATACAACAAAGAAGTCTCAGAGTTCTAAGATATGTCACAGTTTACACGGCCAACGGAGTGCACAATAACCCGCAAGTCGTTTGAACAAGGTTGTACGCAATTCTACGGCTGAATCGTTTGAAATGGCAGCTGTCTTAGGACATTACAACTTCTGGAACATAACAAGCGAGCAAGCTTTACAAGAAACTTGGCTTCGTCTAGAAAATGTCAAGCCTGTGTGGGCGGCTATTTCTGTTCTCTCGATAGTCATGGCGCCCATAATAGTGCTTGGCAATTTGCTGGTCTTGTTAGCAGTTTGGAAAGATCCGCTTAAGAAACTTCGCTCATCACCATCCAACTTCATTTTGGTGTCCATGGCTCTCGCTGATCTGTCAGTCGGCTTGGTGGTTTGTCCAATCAGTGCGTATTGGGGCTTGGTAAGATCTGAAAAAAAAACATCACCTTTTGGTCTTTCCGTTATTTTTGCCGTCAACGTTTTCTCTGTGAATGTGAGCTTCGGCCACATGTTACTGTTGGCAATGGATAGACTTTTCGCCGTGGTAACTCCGCTCGAGTATCGTTTTAAAATAACGAATAAACGAGTACTCGTCGCTTGTTGTGTTTGCTGGATGTACTTCGTGGCGTTCGGGTGTTCATTTCTAATGCTTCGGGACTATTTTGCAATAATGGTAACAATCTACAACGTACAGCTTTTATCCATTCTGTTAAGCATTCTTATAATGTACGCAGTTATCATGTTCCATTTTCATAGGTATTCAAAAACAATAGAAAAAGAACAGCGCCATTCGATAGACAGTCGTCTGATGATCCTTAAAAGAGAAAGAAATCTTTTTAAAGGGATCACCATCGTCATCTGTGCATTTCTTATTTGCTACATGCCCTGGTTTATAGTTCAGCTATTGAAATATTTGTGCAAACTATGCCACCCTCATGTGGCGTTGCTTATAATATTCTTTAGATTTTCAACCAGTTTGACGCATGCAAACTCCTTCTTAAACCCGATACTTTATTCCTGGCGGCTTCCAAAATTTAGAGAAACATTCAAGTACTTTTGGAAAAACCGAAAATTTGGAAGATTGCAAGTCTCTGGCGCAGCCGGAAAAACCTGTCAAGCTTCTTCGTGATAACTTAGTCAGGTGTGACTATCCTGGGCAATTTACAGTTTAAACACTCAGGGTTGTTTTGTAGAACGAAAGGTAGCCGGTTTCATCCCTAGTCGGACCAACACATGGGGTCTTGAAATAGATGACCACGAACAATTGCCACGTAGAAATGGCGATCTTGCCTCCACTAGAGGATTAAGAGTAATTTTCCTACATCAGTGGCCCGTTCGTATTACACTGACACTGCAATTAAAGCATTTTAACCCTTTTTTTAAAGAACCTGTCACTACATTGTGGAACAACTTTTTTTTAAAGATGCGCTTACCCGGTGCCATTGACCAAAAATCACTTTATGTTACGTTCACGTTTTGTTAAATTAGCAACTTGGATGAGTAGTCGCATAGAATTGTAGTCCCAAGATATAACTGCAGGCTATTTCTTGAAGGAAAAGGAAAAGGTTTAGGAGGAAAGAATAAGACATAGTATAGAACAAAATACAAGCTTGTTACTCTCAAGTTCGAAAGCTTTAACTACTGCCGACATCAATAGGCCATCTGCTCGATGACGCCAATTTACTACTTTAATAAGAATCCTTCAGGGTTTTGCTTTGTTGTGTAAATTAGGGCCTTTGTTTTAAACCTCGCTGGGACTACGAAGATAAATATGAAAAGAAAAACGAAAAGGATGCTGGTCGTAGAAGTAAAATGACGCCGCATTTAAACAACCTGCTCTGTAGTTTCAATGGTGCTATCAGTAGTTAAATTAAACTAACTAAACCGATTTCAGTGTTTATCGCAAGAAATTTTCTTTCGTACCCTAACGAATGTCCACAGAAGACGCTAACTTTCAATAGGGGATTTAAGGTCCAGATTGTAGCCAGACGGACCTTCAATCATGGACAAAAGTCCTTGGGACAGTACTGCAATATGCATATTTTCCCGTCATTTCTCAGCTCCCTCTTAAAACTGCATCATTTTCGAAATTTTCTTGCAGTTCTCCCTCCCCCCACCCTATACAAAGTTGAATCTCTGAAAAAATTCTGGATACACGCGTCCAACATTGTTTGTGGGGTGAGGGGAGGGGTTGGACCTGTGTGAATTGAAAAACACCCCAGAAACGCAAAAGTGTCCCAAGACTTTTGTCCATGATTGTTACTTCGTTTACAGGGCAAATTATTTCTTTGACATGTGCAATGGGGAATGTCGCTAGATTGTTTACAAGAAACTGCTCTGCTGCTATTGAGCGTAGAACCTCCTGGGCTCAACCATTAAATGTTTCCTTTGAGATTAGTGGTGAACTCGTGGGAGGGTTATGTTACCTAAGTCCAGCGCCGTTGAAGTCGTTTATTGCGATATAAGTCACCGCCGCCTGGTTAGCTCAGCTGGAAAAGCGCCGGTCTGCTGAGCGGGAGGCCGTAGCTTCAAACCCCGGCCGGACCCACACTCAGGGTCTTTAAATAACTGTGGATAAAGAGCTGCCTTTGTACTAACATCTGCAAACGGTTAGACTTTCTAGTGTTCTCGGATAAGCACGATAAACCGTAGGCCCCGTCTCACAAGCCCTTGCACATGTAATAAATCTGTGGGACGTTAAAGAACCCACACACTCTTCGTAAAGAGTAGGGTACGTCGTGCCCGGTGTAGTGGTCTACCCCACTTTCACACTCATGTATGGGGGCATCATTACTCATTCCTTCATTACTTGTAAACTGCACCTTAAGCAGTCTGGCAAAGTCCCCCAACCAGTGCTGTAAATTATCCCTGAAAAGCCCTGAGGGGAGTGGATAATAAGATATTTACAATTTATTTACAATTTAGTGGCCCTGGTTTTTTTTCAGTGTGGCGTAGATTTAGTTTCCGGTGTTTGGTCCGTAGATCAAGTGCATTCTAGTTCCCCATTAAAATTTTAACCTCGGATTATTTCGTCGGGGAGTAGTAAGGACTTTTGCATCTGTCGTAGTTGTGACATTTCTATTGGGATGGAATGGATCCCGAGATCTCAGAATGATCGGGCTGATTTTCTTATCGCATTTATGACGCGGACGATTCTTTCTTTCCACAGAATTGACCGGACTTGGGGTCCTCATTTGATTGATCGTTTCGTGAATCATCTGAACGCTAAACTCACGCGTTTCAATTCCAGTTTTTTGGAATCGGGTTGTTGAATGCATTGATGCTTTTGTTAGGATTAGGCCGGGGAAAGTAATTATGTTTGTCCGCCTATCTGCCTTATTTTGCGGGTTTTGCTTTATCAGCGTAATTGTAAGCTTCAGGGTTTCTTGTTATCCCTTTGTGGCATTCCACCCCTTTTTGGCCAATGATTTGCCCAGATGGAAGTTGGTTCGCTCCGACATTTAAAGGGTCTTAAAGAAGCTTGGAAACGAAAACTTGAACTTCAGGATGATTGCTTTGAGAATCCCCTTCGATTGTTAGGTATTTGTTATTTGTTTATGCATTGTATTTTTAGCAAGCTTTTCTTTTTCTTTCTTTGTACTCTTGGGGCCGTGCGGCCTCCAGTGAGCACGCGATAGCATATGCTGTGTTTTTGTTGTTGTTGTCACGCACGGGTATGTTGGTCTGTATGAGATTTAGACGAGAGTTGGACTAAGCACGATGCAAACTGATTTTGAAGGTTCTATAACACTACTCGCATATTTTGAATTCGGGACATCCTGACATGCAGAAGATCAAAATTTGGTACTTCCGCAGTAATGAGATAGTGGTCCTTTAAGGGACACAATTTCTAAGACTTCATTGGTCCTTCTTTTGGCACAAGAAGAGGTAGAAACAACCTGAGGTCAATATTTTTGTGAGACAGATATTTCGCGGTTTTACTTCGTGCACCGGACACAGATGACATAAAACACTCTTTAGTGTAAGGTGCAGAAAGTAAATGCCATATTTCGCTCTTTCAACATCTCCATTTTCCTAAATAACTGCAAAGTTTTTCGTCAACCTGTACGAAAAGCCGCCTATACCGGTTCTACTGTAATTTTAGCTTAAACAAAGCACTTGAAATATTGATCCTTAAATAAATGATCGAAATCTAAAGCCGAAACACTGAAGTGTTGGTAAAACAAAAAATTCTCTTGAAGTAAAATTATAACATTTTTCCGCCTTTTTGGAAAATTAGCGGAAAAATATGCTCTCGTTATGAATTACCTAGGGATTTGTTTAGGGTATTTAAGGAGTGTTAAATGCTAATTTAGTCCTCTTGGTGTTCTCTCTGGAGGCACTCACGCTTACTTTTGTTCAGTTTCTGTTTTCATTGACTTGCCAGATTCGTGCCGACCGAACGGGATCAAGAGCAAGACTCTTCTTCGTCTTCTTCCTTTCTTCCTGGTTTCCATGCCATCTTGGAAGCACAGAAAAACGCTATTTTATCCGCCGTAGTTTCGCAAATTCAAGGGCTTCAAAGTAACTTGCTTAAAGCTCAGACTGACGGAATTTTACGAATTTAAGGTTTTGCCTTTTGGTATGTGTTCTGCGCCATATGTCTTCACCAAAGTTTTACGTCAATTGGTTAAATATTGGAGAGGTCGTGGCCATCTTACTTTGATATATCTCGATGAGGCTTCGGAAGAGATTCGTCTTTTGATAGCGCCAAAAGCCTTAGTGATACAGTTCGCCAAGACATTGTTTCGTCCGGTTTCACACCTAAAGATGATAAATGTGTTTGGCAGCCTACACCAAGGAACCGTTTTTGGATTTTGAGGTAGGTTTGATCCTAATTCCTGAACGGCGTATCCTTAAGCTTAAATCATCCCTCGTTTCCTGTCTTCAGAACGACTAGACTGTAGCTAGAGACCTTGCTTCCATTACAGGGCAAGTTATTTCTATGACATTTTTCAGTAGGGAATGTTTTTAGATTGTTTACAAGAAACTGCTATGCTGCTATCGAGCGTAGAATCTCTTGGGCTCGACCATTGAATGTTTCCACTGCGATTCGTGATGAACTTTCTTTTTGGCTGAGCAATATTGACACTATTAATGGAAAGGTTATGTTACCTAAGACCAGCGCCGTTGGAGTTGTTTATTCCGATCCTAGTGACTCTCGATTTGGTGGTTATTTTGTCCAGTGAGGCGTTGATTTAGTTTCCGATGTACATGTTTGGTCTGAAGATCAAATGCATTCCAGCTCCACTTTTAGGGAGATTTTGGTGGTTAAATTTGTTTTACTTTCCTTGGTTAACCAGCTATCGGGCATAACTGTTAAGTGGTTCACAGGCAATCAAGATGTACCTCGGATTATTTCGTCTGAAAGTAGTAAAGGTCATTTGCAGTCCGAAGCTTTGTCAATTTTTAACATCTGCTGTAATTATGGCATTTCGATTGAGATGGAATGGATCCCGAGATCTCAGAATGATCGGACAGCTGAGATTATCTTAGTCGCATTTATGACGCGGACGATGGGCCTTTCGCCTCTTTCTTTTCACAGAATTGACCTAGCCTGGGGTCGTCATTCGATTGATTGTTTCGCAAATCATCTGAACGCTAAGCTCCCGCGTTTCAATTCCAGATTTTGGAATCCGGGTGCTGAAGGCATTGACGCCTTTGTTATGGATTGTGCCGGGGAAAGTAACTATGTTTGTCCGCTTGTTTGCTTTATTTTGCGCGTGTTGCTTTATATGCTTAATTGCAAAGCTTCAGGGTCTCTTGTTGTCCCTTTGTGTCATTCCGTTCCTTTTTGGCCTATGACTTTCCCGCATGGAAGTCGGTTTGCCAATTTTATTGTTGATTGGATGGAACTTCCGACATTTAGAGAAGCCTTCATTCGTGGCAGTTGCGATATTGTGTTTGGAAACGAAAACTTGAACTTCAGGATGATTGCTTTGGGAACTCACTTCGATTTCGATTGTTAGGTATTTGTTATCTTTTATGCTTTGTTTTCTCTCTTTTTTTTTCTTTGTTCTCTTGGGGCCGTGCGGCCTCCAGTGAGCACGCGATAGCATATGCTGTGTCGTTATTGTTGTCACGCATGGGTATGGTGTCTGTAGGGAATTTAGACGAGAGGAAAAGAAATATAAGGAAGTTTTACATTGGGTGCTTATTGCCCTATTGCTTGTCGTTTTCTTATCCAAAGAGATGGAACGCTTTTATGAGAAAATTATATTTTGCTTTATATTATCACTGGCCGTTATCAGAATTGACGCACTGATATTTTTAGATCTTTATTACGTAGGACAGTCGCGGAAAAGAAAAGTTAATCAAACTGTTTGTTTCTTAATCTTTGGAGTAAATTTGCACACGGAACTCGCGAATTTTGCTGGGTTATAAGTTCTTTCAATTAAAAAAGCTCTTTCTATGCCGCAAACTTTAATTTTTAATCTTATTTAAGGGTTTTTAGACTGTAGAAGTATCATTAGTTAATAGTTGTTAAACCAAAGAAGTATGTTACAATTTATACAACCAATATACTTAAGTTGTTGTACACGGTTAATAACGTTTTCTCTTGTTTCCTCGAGATGCCGATTTCATAGCCAAGTGCCAGACTATTCACCAAATATGTGTAATATTTAAAAACGTATTTTCTGAAAGTATTGAAGAATCATATGAGACATGCCCAGTCTAAATTTGTTGGTGTTAGCAGAAGCTAAAGAGTAATTGACTTAAATAATCGTCTTTGGTCTAAGTCCAAACCATTAAACGCGCAATGATCTGTTAACTGACACTTTGTAACATGTAATGATTGATTGATCAGGATTGGTCCAATACAACAAAGACGTCGCAGAGTTCCAAGATATGCAACAGTTTACACGGCCAACGGAGTGCACAATACACCGCGATTCGTTTGAAAAAGGTTGTACGGAACTTTACGGCAGGACCGTTTGAAATGGCAGCTATCTATGGACATTACAACTTCTGGAATATAACAAGCGAGCAGGCTTTACAAGAACCTTGGCTTCGTCTAGAAAGTGTGAAGCCTCTGGCGACCACTAGTTCTGTTCTCTCGATAGTCATGGCACCCATAATAGTGCTTGGCAATTTGTTGGTCTTGTTAGCAGTTTGGAAAGATCCCCTTAAAAAACTTCGCTCATCACCATCCAACTTCATTTTGGTGTCCATGGCTCTCGCTGATCTGTCAGTCGGCTTGATAGTTTGTCCAATCACTGCGTATTGGCGCTGGGTTGTATCAGACAAAAAAACATCACCTTTTGGCCTTTCCGTTATTTTTGCCATCAACGTTTTCTCTGTGAATGTGAGCTTCGGCCACATGTTGCTGTTGACAGTAGATAGAGTTTTCGCTGTGGTAACGCCGCTCGAGTATCGTTTTAAAATAACGAATAGACGAGTATTCGTCGCTTGTTTTGTTTGCTGGATGTACTTCGCGGCGTTCGGGTGTTCATTTCTGGTGTTTCGGGACTATTTTGTCATAATGGTAACAATCTACAACGTACAGCTTTTATCCATTCTGTTAAGCATTCTTATATTGTACGCAGTTATCATGTTCCATTTTCGTAGGTATTCAAAAACAATAGAAAAAGAACAGCGCCATTCGATAGACAGTCGTCTGATGATCCTTAAAAGAGAAAGAAATCTCTTCAAAGCGATCGCCATAATCATCTGTGCATTTCTTATTTGCTACATGCCCTGGTTTATAGCTCAGCTGTTGAAATATTTGTGTAAACTATGCCACCCTCATGTGGCATTGCTTATGATATTCTTTGGATTCACAACCAATTTAACTCACGCAAACTCCTTCTTGAACCCAATACTTTATTCATGGCGGCTTCCAAAATTTAGAGAAACATTCAAGTACTTTTGGAAAAACCGAAATTTTGGAAGGTTGCACTGACAATTCAATTGATTTTTTTAGGCTTTTCTGGAAGAATCTGTCACTACTTTGTGGAAGAACTTTTTTTTTGGAAGATGAACTTACTAGTGCCGTTGATAGCAAATAACTTAATGTTACGTCACGTTGTGTTAAATTAGCAACTTGGATGAGTAGTCGCATTGAATTGACGTCCCAAGATATAACTGCAGGCTATGTCTTGAAGGAAGAGGAAAAAGTTTTAGGAGGAAAGAATAAAACATAGTATACAGTAAAATAGAAGCTTAATTACTCTCAAGTTCAAAAGCTTTAAGGATGTTTTACTACTGCCGACATCAATAGGCGATTTTCTCGATGACGCCATTTTACTACTTCAACCAGAATCCTTTAGAGTTTTGCTTTGTTGTGTAATTAGGGCCTTTGTTATTTAACCTCGCTGGGACTACGAAATTTAAATATGAAAAGAAAAACGAAAAGATGCTGGTGGTAGTAGCAAAGTGACGCCATATTTGAAGAACCTACTGTGTAGTTTCGATAGTGTTATCAATTGTTAAATTTTTCTTTCTTACCCTAACGATGGTCCACAGTAGACGCAAACTTTCAATAGTGGGTTTAAGGTGGCTCGATACGGTTTTTCAGGGTCAATACCTACCAAGTTTGAGCATAAACTACGTCGCCATAAACAACGTTTTGCAAAAATTACCACCACAGTTGTATTAGATAAAGACGAAAATTTGTTATGATCAGGGTTGGAACGGCATCGGAGTTGACATAGCAACGAAATGACGCTATTACCTATTTTACTTGTAGCAGTATATCTCCGCACTGGTAACTGTTCTTCCAAAATTGTTCATGGGAGCTTTTTCCTTCAATAGCGGCCTCTACTTTCGTGCAGTTTAAGTGAAATCTGTAAGATCGTTATCGAGATATTTTGGGATGAAGTTTTTAAGGTTAGAAACCAGTAAAAATTGGCAATATTGTTGTTTGGCCGTTATCTGTAGAAAATGAGGCGCTTTTGACATGCAATTTCACCTCAGAGTAGGTTCAATCCTTTTAAAAACGTGTGTAAAAGATCATGTAGATAGCTCCAGCCGATTGCTAGAAAGAAGGGTTTGATTAGCATGTATCGAAGCGCTCTTGTTAGCAGTTTTTTAAACATTTTGGTCTCTTTATCAAATTAGCGAATAATTTTTAAACCGCTCGATAGATTTTTTCAAAGATTTAAGATTTTTGGGATTAACTTACCTTTTATATGACCTTTTAGTTTCAAGGTTATTGATATATTGTAAGGCAGTAAAATAAGGGCTACAATTCGTTACTTTTTTATCTCCATGATCTTTCACACACGTTTTTAAAAGAGAGAAAATTCTATGAGGTGAGATTGCATGTCAAAAGCGCTTCGTTTTCTACAGATAACAGCCGTATTTCTAACCAAAAAATCTTTATCCCATAATATCTCGATAACGCTCTTACAAATTTCGCTTAAACTTCCCGAACATTGAGGCAGTTATTAAAGGAAAAAGCCCCCGTGAATGATTTTTGAAGAACAGTTCCCAGTGCCGAGATATACTGATGTAAGTAAAATAGGTAATAGCGTCATTTCGTCGCTATGGCAACTCCGATGTCATTGCAACCCTGATCATAACAAATTTTCATCTTTATCTAATACAACTGTGGTGACAATTTTTCCAAAACTTTGTTTATGGCGACGTAGTTTATGCTTAAACTTGGGAGGTATTGGCCCTGAAAAACTGCATCGAGCCACCTTACCCAAAGACGTTTTTGAGCGACGCGCGAGCTTTTCTTTTTTAATATGCCTCGAGGCCATCAAATTTGTTTTGCTAAGTTTTTTTTACTCTTTTGGAGACAATTTGTCCAAAAATTTCTTCCGAATCAGGGCTCAAGAGTGCAAAAAGTCCACTTCCGTTGACGTACGTCTCTCAAAAACGTCGCTGCTTAAACTACCTATTTTGAAAGTAAACACGTGACTCTTAGACTTTAAAACTAATTTGAATTATATATCCGGTCAATCCGTGCCTCATTTGTTCAGTTCTAATAGATATACGTGGGTGGAATGCTATATCGATTTTGTTTTTATTGCCTCGACACCGTCATTAATCTAAACTGTTCATTTTTAAGACATGAGTTAAAACGCATGATTTACTACTGAACGACAGTAAAGGTCACATTTTACCTGCCCTTGTCCGCTTAATGTTGCTAAAGATTTGTTTGTATTAAAGGTTAATATATAAAATTCTGGATTTTAGATACAGTGAAATCTGTGTTTCTTTAAATGCCTTTAAAATGAACAAGCCGTAAGTTGCTTAACTTACTCTTTGCCCGGTGGGATATGCCTGCTAGAGAAAACATTATTCATGTAACACAGACATTAAAGGGACAATGAAATATGTCCAACTAGTTTATATTTACTAAGTGTTTTAGGCCATCCATTTACCACTTGTTCGCAGTAACTTACATGTACCTTAGTAGTGAGGCGATGATTACAGCTGTATTCTGTCGTCAGCTAAGAATTTTTGAAAAGGAAATTTCGTTCGGCAGACGAAATTTCGGTTTACTGACACGAGTTTTTGTCCTGCAGGCACGAAATTCCGCGATATTTCGTTTCAATTCATCACTTGCTTGCGAAATGTTGCCGACGTTAGAACAACAGAATGCACCGAAATTTCGCCGTTTTTTCGTTTAAAACGAAAGGTCACAATTTGTTCGTCGAAATTCGCGGATTTCAGCGAGTTAGCTTTCATTACTTTTTTACAGTACTCCACGAGCAATACTTTCTAGATAACACGGTGTTTCCAGCAAAGACCAGAAAAGTGCAATAGTCGAAAAGATGTAGAAACAGCAACAAATAGATGAGGAAACAAAGACTTGAATCTTAATCGAACGACTCACAGTTGTTCAAAGATTAAACGAGTTGAAAGTTATGGTATAATTTAAAGTTTCAACAAACGGACAATAGGAGTTTAAAGCCTCGTTTCAAGATGGTTTTCTACGTTTTGGCCTACCGTTCACATGTATCCGGTGAAAATGGTCACCGAAAACGCATGTTTTCAAAAGCCCTCTTCAGAGTGGAGATTGGTGGAGCTGGTTTATCGTTTTAGTGTGGACGGACGAAAACAGGGTATTTGTATACGATGATGTCATACATCATACAGCGCGATTATCCCAATTTCCTGGAGTTGAATTTTGTAAGAAAAATTTCCAAGTTAAAAAAGACAAAGAGAAATTTGTCGTCGTTTGTTTACATTCTAGTCTTGCAGTGACGGCAAAGAATTGTACAAGAAAATGTGCTGCATGTGCGAAGTCATTGTTTCCTAATCGAAGTCCAAGCCAACACGAAATTGGATAATTTTGACTAAACAGCGTATTGAATTTGTGAAACACGAATCGGCCTTCCCTCCTTACGAAACCAGTGAATCCGCTCACGAAAACCGCATCTTTTGGAAACCGCTTTCCTGAGGGTCTGAGCCTCCGTCCATACGAATCCGGGTAACAAATATTTAGTGGAAAAAATTACCGCATTCGCGTTGGCGCGACCTAAACCTGCGACGTTTTTGACGTTCTCGTTAAAACAAAAAAATTCCTAAACGTCCTAATGTAAAAGTTAAAACGTCGCAGGAAGGCACGGCTCAGGCGCTTGGACAAGCTAAATTTCAGTTGAGTCTGAAAAGGTTTGCGGAAGACGAAAGCACAAACATGAGTTGTATGTGCTGTTGTTGATAATATTTGATCATAGCAGTAAATGCGATCAGTTTGCTAGTCAAGAGATACATTTCCCGTTATTAGGGGGCCTGCAGTTGCCATTAGTGTATCACTAGTACCAATTACTTATATAATAATACAATAACATGCACTTGACATTATACTTGCAGAAATTTGAGGGAAAAAACATGGCTAATTTAAAAATATCAGAAGAAACTTATTATTTGCTTTGCTGAGCACCGACCAAGCAGCTAGGGAGCATTTATTCGAAAACAAAAGCGTTTATTACTAATGTGAATACACTGCAAAATTTGCCTTCTGAAGTTGACTTAATGCACTGAATAACACCTAACCTGAGGAAAGTTTGAGCCTTTATGTTTCCTAGTTTGGCAAGTTCCTGTTACTATTCCTGATGTATTCTCAAGATGCCTGAGTGTAAAAATAGCAATCACGTGGATCAGGTCAGTGTTGTTTTGGGGAGGAAGTCATAATCTGGTGGTTTTCCAGTTCAGTGAAATAATTTGTCTCGCTTTTCCTTTGTCAGGTTTCGGAATCTTACGAAATCCCACTCTAGAAAGTACCTTAAAGAGTCAATTAAGCCGTAACACTTCCTATGGATTTTTCGACGAGGTAAGCTCGTGTCTAACCATCTAGACTGATCTTTTCGGATGTTCAAACATCTCTAGTAAAAAAAAAAATGATTGTTTAAATAAATCCAAAAGAATATCAGTAGCAAGTGAACAATATATCTGAGACCGTGTTAGGATGGAAATTCACTACACTTATTGTGTCTAGCTGAATGCTTGACAAGAGAGAGAAAGGGCCGCAGAGAGCTCGTTTCCTCAACCTGAGCCGAAAGGTTAAACGAAAAGGAAAGCGAAACATAACATATAAACCTTATCAGAATCGGACAAAAAGCAATGCTTTGAGTTTAAATAACTTCAATTCAAACATCAAGGGTTATGAAGACCCGGTCAATACACATAATCGTTTTCAATCAATATGCAGATTATTCAATTGACATCATGCAAAAAAGCTTAATATGGCACTAGAAAATGTAACAGTTGTTCAGTACAGAGTGTACAGAGCAGGCTGGGATCACGTCGCGAGAGGAGTGTGGTGAAGACGGAAAACAACGACTCCTGTCCACTTGCTTGTAATGGGGGCCGTCGTTGGTCATTACAACTTCTGGGACATAACGAGCGAGAAAGCATTACAAGATGCTTGGTTGACTCTAGAGAATGTGAAGCCTCTGTCAGCTACCAGTTCCGTCCTCTCGATTGTCATGGCGCCTTTGATAGTGCTTGGCAATGTGCTGGTGTTGTTAGCAGTTTGGAGAGATCCCCTTAAGAAACTTCGCTCATCACCATCCAACTTCATTTTGATCTCCATGGCTCTCGCTGATCTGTCAGTCGGCTTGGTGGTTTGTCCACTCATGGCGTTTTGGGGCTGGGTAATATTTGACAAAGGAACATCGCCTTTTGATCTCTCAGTTATTTTCGCAATTAACGTGTTTTCTGTGAATGTGAGCTTCGGCCACATGTTCCTGCTGACAGTAGATAGACTTTTGGCCGTGATCAAACCGCTCCAGTATCGTGTTATAATTACAAATAAGCGGGCAGTCATTGCAAGTTGTGTTTGTTGGATCTATTTTTTGGCATTTGGGTGTTCATTCCTGATGCTAAGGGATTATTTTGCCATAATGGGAGCTGTTTACAATGTGCAACTTCTTTCCATCCTTATGAGCATGCTCATAATGTACACTGGGATCATGATTCGATTTCACAGATGTTCAAAAACAAGGATGAATGAGCCAATTCATTCCCCAGACAGTCTTCTCGTCATCCTCAAGAGAGAAAGAAGTCTCTTCAAAGCAATCAATATCGTCATCTGTGCATTTCTTATTTGTTACATGCCCTGGTTTATTGTTCAGATGTTGATATACCTGTGTAAACCATGTCACGCTAATTTGGCTTTGCTCATGATTTTTCTTGCATTTTCGGGCAGTTTAACGTACGCAAACTCGGGCTTGAATCCAATGCTATATGCATGGCGGCTTCCAAAATACAGAGAAACGTTCAAGTGCCTTTGGAAGAAAAGAGCCTCAAGGGTAACAGTTCCAAAAAACAGAAACAGCAGTGAAGAAGTTTATAATACAAAGCTCTAATAAAAACAAAGTGTCCTGATAAGTCATTTTAGAGGTTTGGGTAGTCATGCAATAGAAAATCCGTTGTTGAAACCTTGTTGATGCAGTTTAAGAAGGAGTAAACTTGCCACCGGGGAGGGAGTGGCTTGACATATTTTTGTTACAGGATTTAAAATACTGACGAGAGTAAGATCTAAGTATCCTGTTTAGAAAAGCCTCTGTTTTAGAACCGTGTTTAGGTTACTGGACAAGATTCACGCTCTGTTGTTTCTTTACAGAAAATTGAGCACAACCTCGCATAGAGTAGTATACCCTGTTCAGGTGCTTGTTTTTCGAAAGTCACCGTGTTTGCGTTCAAGATCAAAGTTTCAATGATTTTGAAAATGATACAATGAAACCACCAGTTAACGAAGCAGCATTGCCTGGTTTGAGAGCTGCTATTCAACAGGTTTTAGTTGCAAAATTTGCCTTTGGACGCGAAAAGTTACCGGGCTTTTCGAGAAACAGGCCCCAGGACAGAAGATCAGGGAGGTGTTGAATTACGGGAAATTGTCCAAGGCGCTAGTGTTGTCAACACAAGTGTTCTACATTACTTAAGATGCATACATGAATAATCCATCAAAACAGGATAAAAAGCTGAAGTCGATATTATTTTAGCAAAAGGTGTCTCAAGACACATAAAACAAGATAAAAACAAGAATACTTAAGTTAAACCATTAGAAATGCTGTATAAGTTTACAACAGTTAAATATTAGTCGCAACTATAACAATACATCTTACAGAACCGTTTGTTTTTATTAGAGCTTGGATTGGCTATCTATCGGCTGTGCATAGTGTAACAAGAAACTACTTGTCATACCCAAGTAATTGGTCTATACGCCCTATCGCGCGTGATAGTTGTATTGGGTTCTTTATTTAACGCCTAGCAAAAAAACTCACCACGGAGATCCGTGTGTTTAAATTGAACAGAAGTTAAAATTATCTTTAACTATTATCTCAAATTTTGTTTTAGTTACGATTAATTGGTAACAGATTTTCTTGTTGTCAATTCTGTCTGTAATTATAATCGTCATTAACCAAATTAAACTCCCGCTGCGCGTTCGTCCGATTTTGTTTGTAAATCACTTTTCTTGTTACATACAAAGCTGTACTCCGTTCAGTCCTACTGCAATAATATAAAAGAGAAGGCTTAAATAAAATGGTTTTGTTGTATAGTGATAGCGAAAAAATACAAGATGAGGGACAGAGACAAAACTAGGAAAATTTTGTGGACAATAGTTTTGTTAAATGTTTTAATAGATTTGCAGCTCAAAAATGCGAATAGTATGCCTAAGCATCCCTTTATTAACATATGCAAGTAGAAAAACAGTTTTCAAATTTAAACATTTGTGGTCTAACTCTGTCCATGACGAAAACAAAGCTTTTTAAAAGAGAATATTCGATTGTCTAGGAACAAGGCAAGCCAACTCTTTTAAACTTGAATGCGATGTACGAGGTTAGGGAAAGGGGTATGAACAAACACGTGCAACAAATTATTTTGTTTATGGTTACATCCAAAGTGCAAAGACTACTACGGGCTGCGGGTTTGTTGCCTGTTAACGTGAGCTTGTTGTACGTATTTAGATGTCCATGACATAATTACCGTATCATCAAAAGTTTAAAACGGATGTTTGTTTATTTTCAGTGAGATCAACGACACTTGAAGAAAAGGACGATCTACGGTTTGTCTATATTCAAATAAAGTAACAATATTGGAGAGATTTGAAGTCACGCTTACTGCAAACTCAAATTTAGAATATGAGCAAATAAAAACAGTCCAAAACAGTTCTTACAGATAAAACTACGTGAAACTTGTAATTTCATGTAGAAGTAATGAACAGTAAACGACATGTAAAGGGAAAACTTGGTCACGTGATAAAAATTTACGTTTGCCATTGGCCGTAAACGTGGTTCTAAATCTGTCTATCGTGTCCTTTAGCCCGCTGCCAAAATTTCTAACAGAAACAAAGCCCATTACCAAGGAGAACGTACATTTCTAAAGAGAACAGAAAAAGGAGACGAAGAAGGGAAAAAGAAAGCAGATCGTTATACACACTTTCTACAAGAATATTTCGCATACCCGTTATCGCTTTCTATGCAAGATTAACATAGTATACTTAAAGAAATGCTTGTTTTTATTGAAATTAATGTTATTAGAGCAAAACAATGATGAAAGGTTTGTCAATTTTCAAAGAGTGTACTCAATTTGTTTGATATTGCTGCTGATAAATCTTTAAATGACTTAATATTGGCTTGGTTATAAATCAATCTTCTCTTGTTATCTACTGATCCATCAATTAAGAGACGCCATGCGAACACTTGCAGATGTTGCTTTCTTTCAGATCACGGACTGATGTAATGCACATGAATTTTAAAGTATGAGTGAGCACATTTAGTTTTAATTATATATTGTTGATATTCCACTATTAAGAATATTGGCTTGGTTATCAAACCCCGTCAACTGATAGGCGCCGTGTTAACACCTATGGAAACTTCTCGTCTTCATGCAGCTTGAGAATTACACAATAAAGCGATACTCGAATTTCGACTTAAAGTTTATAGATTTCCGCTATCATGTCAATGCAAGAGAAGATAAAGCCTTGTTCAATGTGTACTAGTATGTTTCATGGTTGTTTTATTATTACGCGCTATTTTGGTCTTTTAAGACCATAAAAGGTGGCTTCGTCATTAATACTGGCGCATTGAGCTATGACGAACTTTTCGTCATAACCTTTTTGTTTTTTCACAGCAGAATTTTCAACGACGTTCTTGTTACGGACTTCTGCTCCAACAATTTCTGTGACATTTATCTCGCATATTTATTATATCAATAAAAGCCGATACCAGAAATTTCAGCCAAAAGTACCAGCAAAAGTTTTACTAGACGCGAGTTTCTTTGAATAGTAAGGTCCTTTTAAGCGCTCATATCGCGAGAAATATTTATTAACTTGTGTGGAATCTGATCCTCAACCACCTGAAATAGCTTGGATGCATAGATGATGAATAAAAGGGGACCCAAACATGACCCTTGTGGAACAACACAGTCCAAACCAAAGCGCTCTGAGAGGGATCCGTTGATAGAGAACCATTCCAAGGCAGCTCCACATATCCCAAACTCCTCATTTAGACGTGTCAGCAGGATGTTGCTATTGACTGTATCAATTCATGAGAATATCATTTGTGACTTTGACAAGAGCGGTTTCCGTGCTATGATTTTGACGATATGATAACTGAAACTCGGGATATAGTAAATGATTTATCATACTGTTGTGTATTTGTTCAAACACTGCCTCCTCAATCAGCTTAGAGATATATTGCAAGTTACTGACAGGTCTTTGGTTCTTGTACAGGAGGTCTAGTCCAAGTGAATAGTGGAAGGATGAGCGCACACTTCCGATCATCAGCGAACCCAGACTCAAGTGATAAATTAATCATTTTTGTTATGATCGGTAAAAGTACGTCAATACAATCCATCACTAGGGATGTCGGTATAGGGTCCAAAGAGCAACTTTTCTTTACACTGCTGCTGATAAGTTTGCGAGTCTCCTCCTCTGAAAGGAGGTTGAACTTGCTGAGGGTGGGGGGGGAGAGGTGATACTTGGGTGTGGTCATCAGAAAGGGGTGGTAGCCCCTGTGCCATGTTTTCGAGCTTAGAACCAATGGTCTCGATTTTCCGAACAAAGAAAGTTCCCATTTGATTCGGCAGTTCAAGGTTATACTGGTTATCATCCACAGGGGGTGAAGCCTAAAAGCGGAGCTGCTGTTAATACACTTATAAGTTGATGTAAAGCTAAATTACAAATCTTCAATCTACTTAAGAGTCCAAACATATACCTTTTGAGAGAGGAGCTGAAATTCCTGAAAAGACCTTAGTCTTATGCCCACATCAAAAAGTTAGGAATCATTTTCGATCACAGTAGTAGGCTTGGAAAAAAGTCTTACTCAAAATAGTCAAAATCGCCTAGTTTCAAAAGTCACCAAAAAACCAGAGCTTCTCTGTTTAGAAAAACGATTTCATAAACTCTGGCAACTGACGGCTAAATAGAACGCTCAGTTTAATTATCATTTAATGGTCGGAGTTAAAGGGATTGCTACGCAAGACATAAACGCACTTTGTGGACACCTGGTGTTGGTCCCTCCCGTTTTTAGGTCCAGTCATTTTACTGTAACTGTACTCTCTATAAGATGGATACCTCCCTAAGAACGACATCGGACACTTAAAAAGTGCTTTAAGCAGTGAAAAATATCTTAAAACGGAAATGTAGGTACTTTACATGACAGTTAATTGCAAAATTGGTAGTCTTGCTCCAGTTCGCAGAGTATATACCGCTACGCTTTCAGACCTCGAAGCCGTGAACGTTTGCTTTATGAATGAATGTTTGATTACACAATGAGAAAGCCATTGCACTTTTCGGCTACAATGTTCCTGTTTTGTACAAGTACAAGTTAAACAGACGTCTTTTCATTGCCTTTGGGTTCCGCGTTAGTTTCTTAAAATTACTGGCATCATGTTACCGTAACTCTCTATAAGCCGGACACCTCGCTAATACTGACAGGCACGGCCGGTCCCGAAGGTGTCCGTCTTTGCGAGAGTTGACGGTACTCTTTTTTGGAGGAAGCCAATGAATTCAAGGATGTACTAGGAATATAACTACTATTCAGCCCTTAAATTGAACTGCATATTGACCAAGCTGAAGCTAAAGTAAACATGATTTTCGCACTAATGAGAAGACAATTTTTTCTCTATTCATCTTTTTCGAGGTTACGTGACGTTACGATTTCAAATTTTCAACCTCATCCTATTCTAGCATATTTTTGAAATCCATGATGACTATCAGTTTTTAAATGTCTTGGCGTAGTTTATGATACAGAATTAATAATTTATAACACTGCCTCTGTACCAGGGTTTTCTTGCACTCAGAAGACGATTACGTTCAAGTCCCCTTTCTTATAAAGTTGTTTCTACATTTCCTGTAGGACCTTTCATCGTTATAGTCTCTCTTTTTAATCCTACCGTTATTCATTTAATTTGTTGTATGTTATTTTATTCCTTTTATTGTATTGTGAGTGTCCCCTTTGTTGTCTAGACCATTCCCCCTTTCTCGATTAGTTCCTTAGCTATTCGAGGGTCGGAAAATTATATGTTATTATTAAAAATGAGTATTGAATTAAATTTCTTGTTGTTGTTGTTTTATAATTGTATTTCTAGTTGCAATTTTGAATGTCCCCGATTAGCTGAACGGCTAAGTACTCAGACACTCAAAAAAAGCCTAAAATTCATTCATTCATTTGGTTTGAATTCGCTGGCTATAAGGGAACCTCGCCGCATTTGGCCTCTGGTCGAAACCTAGCGAGATCAAAAGTTGCCAGTGGGATTAAACTTTGTGACTGGTTCTGAGCAGGACAAAGAGCATATGTTTGGATTCCCAGTCTCTCTTATCAGTACTTTGCAATCGTCCTCGTTCTAGTCCACGGCACAAGCTGGTCCTTATCCAGTTCTGTTTGTTTTATTTACCTTGTCCTGGAGATTTTTGTATTGGCTAACTAGCTATTAGTTTGTTAGACGAGTTGTTTAAACAACAGCAGCTCATGAATTTTCCAGCATCCATCCATTTTTTTAAGGGGCCATACTAAATTTGTACGTCAAGCATACTTCAATAAACACATCAACCACACTTAAAAAACCGACTTGAATAGTCAAATTCACCTTAATGTGTTCTAATGTAAGCTTTTATAACAATTCGCTTCTGTCTTTTGTGTATATTAATTGTGAAAGACACCATCGAATTGGTGAGTTACTTTTGAATCAACACCCCGCACTTACATAAAAGACGACGAACTGTAACGTTAAAAATGCAACGTAATGTGATTGATACTATATTCGACATGCACTGATAATTAATTCTAAGTGACCTCAGAAGATGTATGACAGGGCAAAAAAAAAAACAGAAAAAACGGAAAAATGGTGATTTTGACCGAATTCGTTCATGCATTTGCTATTATCTTTGCAATCGCAACTTAAAGAAACTAGAACAAAATTATGGTCATTATAAATATTATATTTACACTATATCTACGAAGCAAAGGCATCAGCTATTAAACAAAGGCATCATAAAGGCGATTATGTCATATGGGACTCCATTAATTTGGACAAACTACACGATAGTTCGCCCCTTTTTAGATGTTGTTAGTTGAAGTTTGCTAAATCGATTTTTTGAACCAATCCATTTTCTTTATTACCTTAACAAATCTTCTTCATTTGCATAGTAACATCAACTTAGTCTATTTGAAAGTGAAAACTGGACTCTTGGACTCTGAAACTAATTTGAATTATATACCCGATCAATAAATGCTTTATTTTTTCTAGTTCTAAAAGATTGCGTGGGTGGAATAAACTACTAGGTAAATATCGACTAATTAATCTAAACTGAACTGCATGGATACAGTGACATTTGCGTTTTGATTTTAGTATAACCAGCCAAAATTTCCACCAATAAATTGACGATTTTCTACTCTAGAGCAATAAGTTGGTTTTCCGTTTTGTCCACTGGCAGGAATATACCTCCTGGAGAAGTCATTCTTAAAGTTTCAACAAAAACATTACACATATTCTAAAAAATGTCATATCATTTTATCTTTTATTGGTGTGTGAGGGAATTCATCAATCAAAAAAGTATATGACCGGAACATAAATTATCCGTTTTCCTGTTGCAACAGTTTTTGAAGTTTCTCCGAGGTTATGCTGTGTTTCCGATTAAGGTAGTAACAGTGTTTCCTAGTTTGGCCATGTCCTTTTAAAGATTCCTCATATCCTTTTCTCACGTCAGCTACTTGAGTGTAATAAAAGGAATCACGCGGATCATGTCAGTGTTCTTTGAAAACGGAAGTCATTAAATGGTGGTTTTTCACTTCAGTGAAAATTATTTGTCTCTCATTTCCTATGTGCGGCTCATGTAATTTTAAATCCCACTCACGAAAATACTTGAAAGTTAAAAAATATTTACGCTTAAACAAATACTTACTGAAAATTTCTCAAAGAGGCGACTCGGCTTGTCTCTAACTATTAGGACTTACCAAATATCCCCAGCTGACAGCTTTGAGATAAATAGAAAAGAATGCTTGGAGCAAATAAGCAATGTATCTGGAGCGTTACTAGTTATAATGTATTGCTTGTTTTCGTGTTAAAATGGCAATTTACTATACATATCACATTTAGCCGCAACGTAAGACCCGAGAAAAAAAGGAGAAACAATACAAAAACGACAACACAAAAATGAAAAAAATTGGACAGACAGCAATGCTTTGCGTATAAACATACAAGTCAGATCCAAGGCTAAGAGGGAACCATAAAGACGATCAATATAAATAATCGTTCTTAAATCAAAATGCAGATCATACATTGACATCATGCATTATCACTTTCAAAAACGCTGAATATCACTGAAAAAAGTAACATTTGCGCAGTAGAGAGTTTACAGAGCAAGCTGAGTTCACGTCACAGATTGTGTGATGGCGGCCGTCGTTGGTCATTTCAACCTCTGGAACATAACAAGCGAGCAGGCTTTACAAGAAGCATGGCTGCACCTAGAAAATGTAAAACCTCTCTCAGCTACCAGTTCTGTTGTCACGATAGTCATGGCGCCTATAATAGTGCTTGGCAATGTTCTTGTCTTGTTAGCAGTTTGGAAAGATCCGCTTAAGAAACTTCGATCATCACCATCCAACTTCATTCTGGTGTCCATGGCCATCGCTGATCTGTCAGTCGGCTTGGTGGTTTGTCCAATCACGGCATATTGGGGCTGGGTGATATTTGACAAAGGAACATCGCCTTTTGATCTCTCAGTTATCTTCGCAATCAACGTGTTTTCTGTGAATGTCAGTTTTGGCCACATTTTCTTGTTGACAGTGGATAGACTCTTCGCTGTGGTGAGTCCGCTCCAGTATCGTGTTAAAATTACAAACAGACGGGCAGTCATTGCAAGTTGTGTTTGCTGGATCTATTTTTTGGCATTTGGATGTTCATTTCTGATACTGAGGGATTACTTGGCCTTAATGGCAGCTGTCGACAATGTGCAACTTATTTCCATCCTTGTGAGCGTGCTCATTATGTACACTGTGATCATGTTTCGCTTCCACAGATATTCCAAATCAAGGATAAATGACCCTATTTACTCCCAAAACAATCTTACCTTCATTCTTAAGAGAGAAAGAAATCTCTTCAAAGCAATCACCATCGTCATCTGTGCATTTCTTATTTGCTACATGCCCGCATTTATAGTTCAGATGTTGATATATTTATGCAAACCATGCCATCCTCATTTGGCCTTGCTTATGATATTCTTTGGATTTTCAACCTGTTTGACACACGCAAACTCGGGCTTGAATCCAATCCTATATTCATGGCGGCTTCCAAAATACAGAGAAACATTTAAGTACCTTTTGAAGAACAGAACTTGAAGGTGCACTGGTCAGCAGAGAAGTTTATAATTCAAAGCTCCAATGAAGACAGAAGTTTTTGATAAGTCACTTTGGAGGTTTCCGTGGTCACACCACCATAGTCATTAAAGTGGAATGGTGTTCCAGGACCACCAGGCCAAATCTAGCCGATCTTTTCTTCGATATGGTTGAAAATTATCTTTTCGTAAGGTTAATTTACTTCAACATGAAAGTAGGTAATTATTAGTAGACTAGTTTTAACTGGACTCGTTTTATTTTCGGGGCGTCTTGCTGAACATGTTATTGAATTGACGGGCAGTTTTGTTTGACTTGCCAGGTATTTTTCTTTTTATCTTCTTTAGAAATTTACTCAGGGAGCTAATATCGTCAGTACAGCTGGCATATATTACTTAAATACGATATTTTACATTTGTAATATTTCACAAAAATTGCATCAAAGTTAGCTTTGAATTAATAATTAGTAAGTAGTAATTAATAAATAAGAAAAAGTAATTGGTCCTGAAAACAGAATAAAAAGCTAAAGTTGATGCAATTTTTGTCAAAAGTGGCTTAAGACAAAATCGAGTTGATATGATACTTCATTTGAATTAACCCTTAGAAACCCTGTATAGGTTTATAACATTTATACATGAATCATAACTACATATAAACAAATTCTCTAATCTGATTTGGCATCGGCAGCCCTGATTACAGCATTAATCATACCTATCAACAAAATTCTCTAATCTGAGTGGTTCTCAACAGCCCTTGTTTACTGCGAAATTTGGCTGATACAGCGCCAGAACTGTCCATATTTGACCAATCCGATTAGAGGCTGCCTGTAATCGAACAGGTCAAATCTGACATTTGAACAGCCAATAAAAATCGATCATCGAATGTTGCAAGCTAACAAGGTTTAGCAAACCAAAACCAAGAAAAAAATTCCCGGAGCAAGTTTTCCAGCCTCAGTTTGACACATTTGATAAAAAAAAAAATAGAGTTAATACAGTTGTAGCTCCATATTCTGGTAGCTTCTATTAAAGTTGTAAGCCATGCGTTATGTAATAAAAACTTTGTAAGATAATAAATATTCCAATCCAGAGATTCTTGCTTTTTGTTATTGACACGAATCGTGCTCGACCGATTGAAATTAATCGCCCGATTACTCCCTGAATTGTACCCCACTCAGTCCTATTACCATTACCAATCATTCCTATAACAAACTTGTTTAATCTGATTGGCTATCAAAGCAGCCCTGATCTCAGCTTTAATACTGAGTAAGCGAGAGGACAGTGTAATAAAACTAATAGAATAGTACGTGCCATCGCGCGAGCGTACTTCAATATATATATATATATATACAGCCGTTTTCAAAAACGTTTTCATATGGAGAGATATTTAACAATTATTCCTCGAGCCCGAATGGGCTCTGAGTAAATAGCCCATGAGGCCGAAGGCCGAATGGGCTATTGACTCAGAGGCCATGAGGGCGAGAGGAATAATTGTTTTAGTAAAATCCAACTAGTTGGTCAAAAATATGGAGAATAAAAATTTTTAGCTACTTAAAGCTAGACTTTAATCCTTTTTTGCCGCCAAAAAGCCCGCGCTTTTCGCTACTAGTGGGCTATAACATATAGCCTAGTAGTAGCTCAACCAATCAGAAGGCAGCATTGATAATAGACCACTAGTTGAATTTTACTAAATAGATATATATATATATACTTTTGTTTTCTTGCACGTGCGCCCGTGTGCATTTTTCACTTGTTATTGTCCAACTTGTGAAAAAATTCGGTTCAACGATAAATTTTTTCTTCGTCGGGTTTCTTGTTCCAATTTGAAAAGAACATGTCGTTTTGCGTTTTTTTTTTTTAGAAAAATGCATGCGCCCTGAAATACAAATTTGCAATGACGAATTATATAGCTGATTTTGGGAATGAGAAAAACATCCCCCTTTATATGGGGTCACCGAATGGTAGGCCAAATGCCATGGCATCTGTAGCAAGTGACGAAGCATTTTTATTGATGGAGTGTTTTTAAAAATGCGCTGTCCAGGGGCGTGCTTTAAAGAAAAACTGTAAACTAACTTGAAAGCATTTGTGGCCGAGAGTTTATTCTGTCTTCAGTGAGACGTTGCCTTATACATGTCGTGATTTTACATGAAAAAAAGCGAGACATTAATATATATGATCAGCTCATCATGGTTGTGATAAAGTCTGCTTCTATGAACGTCTTAGTCCGTTTTAACAACTGCTTTAATATTGTTGCTCCTTCCCACATATCCAATATGGACATCCACAGTCACATCTTCCTTCTCAGAAAAAAAGAATGAACGGTTTCGAAAATACTTTTTTTTTCATTTTATCTGCGTTGTTTTAAAAAGGAAAATCTTTGGTATTTTTCCCCCTATTCTGTAACGACAACAATTATATGACCTATAACTGACCGAATTCCGCATTCTTTAATTTTCAAGAGAACGCAAATCAAGGGAACTGCAGACAATATTCGTGCATTATTTTTTTATTGACAAATTGGAACAAAGAACCTGAAGAAAAGAAAATTTAGCATTAAACCAAGTTTTTTTTCACAAGTTGGACAATAACAAGCGAAAGTGCACACGGGCGCACTTGTAAGAAAACAAAAGTCGTTTTCAAAAAGGTTTTCATATAGAGAGACATGTAAGGCAACGTCTCACTGAAGACAGAATAAACTCTCGGCCACAAATGCTTTCAAGGTCTTTTAAGTTAGTTTACAATTTTTCTTAAGCACGCCCCTGAACAGCGCATTTTTTAATACACTCCATCAATAAAAATGCTTCGTCACTTGCTGCAGATGCCATGGCATTTGGCCTACCAATTCGGTGACGCCGTATAACTCAGCTGCTTCGCGGGATGTTTTTCTCATTCCCAAAATCAGCTATGTAATTCGCCCTTGCAAATTTGTATTGCAGGGCGCGTGCATTTTGAAAAAAAAACAACTCAAAACGACATGTTCTTTTCAAATTGGAACAAAAAACCCGACGGAGAAAAAATTTATCGTTGAACCGAGTTTTTTCACAAGTTGGACAATAACAAGTGAAAAATGCACACGGGCGCACGTGCAAGAAAACAAAAGTAAAGATCTATCTATATATCTCTCCATATGAAACGTTTCTAAAAACGGGTGTATATATATATTCTTTCTTGTCTGGCAAATAACAATCGGAAGATCTCGTGTTTTTATGGTAAAAAAGCTTAAATCATAACTATAACAAATGTTGTTATAGTTATGACTAATAAGCAACGGAAATTCGTGTCGTCCAATTCGGTCTGCAATTACACTCTTGATTAAGTGTCCGTTACATAATTCTCTTATAATCAAAAGTTTATGTTTATTTCCTGTAAGATAGACGACAGTTGAAGAAAAGAACGATCTACGGTGAGTTTGCCTAATGGTCGTGGGTCGTGGGTCGTGGGTCGTGGGTGTGGGTGTGGGTAAAAGTCGTGGGTGTGGGTAATTAACAATGTTACTACTTTTTTTAAATATTAATAATTTAATTACAATATTACAAGTTTTTGATCTTTTTAACTACTCGATAACTAATAACATAACGAAACGAACATAACACAATGTATGAAAATGGGTGGGGATGGGTAAAGGCAGGAATCCATTGGAGCTATTTTCAGGACTGGTTTAATCTCTTAATAATATTTTGAGAAAATTTGTTTTGGTCAAACGCTTGAACAACACGCACACAAGTTAACTTAGAGTAAGTGTTGACAGGCCAAACACGACTCATAAGCTCGCGACAATGTGAAACGTGACCTTGAAAGTTAGCTTGAACGGGAGTTTTTTTCCCTTTTTCCTCTCTCGCGCGAAGGTTACTTGCACTTCACAGTGCATGTACCATTCTAAACTTCAGTTGACTGCTGAGTAAATCTTGTTTTTGCCGCACCACACAGGCTTTCCGCTTACATTAATTAAGAGGTCATGAAGCTGGTTTGTTACATGCAAACTGAGTAATTATTTCCCGAAGTTTATACTTCTGTAGGTGTCCCTGATAGGATTTGATCTCAGATGCATTTGCAAAGTTTTTTAATTTTCTTTGACCTCTGTTTCATACGGCTACACAAAGATTTTAGTTTCTTTGATTTCCTCCGTAATGTCTGGATGTCTGGATTATGTAAACGGTTTTCTCTCTATATAAAGGTTTACCATAAACACCCATAAAACGGCCATAATTCGGCCCGTGGACCACACAGGAGAGACGTAACACACATTTTAAGTAAAGTAAGCTGTTTTTTATTGAAATCCTTTCATTTTCGTAGGTTACAGAAACTGTAGTTTTTTTTTTCCCGTACAAATCCTTATATTTTGAATGTTACGCAACAATGCTGATGCTCGCCGATGCTCATACTTCGAGCTTGGGCTACCTGTGTTATCTCAAGAAAAAACTAAATGGACTACATTAGCGCTTAGAGAATGATCTTGACTGATGCACAACATAATTCTCCATACATGATGCAGCTTTAGTTCAAGCTACAGTGTATAACTCAAATCTGACGATCTTACTATCCGTGAAAATTCGACATCGTGCCGGAAACAACACCTAAGAGCTGGGCCCTGCGTCATACTGACATAGCAGGAAATAACCACATTCACGGACAAATAAACTCACATGCATGCATATAGTTATTGAGATCCAGACATTACGGAGGAAATCAAAGAAACTAAAATCTTTGTGTAGCCGTATGAAACAGAGGTCAAAGAAAATTAAAAAACTTTGCAAATGCATCTGAGATCAAATCCTATCCGGGACACCTACAGAAGCATAAACTACGGGAAATGATTACTCAGTTTGCATGTAACAAACCAGCTTCATGATGGTGCGGCAAAAACAAGATTTACTCAGCAGTCAACTGAAGTTTAGAATGGTACATGCACTGTGAAGTGCAAGTAACCTTCGCGCGAGAGAGGAAAAAGGGAAAAAAACTCCCGTTCAAGCTAACTTTCAAGGTCACGTTTCACATTGTCGCGAGCTTATGAGTCGTGTTTGGCCTGTCAACACTTAATCTAAGTTAACTTGTGTGCGTGTTGTTCAAGCGTTTGACCAAAACAAATTTTCTCAAAATATTATTAAGAGATTAAACCAGTCCTGAAAATAGCTCCAATGGATTCCTGCCTTTACCCATCCCCACCCATTTTCATACATTGTGTTATGTTCGTTTCGTTATGTTATTAGTTATCGAGTAGTTAAAAAAATCAAAAACTTGTAATATTGTAATTAAATTATTAATATTTAAAAGAAGTAGTAACATTGTTAATTATCAATTATGATTAAAAATTAGTTTTTAAACATTACCCACACCCACGACTTTTACCCACACCCACACCCACGACCCACGACTTGTACCCACGACCCACGACCCACGACCATTAGGCAAACTCATCTACGGTTTGTCATTTTTCAACGTAAACGAAGTGACAATATTGGCTCGGTATCAAAATCCCTCAATCCTTTTCTTTGGAATGTCATGTCCCTTAGCTCGCTGCATAAATTTCCGAAAAAACCAAAGCCCCTTACCAAGGCTTGTATGTTTGACTACAACATTTATTTTTAACATGAGCTTGGCTGGCCCGGTCACTGTAGATGCTGGGCTGGCTTGCTTTGCCGAGGTGAATTTTACCCCGCTAACCGGGCTGTCTGGATTGTCATGGAATAAATGTGCCACGATCATGGCAGAGCAAGCCAGCCCAGCAAACCGGGCCAACCCTGTTCATGTAATCAGCCCCTAAGTAGGGGAGTTTAACAAAGTATGCTTAAAGAGCTCGTTTATCCCTTTATCTGTATCCTGACTTATAACCCCGTTACACCACTAATTACCGCAGTTTCAAGCATTATCAAGACACTGTCATATAAGCACACGAAAAAGCCTGTCCAAGATCGATTTTCTGTGATAAACAACAGTCTGGGCAAACGATAAATAAATCGATAACTATCGATAATCACTTTTTGATTGATATCGATTGCATCGGTCAATCAATAGAAATTGATGGCCACAACTGTTTTTGTTGTTAGAACTATCGATTTTATCGATTTTTTAAATGATGTTCTTCTCTTACATTATCAGGTTTTATGGTCATGCAACTTTTCGTTCTACTCATTTCGTTCTACTCAAAACTTTTCGTTTTACTCATTTATAACTCTTTTTATCCTGTAGATTTCAAAATAGTTCGTTAGAGTATCGAGTGTAATCTGTAAATTAAATTTTGCTACAAATTTTATCCGTCTAAAGCCACATAAAAAATTTACTAACGTTGCCAATGTTAATCGCTAAAACACATGGAAATTTTAGCGCCAATTAAAATCGATTGGCCACAATTTTTTCCTCTATCGATTTTATCCATTTATAAATGTCAATTTAATCAATCGTTTAATCGATAGTTTTCGACTGTTATCGATTATCGACTTTATCGATCGCACTGGTCAGGAGTGACACAGGTGGCTCGGACGAAAAAAATTGGGAGTATTCTGATTTTTTCGACGGAGCTGTCACTGACAGAAAAAAACATCTTTCTCATTTATTCATCAGGCTTGAAATTTAATTACGGTAATTCCCTTGAAATTGTTTTACTATCAAACTTTTTTTGAAACTTGGCATAATCAACATTCATGATATGAACATTAAAAAAATGCAATAAAAAGATGGGGTCACCGTGCTTGTTTACGCGTCAGCAGGCTCTTAAACTGGGGTATTTTTACTGGTTGCGTGTTAAAAATTCGAATCCTTTTCTTACAGAATTAAGTCTTTGTTACTTGAAACACACAAAATTTTATCTTGAACATAAAGCTTCTTTTATTCAAATAAGCAGTATTGCTTCATTTAATTCGTTTTTGATTGCCTTGTTGTGGGGAAATTGCACTTTTTCGGACAGTTCTGTGGTTAGCTTGAAGTCTTCGCCTTGAGCCAAAGACACCAAATACGAAACTATTTTCCCCAAAAAAATCATGTTCTACTATCAAACTTTTTTCTTCTTCAAATATGTTCTTTATTAGACTGTTGTTATCAAATAAGTGGGAGGGAAAAACATCGGGGGTCACCGTGCTTGTTTCCCCACAAACTGCTACGAAAGGTGGACATGGTTTTGAGATCGCACGGCAGGTTGGATAATTTGCGCGGCGGGGACTGGGGCGAGATACAAAATATAGCCCATCGTTTTCGAAGTATGCACTCGAGATCAAGCTTGTTTTCGGTTGTTTTTATGTGTTTGATATCGCCAACACAGAAATTCAAACTTGAAAAGAATACATTAAATGCCAAGGAATGAGGTAAGTCAAGATTTGATGAGATTTTGGAGTTATGAATCCTTATTTTGGACTATTTTGTAGCGCCGGCGTTCTGTTTAATTCCAGTGAGCCAGGGTTCGATTTTTTTGCTTTTGCACAATAATGCCTGACAAAGAAACTTGAAGAAAAGACTATTGATTCCTATTCTTCATATGTTCGCTTGTTTGGTTTCTATACACAGCAAAATGTGAATTCAGCAGCAAACTTCGTGTTTACATCAAAGACTGGTCTCCCTCGCGTAGTTCTGGTGCTACGGTGGGTCTTATTTGTTCCAGAAATATTCGTCTCTCCACTCTCTGACTTTGAACAACATATGTACAGTAGCGATCCCAGGCCAGATACTGGCTCGTTAATGCAGTTGGAGAGCCGTAGAACTGTCCACAGACTTCACAGCCCCAATAATCCAAAGCCGCAGCCAGGACATTGTGAAAAACCACTGCAGACTTCGGGATCACGCACATTTCTTTAATTTTCTTGTTTTTCGATAGCAAACCAGGAAGCTGTCAGCCGATATGCGGCATTATTATTGCGAATAAAAGCTTTAGCTCTGCAAAAGTGGCCCTTGCTTGTACTTTTCGCGCTAGTGGGAAGAACCGCCGCCATCTTGGATGTCTCAATGTTATACGCAGTAGAGGGTGCGCAGTGCAAAACAAGGGAATTACCTTAATATCATCAATGAACACATCAACCATACTTACAAAAGCAACAAAAAATAGAAAAATTCAGGGTAATGTGTTCTAATGTGGCCATTTATAAAAATTTCCTTCTATCTTTTTTATGTATTATTCTTAAAAAAACAATGGAATTGTAACGGTGAAGAATACAACGTATTATGATTAAATCTTTATTCTGCATATGGCGTATGACTTGACAAAAAATGGTGATTTAGACTGACCTACGTTTTTGCTATTATCATTACAGCCGTTACTTAAGGGAACTGGAATAACATTACGGTAATTTTGTATATTATGATTGCGCCATATCTACGAAGCAAAGGCATCAGCAACTTAACAGAGTCATCATAAAGGCGATTATGTCATATCACTTACAAGTTCGAGGGCTTTAAAGGACGTTTAATAGGACTCCATCAATTTGGACAAACTACATGATAGATTCAATTTTAGTATTTGTTGCTAAGCTGAGGTTTGCTAAATCGATGTCTTGAAACAATCATTTTCTTTAATACCCTCACAAATGTTCTTTATTTCCAAAGTAAAGTCAACTTAGTCTAAGTCAAAACCGGACTCTTAAACTCTGAAATTAATTTGAATTATAATTGAAAGAGTACCTGGGTGGAACACTGAACAATCTTCGAGGTAAATATCGACTCTGTTTTTCTAGCCTCGACCTTGTAATTAATCTAAACTGTCCGTTCAGCGCATGACTTTACACAATATTAACGACCGATTTAAGCAATATTTTACTCATCAGTTACGCGTGTCTTTAGGTCCATGTGAAAGATTCTTTATGTATTGAATTCGACGCAAAATGTGACAAATTTGGATAAATTGACATTTGCATATGGAGCAGCCAAAACTTGTGCTAATGAATTGATACAATAAGTTGGTTTTCCTTTTTTACGTCTGCCGGAATATTCGAGCTCGAGAAAGCATTTTAAATGTTTTAACCAAAAAAATTACACAAAAAGTAAAATATGTCATACCATTTCATCAAAACTCAAAGCAGCAGGTTCATATTTCATTAGCAATGTAAAAGAAACAAAGAAAAGCCTCTCTTAGTAGGGACGAGGCACTGGACTTGCCAGCTATTTTTAATCCTTTCCTAGGAATATGTAACAACCTTTCTGTTACGTAACTTGACATTTTACATCGTTGATGAAGTTCGAGCAATTTGAACAAAATATTCGATTTTCTTTTAACTTGTTTGTTTCTCTGAGGTTTGAAATTTTTATCCTAAATGTTTTGGCCAGAGAAACATTTCGTGGTAACATTTCGTCTTCTGCCGCTGTTTCAGGCAGTTCATTTATATGTATTGCTGGGTTATAGTTTCAGCAAAAAGTTATGTAACCGCAAAACAAATTATTCGTTTTCCTGTTTTAATTAGTTTTTTAGCTGTTTTTTTAGCTGCCGTGTGTGGGACACACGGCAGGATGCGTAACCAGTGGATAAACATTTTCTCAACCTAGGTAGCAAATGTATAAGAAAACAGAGACTTAAACTCAGTTTACTACCTAAAAATTGTCTACGTGATAAACAAGAGCAAACATTGTTCGTGTAATTAACAGTTATATTAAAAAAAATGTATTCAATAAAAAGGACAATATTGGAGAGCGAAAGCACTACCGAGACGGTAAGGATAAGTCTAAAAAGCAATGTTTGGCCAGAAGACATAACGTAAAATTCCGAAAATAAGCCCCGGGGCATATTTTTGGAGGGGCTTATGTGCGGAGAGAAATTTGCGTTTCAAAATCGATTGGGCTAGCTTATACTTGGAAGGAAATGTACCGTTTTTGCTTTGCTTTACTTTGTATATTTGAGGGTAATTTCTAATTACAACCCCCCAGGGGGCTTATATCGGAAGGGCAAAGTAAAGGAGGTTTTTTGCGTTACGAGTTTGGAGGGCTTATATTTGGAGGGGCTTATACAAGGAGGGGCTTATTTTTCGAATTTTACGGTAACCGACTAGCCGAAAATACACAAAGCGTAGCTATATCTGGTTGTTGATGAACACAACTTGATAACAGTAGCAAAGGAAAATAGTTTGCTGGTCAAGAAGTGCAATTTCCATCGGGAGCTAAACTACAACTGTGAGCTAATTCTGCTTTCACATATAGCAATACATTGAGTGACAAGGCAGGCTAATTCAAAGACTTTGCAAGAAAATTATTCTTGTCAGGGCCTGGCAAAGCTACAGCATTTTTTGAAAAAAAAGAAAAAAAATCTATTACTAATGTGACTTAACCGCAAAATTTTCTGTCTGAAACTGACTTAATTCACTCCATAACGCCTACACTTCTTGATTCTCCGTGATAGGATGCCAATTATCTATGTACATATCACGTGTCGCCGCAACCTGAGCCCCGAGGGAAAAGTAAAAACAAAATAAAGCACCGTCACGAAAGTGAAAAAAAAAAAAAAAATATGAGCAGAAAACAATGCTTTGAGTTTAGTCAGATCCAATACCGGAGGGTATTATGAAGAGGTTCAATATAAATAATGTTATATTTATCCAAATGCAGATCAACTAATTGGCATCATGCGATGTCACTTAAATGCTGAAAATTACAAGAAAAGTAGAGAGTGCACAGAGCAGACTGAGATCACGTCAAGAGAGGAGTGTGCTGAAGACATAAAATAGCAACTCCTGACCACTTGTAATGGCGGCCATCGTTGGTCATTACAACTTCTGGAACTTAACAAGCGAGAAAGCTTTGCGAGATGCATGGCTGCATCTAGAAAATGTAAATTCTCTGTCGCTTACCAGTTTTGTTCTGTCAATAGTCATGGCGCCCATAATAGTGCTTGGCAATGTGCTGGTCTTGTTAGCAGTTTGGAAAGATCCGCTCAAAAAACTTCGATCAGCACCATCTAATTTTATTCTGGTGTCCATGGCTGTCGCTGATCTGTCAGTTGGGTTAGTTGTTTGTCCAATCACAGCTTATTGGGGCTGGGTAATATTTGACAAAGGAACGTCCGTCTTTGAACTCTCCGTTATTTTCGCAATCAACGTGTTTTCTGTGAATGTCAGCTTCGGCCACATGTTCCTGTTAACAGTGGATAGACTTTTGGCCGTGATCAAACCGCTCCAGTATCGTGTTATAATAACAAATAAACGGGCAGTCATTGCAAGTTGTATTTGCTGGATCTATTTTTTGGCCTTTGGATGTTTATTTCTGATGCTGAGGGATTATTTTGCCATAATGGGAGCACTCGACAATGTGCAACTTCTTGCTATCCTTGTGAGCATGCTTATTATGTACTCTGTGATCATGATTCGTTTTCACAGATATTCAAAAACAAGATTAAATAAACCAATTCATTCCCGAAACAGTCTACTTCTCATCGTCAAGAGAGAAAGAAATCTCTTCAAAGCAATTACCATAGTCATCTGTGCATTTCTTATTTGCTACTTACCTTCGTTCATAGGGCTGATTTTGATATACTTATGCAAACCATGCCACTCTCATTTGGCCTCGTTTATGACCTTCTTTGGATTTTCAACCTGTTTAACGCACTTAAACTCGGGATTGAATCCGATTCTATATTCGTGGCGGCTTCCAAAATACAGAGAAACATTCAAGTACCTTTGGAAAAAGAAAGCTTCGATGGTGAATGGTCAGAAAAATAAGAACAGCAGTGAAAACGTTTATAATACAAAACTCTAGTAACAACAGAAGTTCCTGTTACTTTGGAGATTTAAGTGGTCACACAACTGAACAACAGTTGCGACCTTTTCTATGCACTTTTACTTTCTTCGGAAGGAGTATACTAGCCACCGGGGAGAGAGTGTCTTGACACAGTTTGGTTTTTAAAATCAGGACACTATTGAGGACATAAAGGGGGCAAGGCCTCTTCAATGTGCCTCCCTAAACTGTGGAACTCACTACCTTTAGATTTGTTGAAGTCACCATCTTTGTCTGTTTTTAAGAAAGGACTGAAACATATCTTTTTCGCAATTTTTAGAGAGTATATGTAGCTTAAAAATGTATCATATATCGATACTCATAGAGTGTAATCCTTGTTGATTCATATTTGATTTGGACATGATTTCTTTTAAAATTAAACCTCGCATCTAAAGTTTATTTAAATTTAAAAGAGTCTCATTTAATCCTTAGGAAATTTCATTTAAAGTTCTCACGGAAATCCATTTGATCTTCGATTAAATTATGGTATAAAACTTTGACATTTTCATTTAATTCATTCTATCCATTTAAATTTAAACTTTGGAATTCCCATTTAAAATTTACTGAAAAATGTCATGTTTTAACTGCTGAATTTTAACTTAATCCTTGAAAATGAAACGTTACAAATTTCTTTTACACTTACCAATGTAAATTATATTTAAACTGTGAAAGTAAATTTCATTTAATCTTCCTGGGGCGAGCTCGGCGGGATCACGTGCTCAGGTCACATGGCAAGATCACATGTCGTATCCTCGGCTGCCATTTTGTTTGGCGCGATTTCTGAACGATTCTACGTCCCTTTGGCTAGTTTGGAAAAGAAAATATTAAGCTTCACCAGCGTAGTCAAACAAAAGTCTGAAATGTCGGACGAGGTAGAAATATTTTTGAAGTACGTATTGGACAGATCCCAAGAAATAAATGGCAGCATTCATCAAGAAAATAGAGGGGATTGTGAGTACGTCCTTAGCGAACTGCTTTTGCACGTAGATTTATTGGACAAAACAGTGCACTTGCATGAAATTGGAAATCCGTCTCTTGACTATCAGGATAAGACAAAATGGAAAGAACTGGAACGTGTCTATTCTGAAGTTTAAAGGGAGTTTGTATGCCTTTATAATCACGGTTGTTATCAACAATTATGTTTTTAAAGTGCAGTGCAAATAATTTGGCAGAGACAGTCTTGGAACTTTTGAAGGATGCTATCAAGAACTTTCGAGGCCTATGGCCATCACGTATTCGCGTAGATCGTGGTGTTGAAAATTTTTTGATTTGTGATGAAATGGTCACCCACTGGGAATTCTTGTATATAGTTTTGCTGGCATGAAAAATTGTGTTTGTGATATTGCAAACCTTTCAACGGGAACACGACCTTTAATACAACATATGACAATAACACGGTTTAAAAGATTTCTTTTGCAATGCAAGTAGCAAACAAATTATAGAATACTACTTTGAAAAGTTTTCTAAGAAATTTCCCCACCTTTCTCATTTTTACATTTTTTCACCAACTGAAATTTAACACAGTATTATTAATTAATTGTAAGACTAAACCCTTTCAGCCCTAATTATGAGCAGCACATGTCTCTGAGCAATACACTGAATAATGAATTTGCATAAGCTCAAATATTGTAAAAAAGGTCAACAAAGGCTTATATTATTATTGCTTACAAGTCCACTGAGAAAATTAATGTTTAAGGGGGCAGAAACGAGGATATAAATGTTGATATTAAGGCTAAAAGGATTCTTAGTAACATGGTGCTAATAACTTTGACACTAATATCAAATATTCAAACAAAGTTGGTAATATCAGTTTCCTTTAACCTTGATTAAATAAAATAGTTCTTATTTGTAACAACAACAATATGAATTTCACTCCACTCTTGTAATATAAAATCCAATATTTTCAAGAAGCTGGTTAGGTTGACAAAGAAAAATTTTTGTTGTGAACCTACCCTATAGTGCCACTCTCAATCATAGCCAGTACAATCTGTTTTCCTGGATGGAATAGTTTCAGGTTGTCTGCTTCATTTAACATTCGGTTGACAGTGATGGAGCATTTCGCAGACCTTAACAATGTTGTGGTATTTGTGATTGATGGTTTAGATGCAGCTGTTTAGCCGGGGGAATAAATGGCTGTGGGAAGTTTTGAATTACCTTATTACATGATATGTTGACACTTAATTTTAGCGAATTAAGCGATTTTTCTAAAAAAAATCGCTAAATTAAAATGGACCAAAATAAAGTGTCGCTAACTTTAAATCGTCGGTAAATTAAAGCGAGTTCAATGTGACATAATGTTGGTCAGTTTCACACACATATGGATGGATACAGTCTTATCTTTCCGGAAGGATCCAGTTGGTGAAGATCGGAACTGAGCGCTCGTCAAGCCTTTCAGGAGCTGCATCTCGAAATATGGTAAGCCTGAGTAATTATTGTATTTATATTTATTTTCATGAAGTCGAGCGCAGTTTAGGCTGCATTCATTATGTATGCTACAGGGAGGGGGGGGGGGGGGGGGGGGGCAGAGGATTTTTTTTCAGCGGCTCGTTTTTTTATATCCCCCCCCCCAAGGTCCATACAAATTTTCATAATCCCCCCCCAAGCAATCAGCCGAAAGATGAATACCCCCCCTTCCTCCCTCACAAGAAATATCAAAATAAATATCTGTACAATGGTACACTATATATGTGTGAAATTTCAAGAGACATGTCTAATAAGAATATCGAGAGAGCTTTGACTGTTTATGTCATACCTATGCCAGCCATGCAGTCTAAGTAGCGCGAATTAGGTATAGATAGCCTGCCATTTCGTGTACGAGTACTACCAGGAGTATTGACAGCAACCTCCGTTTCACTGTCACTCTTGTCGACAAAAGCAACAACCTCATCATCATCATCACTCTCACTATCATACTCATCCACGGATTCATCTCTGCTGTTGCCATCCTCTCCACCCTCGTTTTCCGGCCGTTCAGCACCATTCCTCTTAAGTGCGACATGTGCACTGGAGGATGATGATGCGGAGGATATTGATGATGATGACAATAATGATGATGACAATGATGATGATGACAATAATGATGAGGATGACAATGATGAGGATAACAATGTTGCTGGTGACAAGGCTGCTGATGATGATGATATTGACAATGATGTTGGTGACTTATGAGATTGACAGTGTTGAGGATAATGACAAAGATGAGTGAAAATGACAATGTTCTACATTTTATGGTCATATCTTTTTCTTTTTTAACCTTAATGGCTTAATTATTTGTTGTCTTGACAAGTGGCAGATATAGCAGGGGGTGCACTGGGTGCATGTGGACCCCTTTCAAACTGGTACAGAAAATTCATTGCTGGTTTTCAGCACGGTCACGCCATTCAAAATAGATGAAAATAAAAATCAAAACCATTTAATAGCTGGAAAATGAAAGGAGGTACATAGGGAAAGACCGTCGCCAAGATTCAGGTCAGAGGAATATTTCGTATACGAGATATCCGAAGAAATGTTTTACCCAAATTTATAGAGATTTGTATGGAAACGCCATGCTGGTGCTCACCTGGATGAGCTCCAACATGGCGGACGGAAACCAACAGAAACATCTGTTACCGAGTTTTGCTACAAAAGCGTGAATTTATTCTTCGAGAAACTCATAAACATTAAAATAATACTTTTTCCAGTACATGAACTGTTTAGATGGCAAAATTTCCTGAAATAAGTCATTTTTTTAACCTACATGACAGCTCTCTTGGCCATCATGTAAATGCCGCGTCACGCAAAAGCTTAGAAATTCAAGCGTACTCTATCACAAAACCAAGAACCCTTTTGAAGCGAAAATTTGTTTGACAATTAGTTTTCAGCTGCTCTAATGCATCGTGAGAGTAAAATCTCGGTAGGATGGATAGTTTTTTAGTTTGAATTTTAGTGAGGTCATGTGAAAACCAACAATTGAACATTTAAATAAGTGAACATTTGTTGTTCAATTTCATAAAACTGTGCGCACTGTCGAATTACATTGTTTTCTTTTGCATTCATTGATTCAATAAAGTTGCACTGCTTAGACTGAGGTTGCATTAAATGTTTCCATTTCAGATGTTTTACTTTCTATACTGTATCGACACATTACATCTACAGGCCAGGCACACTTCTTGAAAAATTTCAAAATAGGTACTATAGTCTCTCAGAATAATAGAGGTACCCTTGTTGCTTACAATCGTTGCTTATCATTTCTTTTTTCACTTTTTAAAACTATTGCAAAAGCTAGACAGAATCTTACAAAAAATAAGCATCCCCCCAGGAAATATTTAAACAATTTTCATATCCCCCTTTTTTTGCTCTAAAAATTTGAGAACCCCCCCTAAAATCCTCTGCCCCCCCCCTGTAGGATACATAATGAATGCAGCCTTATGAGGCTAGTTTATGCACGTTTGTATTAAGATTTGAGACACTGATCTGACCTAGTATGAGGTTTGATATAAGCTTAAAGAACTTTAAAAAGCCTTTAGTCGATATTTCATCGCAAATAGAAAGAAAACCGTTCCGACGAATATTTAGGTATTATTTTGGTCATAGAAAGAAAGCTTAGAGCGATTTTCTTGTCGCGAGTTCATCTTTGAAAACAGCAAACACCGGGAAGCCGGCGGCTTAAACTTAAACTTAATCTTTAAGCTTAAAGACTCAGGATTCTTAGTTGTTTTCGTGAATGAAACTTGTTGTCTCTGTAATTGTTCTACCGAATTATATTTCTGATCTTTTATTTATTGATAGTTCTCTCGTGCAATTTTCATCGCTTTGCCGTTTGTTTTCACTCGTTCATGAACATCGCTTCCAGGAATTCTATCTGCCTCGCCTATCAAACGCTTTTAAAGATTACACGTCGTCATAAAACTATCAATAAAAAATAAACTTAATAAATTCTTTATTATGTTGAAGCGTAACTCTTTAAAAATTTCTTTGCAAATTTGGCGCTTGTCAAAATTAGAAGCGGCTGGCCGTATAGGTGATTGGAAATTTTTTGAACGGTTTCGTTAAAAGCCCACGCGTGCTTCGATGGTCCTGAATATTGAATGAATGCAATTTGTCTTGAGAAACTGTGAAACTGACTGACAATTGTCTGAGGTCTGTATGATAAAAACAGCGCCTCATAGTACTCTTTCACCTCAGATGTGATGTATATAAAGTATAAAAGGTTGGTTTGCACGCACCCAGATTTGTGGGCAAGATTTTGTAAAGTAAACTTGTCGAACGCAAAAATTCGTGCTGCAATAATTTCTTTCGTTCAGATATTGGTTTTTATCCAAAAAATGCAAAAGGATGGTCCTGAAGTTTTCGTAACGGACACACTGAGGTTTAAAATATATGTAAGGAAATTGAACGGAAAATATTGAATTTTCAGACTGAGCAATAAAAAGCGTTTGAAGCAAAAAAACATGAGTCGCATGGCCATTCGGCACTGAAAGCAACGCGATATTCTTATAATTACCAAGACGTGAAAAGCAAAAGATGATGCAAAAGTTTCTCTGTTTGTCACCATTGCATGTTTGCACTATCAGACAATAATGAGTGACAGGTGTTTGAAGACAAATTATACCGACAATTATTGTTTGAAATAATTTACGACCATTCACTGAAAACAAACTAAACGATACGTTTAATATTTCCTAAAAATTGTGTACTGCCGATTGTTCATGAAAGTTAGCAACCAAATAATCTCTGTTTTACAGTGCTAAGGGCTATTTTTTTTTATCAAACAATGTTCACGAATGGTTTGAGGACAAATTATTCAAAGCTGTTACTGTTAAATAGATGTATTGTTTATTCACAAGGAGCAAACTTGATCTATTGTAAAATGTGCCAAAATATAACATTTGAATTCTAGCCGTTTTTTTCTAGCCTGAGAAAATGGCCGACATTTCGCGACGCCATCAATGGTTTTCCCGCCAAATAACGTCTGAGGAATTGGCGCAGAAATTCTATACGGATGAGGTGTCACTACCCAGATCTGGATAGACTTCTGATTGGTTGAAATCTTATGATGTGACGATTGAAATGAAACCTCTCTCGCAGCAATTTCACCTCTCGGTATTGGATTTTCAACATTGGACGAAGTAAAATTTGGAAGTTATATTGGCCACCTTTTGCAGAGAAATGGTAAAAGGGTTAAAATATTTATACCACAGAGAACTCTCTGTACTGATGGGAGACTAACGTTGTGATAAGCCTGTTAATGTCCTTCGAATAGCTTTCCAAATAGTAACTCTTGAAAAAAAAAAGGAAAATGGAACTTCATCGGACAAACTCTACTTTGAACTGCTTCAGGAAGGTAACCTTCTCAGTGTAAGTATGTCTGTGAGGGGAAAGTAGACTCTATTAACAGCACCCTGTCATTGGTGTAAAAGTTGGCCTTTAGCACTCCAGACATTTTTTGCTACCAAAATTTGTTACAAAAAATCTAATTAAATTGCATAATTTTAAAAAATTACTTTTAATTGTGGCGAGACGAAGAGGGTAGCGAAATCAACGACTTTTGTCTGAGACAGGGTTAGGGTTTGAACCCTTGGCAGGAATCCTCTCAATACTATAACTTCCTTTAGTTCTCCCCGACCCCACCGTATCTCAGGAATTTGAAGGCGTATGTACGATTAAGACATTTTCTTAAAACAATTGAAATGAATTTTGCGTTCTTTATTCCTAATGAAATTTTCATGCATATTTTGTCATTAAAAAAGAACTTTCTTTGGTTATGCTTCAGGATCAGTTAACCGTCTCATGGAAGAAGGCTTGGACTCTTAAATAATAAGAACAAAAAGAAATTCAACAAAAAGAAGGTATAGTGACTTCATATTTTATTGCTGCAACATGGAATTTAGCTGTACAACTTTCCTATCTTCTTAAAATTCCTATAAGGAGTCTTCCGCACAATTTTGAGAAAGTCAACTACTGTAATCAAAAGTTAAAAATTGTTCACAAGTACACACCACGACCACACCCAACACCTACTTATAACTACATTCAGTACATTTAGGCCACTACGAATTACAATGAATACAGAATGATTTACTTTACAAGTGGCTGAAACTTATACGAGCAGCATTAATAATTCGAAAGAAAGTCAATCACTGGTTGTCTTTCTTTATGTAGTCTTCTTCCATGGTACCTAGCATTTTTCGTCCCATCTCGTTGAATATTTTCAGCATTTCTCTTTTTCCACTGATTCTACAATTAGGGTCAGGCCTACATCTCCCAAGAGTATCCTTCCTTTGGCACCTAGAACAACTTCCCGGTGGGAGAGTTTCTATGAGGCAACGACAAAAGCGGCAACAATAATGATCAGCAGGAGTGTAGGCTTCATTTCTTCTACAGAAAAAAAAGCATTCAAAAGATTTATGGATTACTAGTCTGTTTTTTCTTAGAAATATATCTCTAACTCACAACTTAATCTCATTGAATTCGTTTAGAAACAGACTGCAACAAAGCAAGAATAGAAGTAAAAATTATAGAAACTGCTCTTAACGATTGCAAAAAGCACCACGTCCCGATACGAGGAGTAGGATCAGTCTAGACTGGGAGGTAAACGAATCTATTCAAAACGACAAATTGACTTTGGCACTCGTGATTGAGAGAAGCCGTTTTATGGCAATAAAAGACATAAGCCAAAAATACTGTTGTTGGATTGATTAAAAAAATGTTTAAATCATTCAGTTATGTGCTATAACAAATCGGTTAAAAACAGCCATTATATAAATAGAATTCTTGTAGTAGCAGTCCTGGCTTAATGAAAAACTGGCAGACAGTCCCTCTTTGACCCACCTTAGTGCTCTGCGAGATGAAAGCTCTAATAGTCACAAGCTGACAGGATAAAGTTCAGCGACAGAATGATAAAAGTTGTGTGTATCCTCTTCATAAATAGAAACGCAAAGAAACTATGTCACTCGGTGAGCCTGCGCAATGAGTTTAGTTCAACTGCGGAATGTAGAGTGTTCTCACTCATGTGGTGAGCATTTATGGAAATTTATTGTAATGAATAAAAGCATTTACATAAGAAGAGAGTTGAACATCCACAGGATTGGCTTGGTACACCAACATAGCGGAATAGCGGAGGTTTCATTGTCTTGGAAGATTACAATGGCTGTTGTGAGATCTTGTGAGTACTCTCTATATCTGTTACAATACCAAACTTAACGCGCGAGCGCATTTTACCGCCAGTTGAATGAATATATGAAGAGAGAATGTTGTATACTATAACTTTCACGGAACGTAAAAAAAGTGGTTGTCAAAAGTTCACGAATTGGTAAAGTTATAACAGATTGGAAGAAAGAAAAATGTTGATTAGCACGTGTCGAGGTGTTCTCTAGTTGTTGTTAGGGACCTTAAGCAACCTAGTCGACGAGCCGAGTGGACGCCGACCGGAAGTGTTCTCACGAAGCCGGCAACTTCTGCGCATGTCAGTGATGTCGTCCACATGGCGTTCAGGACGTGACATCTGTTGATTTGCCGTCCTCAGGTGAACGTGAGCATTCAAAGCAATCTTTGACGTTTCTGTGCCCATTTTACCTTGTTTAATACCAATGTTTGAAAAAAGGAAACCTTTTTTGTACTTTTTGCCGAAGGTTGGGCAGTTGGAGGAAAGATTTCGAGAGATTTTCGGTAAACCGTGGTTGTCAATGGCTTCGGCGGGAAAGAACCTGTGAGTAAAAGTAAAATGGTTATGTTCTCCTTAAATGCTTCTGAACTGTAATCCGTTTCCAGAAGCACTATTTAACTCGAAAAGGAAAAGGCGTTGATATTCGGGACCCTTGCATGAAAGAGACCGGTTAAAAATTCCAAGGAAAATCTCTCGAAGCATTTTCATCCACACTGTTATGTGTTTTGAAATGTACATGTCTACCTCTCGAAAGCAAGATTTTCACTATATTTGGTATATACTGTTTCCGGTAAACTTGATCAACGTGAACAGAGTCGTATATCCGTAGTAGATAAATGAATGGGACTGTACGGAAATCTTGCCTCCAGCAATTAAGTCCTGTAAAATGTATAAGACAACAAAACCAGTTCTGTACTGTTTGATTCTCGATTGATTCGATTCAAACCTTTTCATTTGATAAACGGTTTACTGATTTAAATCCTTCGGAGAGTAGGAAAAGTTCTTCCTCGTTAATTGTGTTGTTCTCATCGCTAAACTAAAGAAGTAACTCTCGTATTTCTTTAAACGAAGCCATTCAGTGCAGTCCACCTACTTCGGCGACGAGCCGAGACGGGAACTTGCTTAAACATTTGTTTTTCCCGCTTTGGACGACGTTCTCGACCCAAACCTCACTCGTCTACTCTCGTCGTCGTCCACAAACTCGTCCTGGCTGCTTAAGGTCCCTGTTGTCTTTCTACATAATATCCCTGTAATTCCTATAAATGCGCTAATAATTTTGAAACCGCTAAATGTTTATTATAAGTTCTGAAAATGAAATCCCCGAGATAAATACTCGTTCTTTATGGTCCTCCTGGCAAATTAAAGCCTTCAATAGGATATTTTCACCGGAGAAGAGAGGTTTCTTGCTCATTGCAGCAGAATAAAAATAACACCAGCCTGATGATAACTGTTAATAAAAATTTTTTAAACACAAGTTAGAATGAAAGAAAACAATAAAGAAAATAATTAGAAAAGGACAATATTATCTTTCCTGAAGTAATTCATTAGATAAGAGTAACTCCAAAAATCAATTTTTAACGTTTTTGTACATTGGAGGAAAATCGGTGATAGACAACACCAAGAAAAACAACGAATTGACTTTTTCACAATAAGTAATTTTTTTTTCAATGAATGCAAATTTCATTGCGTGCTGCAGTAGGTGGTGTCGTCTAGATATCAGTTTTGTCTTGCAAAACAATTCTTTTTATCAACCATATATACATTTAAAAAAAATAGAAAAGTATAGGCGAAATCATTATATCTTATACTGATTTTGCTGAAGTTTTTTTCGGAGACTTTGGTCTAAAATTGCATTCACCAGTCTATTTATAACAAAAGTGAACGAGAACTATTGAATTTTCAGACAGAAACGAAAAGTGTTTAAAGACAATGAAAATAGCTACTTTTATTACACAGGCCCAAGGTCCATTCACTTAAAGCAAGGTGAAATGATATGGTATAATTTTTATACAAACAGCAGACTTACCTAAGGAAAAACAGTAACAGTAGTAAGCTGACGATCCCAAACTTTGTTTTTTATCTGAATATGACAAGAAAAGCAACTTGTATGTCGGTCTTATCTGATAATAATCAAGAGTCTAGAAAGGTGTTTAAAGACAAATTAAACTGCCAATTGTTGTCTAACACAACTTAAGAACGCGGTTTACTGAAAACAAACTCGACAATCGTTTAATAATAACCAAAATATGTGTACTAATAATGCCCCCCCGGCCCCACCACCTTTCGTCCTGAAAGTCAGCAACCAGACAAACTCCGTTTTAAGTCCAAAATGCTAACTATTATTCATCAAAAAAGGAAAACGAATGGCTTGAGGGAAAATTATACAAAACTTTTGTTTCTTGATATATGTTTTCTACATTGACTTTTGACAAACGTTATCCTGTAAAATGTGCCAACGTATAACATTGGAATTCTATTCGTTTTTTCTAGCTCGAGAAAACTACTAACATTTCGCGACGCCATCAACTGTTTTCCCGCTAAATGACTTCTAAGAAACGAGTCCAGAAATTCAATACTGATGAGGTGTCACTACCCAGCTGTGCGTAGAGCTTCTGATTGAAATGTTATGGTGTGACGATTGAAATGAAACTTCTTTAGCCCTCGCGCTCTGGCATTTTCAACATTGGACGAGATAAATTTGAAATTTATGTTGGTCACCTTTTGCAGAGAAATGGTAAAAGGGTTAAAATCAGGAGGGAAGGTAACTCTATTGTTTTCTCGAACAACTCCGCCTGCCAGTATGACGTCACATAGTAACGGGCAAGAGCCTCGGGTCGCTTATGCAAATTAGCAAGGGATACGACAGCTATTTGGATGAGCGAGGTCGAAGAAAAGCTAAGAAGGTAGTAAATATCACTATATATCGCTTATTTGATCGAATTTGTGTGAGCTTTGGTGTTGCTATAATCTGCTTGAGTAAACCGTTTTGATATTTTTTGTTTGTGATTGTATAATTTTGTTAATTTGTTTTGCGGGCCGTGTTGCTGATCGCCATCTATTTCACGGGACAGGTGTGTGCCCAATACACTATTAAAATGCTCTAATACAACAAGATTCAGTGCTCACAGTCTCTCACAAATACCTGTCATTTAGTTTACATACATACATACATACATACATACATCATTTATTTGTTTACGCAGGTCAAAATAAGGCAGCATAAAGCTGATGTGGACATTTCAACGCTACAGCTAAGCGAACTTGAGAGGAATGATATGGGGTTCCACTAGCTCTGAAGAGATGAAAATACGCACATTGTAAAGTATAGTGCATCCTTTGACGAACCTCCTATTGCTGTTTCTAAACTCCTCAATCTTGCTGTGCACTGGCCCTCAAAAGTGTCACCGTTCGGTATGATTGCCCGTAAAATTTACTCGACGATACAAAGGAATCTTTAAAATGCATTACACCACTGGACATTTCATTCCAAAAAGTACTTAAGTGTAATTTTTTATAACAATAGAAATCTAAATTTCTCCAAATCCAAGAAATCAGAACAGTATTTCCGTGATGAAATCGAAATCACTGGCGCGAGACGAAACGTCATACTGGCAGGCGGACTGTATCATAGATTTCCTTGGAGTCACCTCCCCCCCACGGGATATTAAGAGATATATTTCCGAGAAAAAAACGGACTGTTAATCCATTTTAGTAGATAAAATGAGTTAAGCGCTTTATTTTTTTCTAGAAGAAATGAAGTTTACACTCCTGCTGATCACAATTGTTGCCGCTTTTGTCGTTGCCTCTAATGCTTGCCCACCGGGAAGTTGTAGGTGTCAAAAGATGGATTATCTTGGGGGATGTAGAACCAGTGGAAAAATTAAATTGTTGGAGAAATTCAACGAGATGGGGCGAAAAATGCTACGTACCATGAAGAAGATAACATAAAAAAAGACAAGCAGTGATTGACTTTCTCTCAAAGTGTTAATGCTGCATGTATAAATCTTAGCCACTTGTAGAGTAAATCATTCTGCATTCATGGTACTTAGTACTGGCTCAAATGTATTGATTGTAATTATAAGTAGGTGTAGGGTGTGGTCGTGTGTACTTGTGAACAATTTAACTTTTGATTACAGTGGTTGAATTACCCACAATTTGTGCAGAAGACTCCTTATAAGAATTTAAGAGAATAGGAAAATTGTAGATCTAAAATTCCATGTTGCAGCAATAAAATATTTACTGTCTGAAATCACTATACCTTCTTCTTGTTGAATACCCTTTCGTTCATATCATTAAAGAGGCCAAGCGTTCTTCCACGAGACGGATCTGAATAATTTTAAAATATAGAATAATTTTAAAAGGATAAACCAGTGAGCAGCACCTCTGCGAACTTCTTAAGTTGTAAAAAACTTTTATTTTCTCCTACGCGTTTCGTGTGACTAGCGCACACTTCATCAGGGAGTTTTACAATACAACTAAGTGTACCTGTATATATACCTAAAAACACAACATACCTACGGATTTGCGTATAGAAACTGCAAACCTCGTGGTTATACGTATAGGAAACAGGCGGGAAAATATTTGCAAGGTGTGACATGTTTGTAATGTTTTGGGGCCCACAGTTTTAGCTAAAACTGTGGGCCCCCAAAATATATCTTACTTGCATAGATTAGCTAAAGTTACAGTAGATTTGTAACAGACAGTGCAGTCCAAATCTGGTAATATTTGGTTAATAGCATTCTTGATACGTGCGTGACTGCAGTTAAAGGTGGTTTTGAAGACAATAGTCTTATTCCCCCCTATACCGTGTTTAGATTTCGGGGCTAGCCATCTCCTCCTATCACTGTATCGTATTTCGCGAAACAGCGGGAGCAAGAAACAGAAAGGATACCCTCTCACTCGTAGCCGTTTCCAGAACTTCTCCCTAGTCTCAGAAAAAGACTGAAAGGATGAGCTGTTTCTAGCATATCTCATTAATTCCCCCTTAATAAAGGCCTTCTTATTGCTAGAAGGGTGGAACGACTCGAAGGGTATATAGAGATATTTGTTTAAAGGCTTTGAAAAGTTGAGAATTGCAGTACACTAGATGAAATATCTCTATACAGAAATAAATCAAGAAAAGAAATGCTACTATCGCTAATACAATAAGTAAGTTTTATACGATCCGTTTTGCTGTTGAGAGCACCTCGCAATTCTAGAAGGACATCTTTAGGACCGTCCCAGATACTAAAAATATCATCAATAAAGCGCCGATAAAGAGTAAGATAATTAGAATATTGTCCTACGATATATTTCTCGTGATGATACATGAAAGCGTTAGCTACCGTGACAGCAAATGGTGTTCCCATAGGGATACCATATTTTTTATGGAAGATGTCAGAGCTAAACTCCGTGGATAAATAGTTATTTGCTAAAACCAAACTAGCCAGCTGAATCAATAAGGGAGTTTCAGGAGCCTAAGCTTCGCGAAGTAGAAAATCGAGGGCTACCAGCTAGAGCTTTCTTGATATCCACATTGGGATAGAGAGAAACGACGTCCGCGGTGACAAGAAAGCAATTGGTATTAGGCAAAGCCGTGTGCTCCAGTAATTGGATCAGCTCACTAGAATCCCTAAGCACAGTAGGCATGCGTATTTTAGGTTTGACAAGCTCATCAACAAAAATACTAGTAGGCCTAGTGATAAATGAGTGAGAGGCAGCGATGGGCCTTCCAACCATAGGTGTCTTATGTATCTTAGGGATAACATAGAATTTAGCCGGTGTTACAAAATGATCGTAACTACGAAGGAATCTAGCCCGGGGGGGGGGGGGGGTACTCCCATTTATGGGCTATATAGGTACGTGCCGCGGAATAGGTTATGGTTTTTGAGGTTCTCGGTGCTTAAATAGGGTATCATGTTTGACCCTTTTGTTTCTGTATCCCTGGCGTGGTCCTTGGATAGGGTAGCTTAATTGTATTATCTAATACTGGAGTGTGAAAACGCCCGCCGGTTATGATTGCATATTATTAAACTAGGCTTATTCTAGTGTTTTATGCTTGATGCTATACATCCAATGTAATAGAGAAGAAATAACGTTTTCCTTTTCGTGCCATTAATAATTTTGTTTTTCCCTTGAATAAGGTGTCATTTTTCGGCTTTGGGCCTTAAAAAGGGTATCAGTATTTGCTTTCTTAGTCCTCAAATAGGGTTAGGGTTCACGAACCTTCGCGGCACACCCCTATCTCAAATTCGCGGGAGTACCCCCCCCCCCCGGGGAATCTAGCTACATTAGGAACGAGGAACTGACAGTAAGTTGACATAAGCTGTTCACGACACTTAATTACATTGCCACGATAAACATACCACTCCTCCAGGGTGACCTTAGAGTAAGAGAGGTCATCATACAGATGTCTGAGCGTTTCATTTTTCACCCAGTCCGTGGACAATAGCGCCGGGCCTAAGTTTTTGTCAGTGGGTAGAACTCTGACTGCCTGGTTGTTTTTTAGTTCCTTGAGTTCCGTCCTCTCCTGTCTTGTGAGGTTGTCCTTCCAGCGTGGTTTGCTTTCAGAGAAGTTCCTTCGTAAAGTTTCGCGCAAAAGAAAGAGCTTGTCTTCGAGTTCGGGGTTTTGACGCGGTGGATTCCAGCCTGTAGGGACGTACAATCGAGGATTAAAGTCTGGATCCTGCGGCTGATCGGCGAAGAAGTCTTTAAGGCGGACTCTGCGACAAAAGTCTTTGATTTGCAAATCAAACTGAGCTTCAGGGGCATGCCCAGAACCTGCGACTGCCGCTCAGTTAGTGACACATTAGAGAAGTTATGGATTTCCGTGTTTCGGGGAAGCAAGTCGTACAAGGGTCGTTTGGCCATTTTGAAGAGTCATTTCTCATAAACAAAGCGACTGTCTATTTTGCGGCCGGAACCTTTGCCCCTGGCGTTTTTTGACGACGAGCGAGGTCGACTAACTCGTCTACTCGGGTTAGATCCAGGTGATTTAGATCTTGCCCTCTGCTGTTTCGGATGTTTGGCCTGTTTTGAGCGACGATGCGGCGACTTGGGTTTATTCCGTCTGTGTGGCCGTTGTTTGTGATTTTCCGACCCATTTTCTCGACCCGAACTGCTAGAAAAAGAAACTTTTCGCCTATTTCTAGAACGATTGTTGGCGGCTGATGTTTCCTGCGTACGGTTAATCTCCTGACGGATGATTTCGCGAATGGATTGCTCAGACTGGACAAAAGTCTCACTCTGTTCCATACTTTCTTGTGTTTTGTTTTCCTTACGAGTAATTTCCGCTTTTAATGCTTTGGAAGCCCGGGCCACAGCACTTTCGGAGGATAACGTACTAGCAAACTTCATTGCCGAGTCAACTAGGCTATCTACCTGGTCAGATGTAATTTCTTTAAGTTGCTGAAGGTTGGACTTCCATTTAGCGATGGTGCCATCGATGTTTCTTGCTTGCAGGTCAATTGCTGCTTTCAGATCTTGAACATTACTGCTAGTCCAGGCATTTTATCGTCGGACCTGTAACTAATTGCAAAAGAAGCTTTCTCATCATTGACCAGTTAGAAATATCGCATACATGAACATACTAAAAGTCCCTAAAGATCCAAGCATGGGAACACCTCCAAACACGAGTCCCTTTTTCCCATAGCAAGAAAACGAGGCTGTCAACCGGAAGTTGCTGTTTAGCCTTTGTTATTGATATAAATCGAGCCGATTCGCCAAAACTAAGAATATACTCTTCAGAAAAATTATTTTAGGCCTTTAATCGTGAAAGAAGTTCCCAAAAATTTATCATCTGAATAAGTAAAATATTAAGGATTTTTAGAATCTGTGTACTCCTCAGCAGTGAGATCTGATTTTGCTGAAGCATTACAAAACAAAATTGCTTAAGACGCGCGACAAAAAAGTTCTATATAATCACCAGAAAACCCCTCTTTAATTCAATTCTACATGTGCCTTATACAAAATTAATTTTTAAATACGCTAGTCTTCCGAATCTTAACTTTGGTAGTCTACAGTGTTCGAAAACTTTGTGCACGAAGACTCTTTGCGGGCCGGCCGGGAACATTGTATACCATTCAGCATTCTTGCGACAAAATGCACCTCATGCTCCTAGCCTAAACAGGGGTCTTTTTTGCATGAGCATGCGCGAGCTGACTTGACAAAGAGCACGCGACCAGTGACAGCGACAGTGGTGCATAGTCGTAGGAGCCAAATTGTTTACTTTGAAAGCTTGCTTGACATTGAAATGGTAGCAGGAACTTAGGAGAGAGTTTCGTTGTACAAGATAAGTAAACATCTGGTGATTTAAAGTGGAGACTGATGCGCTGAACGAGGTGAAAGAGCAAGTTTCTCAAGGATATCTGACACGAACATGGCTGCTTGTTATTGTTTGGCGCTCGAATCGTGTCTTGATTCCCGTTCAAGAACCGCAAAGTTTGGCATAGAATGCATTGCTGATGCGTAGTTATTGAACAAAATGTTCTTTATTTAGTGTTTGTCTATAAATCGGATGTAAATTAGTTTCTCGATACCGTAGGGAATTTCTGTCAATAATTTGTTCATAGCTGATTTAGCCATATTTCGGGAGTGGATTTATAACGATCAGCGGGCGACTACCACGCCGTTATCAGTTGGAATAGAAAGTTGTTCCCTTAAGTATTTTAGCGATACAAAGTTTGTTTATCGGAAAATTGTAGAACTTCTTGTTTTTGCGTGGACTAACATTGTAATGCATTATGAACAGGAATATTCATTTAGCCAGAACTTAAGTGCTGTAAAAATTTTTAACTTTTGGTCGGCATCACATCTTTACTGTACTTCTTGGGAAACCTAACCGTTTGTTTCATCGAAATTGGTCATAAGATTCGACTTTAATTTCGGGCCTATTGAATACAGTTTTGACTGTGTCTCATTGATATTCATTTTTTTTATTTTTCGAGACATACAGAGTGACTACCACCAACATCTCACCAGGTGACTAATCTACGTCTCGTGTGCTGTTAATTTTGTAGCTTTTAAGTGCAGGGAAAATTGTACAACATATATTAATTCACTGCTGAACTCAACACCGGCTTTTGCGCATTTCGAGCCCGCTCGCTGAAATTTGCTGTTTTCTTTTTTTTTTTTAATATTTCTGTTCCTTTCTCATTTTAAAACGAAGAAAATTGAAAGTGTTTACTTGCATCAACAAACGTTTCGGCACTTTGTTTAGACTTTGGTGAGGTTAGCGCAATCCTACAGGCACTACATATACGAGCAATGTTGTCCAGGTCAAGTGGGGAGGTGAAATTTGATGGTAGCTCGTGTATGTTAAGGTGGCTCGACTGAATTTTTTGGGGGGATACCTCCCAAGTTTGAGCACTAACTACGTCGCAATGAGTAAAGATAGGGGAAAAAGGTTACCACAACTGTATTATATAAAGATGAAAATTTCTTATGATTTGGGTTTTATCGCAATCGGAGTCCCCATGGCAACGTAACGACGCCATTACGTTTTTTATTTATCTTTTTGTTTCTCTGCACCGGGAGGTTTTTTGAGAAATCGCTTAAGGGAGTATGTACCTGCCATAATTGCCTCAATTTCGGCAAAGTTTGAACAAATTCTATGAGAGCGTTTACGAAATATTTTGAAACGAAGTTTTAAGCATCATAAAAACAGCGAAATAGCATGCTATCCACACAATTAGCTAATTTTTTAAGAAAATGATAAGCTTTGGAAACGCAGCTTCATCTCATAGTGGTTTGATTCCATTGTAAACTGTGTACAAAAAAAGAGGGGAATTGCTCTGGGCGATCGCGAGTAAGAAGAATTTTATTAACTTGCATTCAGCTGCTTTTGTTACAGTTTTTGCACGTAATTTGGTCGACGCCTACAAATTTCGCAGTTTTCAAAAACGGCTCGATAAATTTTTTTATAAATTTGATAATCCCGAGATCAATTGTCAATAAATATGCCCTGCAAGTTTCAAGAACATTGAAAACAGGGAAGGCTTTCAAATAGGACCTCAAATATGACCAATTTCCCCCCCAGATGTTGTGTTTACAAGTGAGCGTCCTCATTATTCACTGGCATTGTTTTCAAGTTTCATATGCACGTGCACATTTAGCAAACAGTAGTAAAGTTGCTTAAAAAAGTACTCTCGACTACTGTCGAAAGAAATATCCGGAATATGCTTATAATTGGCTTGTGTCACGGATAGCAGAGAGGGCCGAGGCGGTGAACGTCACGGCTCACATTGTAGGATGCAACACTTAATAATCTTACTGGGGTTATAACATCACAGAAACTCTTACAAAGAGTTGTTGTGATGTTATAATAAATCCCTAATTTCTTTACCCGGTTATTAGCATATTCCGGAGATTTAACCGAGGGTCCTTTTTGATGCAAATTCTATCTTTTTGCTAAATTTGCACGTGCATATGAAACTTGAAAACAATGCCAGTGAATAATGGTGACGCTCACTTGTAAACAGAAAAACTGGGGTAAAAAATTGGTCATATTTGAGGTCCTATTTGAAAGCCTTCCCTGTTTTCAATGTTCTTGAAACTTGCAGGGCATATTTATTGACAATTGATCTCGGGATTATCAAATTTATAAAAAAATTTATCGAGCAGTTTTTTGAAAACTGCGAAATTTGTAGGCATGGACCAAACTACGTGCAAAAACTGTAACAAAAGCAGTTGAATGCAAGTTAATAAAATTCTTCTTACTCGCGATCGCCCAGAGCAATTCCCCCTTTTTTTGTAGGAGGTTTTCAATGGAATCAAACCACTATGAGATGAAGCTGCGTTTCCAAAGCTTATCATTTTCTTTAAAAACTAGCTAATTGTGTGGATAGCATGCTATTTCACTGTTTTTATGATGCTTAAAACTTTGTGTCAAAATATTTCAAAAACGCTCTCATAGAATTTGTTCAAACTCTGCCATAATTGAGGCAATTATGTCAGGTACAAACTCCCTTAAGCGATTTTTTAAAAAAAACTCCTGGTACAGAGAAACACAAAGATAAATAAAAAACGTAATGGCGTCGTTACGTTGCCATGGCGACTCCGATTGCAATAAAACCCAGATCATAAGAAATTTTCATCTTTATATAATACGGTTGTGGTAATCTTTTTTCCCTATCTTTACTCATGGTGACGTAATTAATGCTCAAACTTGGGAGGTATCCCCCCTAAAAAAAACAGTCGAGCCACCTTAAAGCCGGTCTACTTCACTTTTGTTAAGACCATGTTACAGTTTTTTTTTGCAAACTACACATTTTTTTTAAATCACAAGCACATTCGCCAAGACCAACGGGAAAAATAATCACGACGATGGCTTTGAGACGCGCCATTTTGATGAAGGCAGACCCTGTGGTGAGCCTCCATGCACATCGCTTGTTCAGCGGTCGCGCATGCTCATGCAGAAAAGACCCCTGTTGCTAGCCTACAGTGAGACAAAACGTTGCATCTGATTAACTAAAAAAGCTATTCTGGGGCAGGAGGCAAGTCCGTTGCAACAGAAAATACTTTTTCTCGAGCCTTACTTCACAAGCATATTGTTAAAACAGTTTCTTCCTGCTTCTCAAGTTTAGCTCAAATTAATCGTGTTTGACAGATCGACTTTAACCACAATAATTAACACGGTAATGTTTAGTACATGTAAGTTGTTTTATTGCTCTTCCGTCTGGTCCAATGCAGTGGACACTAACCTTCTCAAGCTTTAAGTGGTCCAGACCTTAGGCTCTATATGACCGAGCCAAACACCTCATAACAAAACCATCAGTTATCTCTGAAGAAAAGAAACATTTATCATCGGTACTTGTTTCCAACGGTTATCCTTCTTCGTTCATACGAAAACTTGTTAAAACCACAAGACCAACAGCCAACAACGAACCCACGCAGGAATTTAAATCTACTGCGGTTTTACCCTATAGTAAAGGTGTATCAGAGGTTCTTCGCCGCTGCCTACAACAACAAGGCGTTCGCATCGTCTTTAAATCTGACACAACTCTTCGGTCTTACTTAGTAAGACCGAAAGACGCCCTAGAACCTGGCAAACAAGAAGGTGTTGTGTACAGAATTCCATGTGAATGCGGCAAAGTATATATAGGCGAAACAGGGAGAGCAATGCAAGACAGGATAAAAGAACATGACAGAGATATACGGCTTGCTCATACACAAACCTCCGCAGTTTCGGAGCACGCAAACGAAACGGGGCATCTTCCTTTATGGAATCAAGTCAAGTTTATCGATCGTGACCCTCACCGATACACGTAGGGTCAAAGAGGCTATCCAAATAAGACTTCATTCTAATAACATCAATAGAGACAACGGAATCGAAATTCCTGAAGCATGGATGCCTACGATCAGAAAGCATAACAGCCGTTCAACTACAAAGCGGACCCCTGAGGGAACATCATCTGCTAGTCGGAATAATGAGGATCGAAATACACCACTCACAGCGAACCAACGTGCATAAATAGCTACACGTAAACAATCGACCTCATCGCCTGATGAAGACTAGCAGTATTGCAGTCGAAACGTCGCGATCAGATAGTTGCCCCGGGCGAGCATAGTTTCTTCTTCTTCCAAGTGAAGTTGTTCACTGGAAGTGTGAGTGTGCTGCTCACTAGTACATCATTAAGAATTACAAAGAAAGTTCTCCCTCAATGAAAAAATATGCGTGAAAATTTTTATCAAGAATAGAGAGCGCAAAATCCATTTCAAAATAGTTTGAACACACATACGCCTTCACATTTCCGGGATGTGGTGGGGTCGGGGAGTACAAAAGGAAAGTTATAGTACTGAGAAGAGCGATGCCCAGGAGTTCAAACTCTGACCCTGTTTCAGAAAAAAATATTTGCTTTCACTACCCTCTTCGTTTCGCCACAGATTAAGTAATATTTTAAATAACGCCATTAAAATACCTTTTATGTAAAGAAATGTTGGTACCGAAAACTGTAGAGCGCTCAAGGCCAACCTTTACACCCGATGACAAAGTGTTATCAATGTCAAACAATTAAAACTAGAGTTGACCGATGAGGTTTCCATTCCTCTTTTTTCCCTCTTATTATTGGGAAGGCTCTGAGAAAGACATTAACAGGCTTGTCACAGCGGTATCTGTCATCAGAACAGAGATTTCTCTGTAGTATGAATATCTTAACCCTTTTACCATTTCGCTACATAAGGTACCCAACATATATAATTTCCATAATTTTTATTTCGTCAAATGTTGAAAATCCAATAGTGCGAGGTGAAATTTCTGCGAAAGAGGTTTCATTTCAATCATCACAGACTTCAACCAATTAGAAGCACTGCCCAGATCTGGGTAGTGACACCTCATCAGTATTGAATTCCTGGACTCGTTTCTTAGAAGTCATTTAGCGGGAAAACAGTTGATGGCGTCGCGAAATGTTAGTAGTTTTCTCAAGCTAGAAAAAACGAATAGAATTCCAATGTTATACGTTGGCACATTTTACAGGATAACGTTTGTCCTAAGTAAATGTAGAATACATCTATTAAGGCACAAACGTTTTGTAGTATTAAGCTTAGATTAATTGTCATGTCCACAAATTTGGAATATAGAGCAAGAGAAAGACAGAGAAAAAGAGAAAGTAGACGGCAGGCCAGCGAAGCTCAACGAAGAAAAAGGGCGACAGAGATCTAGAGCGAGAGATAAAAAAGGAGACTATTTTGTTGGAAGAACAACATGAAATTTTGTAGCGGAGGTGACAAAATGGGAAATGCTAGTGGCCACCAGTCAAATGCAGTCAAATGCGAGCGGCAGTGAAAAAAAGTGAACGAGAACACGTGCAACATTTCCTCCATTAAAAGTGTAACTAAGAAGTTTCTGGAAGTCTCACGTTGTAGTCATGCAAAACAACGGAAGAGAAATGTACAAAAAAGTGTGCTGCACGTGCAAATTAAAGTTGTTTTTTTGCTAATTGGACCAATTGTTGTCTACGCCGCTTAGCAGTGCACGATTTCATATTTTGTTTGAACGAACTATAAATATTATCAAGTGCTTCGCTTTTAGCCCTAGCTAAATCTATGTATTAGTGAGTGGTTCTGACAATGAAGTTGCAACACGAGTGAACTGTTGACTCTTTTAACTTTCGAACCGTAGAAGAGCTTTGTTGGAGGTACCCAAATTCTGTAATTTGCAAAGTATGGAGGGTTGAATGGCACAGGCTGTCGAAGGCTTTGCTTATAAGCACCATTGCCGTAATTTGCTTTTCATCCATGGCACAAAGAATGTGATCGCTCACTAGCAAACTCAAAGTTTCTGTCGAGGGGTGCTTCCGGTTTCCACTTTGGTGACAGGTGAAATGGCTTTTTGGGGTTAAGTAGTTGTTAAATTGACCAAGGGAGATTTTCTCAGTTACTTTGGAGAGCACAGGCAGAAGAGCGATAGGCCGATTATTATTTGGTACCTCGTGATCCCAATCTTTAAGATGAGGAACCACTTCACCTTTTTTGCAGGCTCGTGGAAAAATCGAGAAAGTGAATGAGTAGTTGATTATTGTTGGCAGAATGCACTCAAGACAATACTTTATTACTGAGACGGGCAACTTGTCATAACCTGGCGCCTTGTTAGAAGGTAAGGCCATGATTACTTTCCTTAGTTCCTCCCAGAACACTGGGCGGAATTCAAACAGGTCGTTGGCAGTATGTGGCACGTCGATGTTAGTAGGGGAGACTCAGCAAGTTCAGGAGACTTACTTGCTGCGTTTTCACCTACAGAAACAAAAAAGGGATTAAATTCGTTCGCCAGTGTGCTTGCATCTTTAGTGTATTGAGGACACTGAGTAGGCTTACCGGGGAGCGCGCGACGTATTGTTTTTCCACATGGAGCCACTGTTGTTCTTTGTTAACCATCACTTGTTTATTGTAATAGTTGTTTTTTGCCTGCCTTATAGATTTAAGTTTTATTTCCCGTCGTAGACTCATGAAGGCCTGCCAATCCTCCTGGGATCCGCTCTTCCGAGCCCTTCTGTGGAGTTGGTTCTTTGTCTTTATAAGTTGCTTTATCTCAGAAGTGATGATGGGTTTTGTTAACGCTTACTATTTTACTGTTTTTGATAGTTCGTGGTTACTTAAACAAGTCAGAAATAGGTCATTAAAAGCGTCCAGTTTCCCGTCAGCTGATTGCATTAAGTCCACGGTGTCCCAAGGAATGTGAGCAATATCATTGCTGAATTGCTCAGCTCTATAGTTCTTAAAACTTCTTGTGTTGATGTGGTTTGGAGTTTGTTTAGGGGCTTTCAGGTTAAGGGCGACGTATACTTGGTAATGATCACTGATGGTAACGTCAAGAACATCACTTGATTTTAACAGCTCTGGGCGATCGAAATTCGAATAGTCACAAGCTGGCAGGATGAAATTCAGGAGCGGAATGATGAAAGTGATCTGCATCCGATTCGCAAAAAAACACCTACAGGGACTATGCCACTCAGTAGGCCTGCGCACCGAGGCTAGTTCAATTGCGGAGTATAGAGCATTTTTACTCACGTGGTCAACATCTTTGCAAATTCATTTGAACAAATGAAACCATCTACATAAGAAAAGAGTTCAACTTCCATAGGGTTGGTTTGTTACAACAACATGGCGGCTGTTTCATTGTTCTGGAACAACAATATTGCCACTGTGACGTCATGTGAAACGCTCTATTTCTATTACAATACCAAACTGTTCGCGAGAGAATATTTTGCCATTAATTATTGAAGTATCAAAGAGAGGTGACGCCATTTAGTTGCTTATTGTGTTAAAGTAAAAATAACACTGGCTATGACACTCAAAACTAAGTTTTCAAGCATAAGAATGCAAAGAAAACAATAAAAAATTATCATAACAAGGCAATGTTAGTTTTCTTACTGAATGACATTCATTAGCATGAAACAGCTCCACAAATCAATTAAGAGGTGTTTTTCAATGAACTTTTTAAAGCCGCCGATTCGATTTCTCCCCTCTTAGTCCCCTTAAGTTGGGTCATCATTTCCAAGTTTCGAGTAAGTCGTAAAACTAGGGTATTTTATTCCCCGATATCTCTGATGAGCAACAGCTTATCTTTATAACTTTTGCATGAGTAGTTAAAGCCATCACATAAGTTCAAAAGAGATCATAAAAAGTTTGGGCAATTCACTTTCTTCCATGTGTTGACATAAACTGTTCATGTGACGGAACGACTTGCATATTTCATCAAAATTCAGGCTCTCACAATATTCGTGCCTTTGCCTCTGAATGAGGAGAAATCGAACGAAAAACTCAACAGACAATGATTTAACATTAATAAGAGTAAAATTGTTGTAATTATTGGGCAAGAAACTCTAACGATGATTTTTGATAGCTATATACCGGATCTTTTCAAGGAAAAACAACATACAAAGATTTAATTCACAGTTTTACTTACTTTAATAATTTCGCCCTAAAAACAATATAAACGGTCAATAAAATCCATATACGTATCTCTTGGATGTCTCAACTGCTAGTTTGTGCCCGCTTGGATTTGTTCCCCATGCCACCTTCGATGTCCAGTCCAGCGTAGTTCAGCGTCATGACTCGCTGTACGACTAAAATTCCTTAGCCATCAGTTTACGCACAAAAATCCAAATCAAGTTGTTTTAGGAGAAAACAATACGAAAAGTAGAAAGCCGATTTGTAATCCATGGAAAGAATTATTTCTGCCACTGTTGTCGCTCAAACAACAACGAAACGTCCGCCATCTTTGACATTAACTGGAGCCCGCATTTTTAAGCAGCGGTTGGCCACCATACGGAAACATCGTATCGGGAGTCAGGAGCCACGAGCCAGGAGCCAGAGTCCAGTGAACAAAATATGAAAAGTATGACTTTCCGACATTCTCTGAGATAATTTTATTTTTATTGTATGCTAATAAAAATTTTAGAATTCCAAATCTATTGGCAACTCTATTCAGACTCTGATTATAAATGATCCCATTTCTTTTCAAACTCTGAGATAGAAGTCGCTTTGCGTTCGTGTTTTGGAAAGAAATATTTTTTTCTATTTTAGTTCCACGTCAAATAGCAGCGAAGTGAAGCCGGATCTTGGTGCAGACCAGCTCAAAGGGACAAATAAAGCGTGAGACACGTCCAGATTAGCTTGCGACAATTCCATTTTGTCTTCATATTGGAGCCCCCCCTCCCGGGGGAGTGGCCAAATTGCGTACAAATGCCCTACCCTGCTGGCACCAGATTTGACTGTCATAAACACTGAATTTTTTACCTAGCACGGTCTTTTGGGGAACTTATAAAGCCTAACTATGGCAGTAATGTTCCCAACTAGAATTCAAAATACACCACACTTTCACATTGAGTTAGATCTTTTCCCAAACAACCGCTTCCATATGTTTAACACCCTTCCAAAATTCCCTCAAGAGCTACTTCAACTGTGATACTTAGATTTCAAATTTCTCACCCTACCCAGGTAAGGTCAATTTTCTCATCCTAGACATCCTCGGAAGGGCCTTTTTGCGTACTCTTGGGCCACCAAAACCAGTTTAGTGCCCAGGTCAGTGTGCCGTGCTGAGGCAGGCAGATGTTGAATTATGGACAGACACAACAATTAAGTTACAGAGATTTGATGTTCCGGTCCGTGCGTGGTCGAAAGACGCCCAGTAAATAATGCTCGTTAGGGTTGCTCAAGGAAAATTTGGGTTTTACGAGAGTCGAACTGCAGGGGAGGTCTCTAACGAGCAAAAGTGCGGAACATCTACTTTTTCGAGTGAATGTACTGATGCTCAGGTAAAGGCATACAACTCAGTTTGTATTTTCAAGTTTAACCGGACACGTATGTGAAAAAATGGTAACTCTGAAACGGATATATAAGAATGATTCATAACAGTGACAAACAGCGATATGACTGTGGACATAATATATAAAAAAAGCACAATATTCAGAGGCGGATAAGATTTTCTTCCGGGTTTCTGCTTACGAGAGCTCTAAATCAAAGCTAACATCTAATTCACCGGTAAACCCTTTGAGTGTCCGCGGCTGCCTACAGGAATGTAAAAATCAAGAGCTTGTGTGGCAGTTGAAACGGGATTTTGTGATGGCGGTCGTAAGTACAGCTATTCGTTATATACGAGTGTCCGTTAAGAGAACTTCTATACTGTATGAATCTTGAAATGACAGCTTAAATGAGAAGTAAATATTGTGTATTAGTCTGTGTTCAAAAAACTGTTCTTAATTTACACCTTCCTTGAGAAGCTAAAGAAGTCTAGCCGACTTTTTTGCAATGTATTAGTGCCCCCTTTTTGGTCTTTTGTATTCCTCAGAAGTTTAATTTTCCTCAACACTTTTAAACGGTTATTATTATGTTTTTGCAGTCAATAATTTACCCAGATACAGATACCATCCTGTATAGTTGTAAGACTACGAGGATTAAAATATAAGTAAGTAAGTATAATCAATGGCAAGTCATTAATTGTCGAAAATTGCATGGCACGGTCTGACTATAAAAATGGCTATTATGGACGATTATTATCATGGTAATTAATGTCAACATCGAATAAACTCAAAATTCAAGTAACACGACTTTCACAACCTATTTTTAACACACCAGTTATAACAGGATATTGGGGCGTACAAACAATAGATAGTGTATTCCGCATTCCGTAGTCCGGTAGTCCAGGGAACAGATTCCATTATTTAGGCAGAGTCTAAAGTCAAAGATGGAGGGTGTTCGAGCAGGTGGTTGTTTTCCATAGATATAGACGGATTGTCAGTGATCCTTCTTGTCCTTAGAGAATCATTTGTTCCCTCTGACTACAACTTAGGTCAAAGACTTCGAATGTTCGGTGAAAAGCCGACACTTTTAATTTTGCGATGTTTCAGATGTTTCATTACCTCGTCACAAAGTAACGCAGAGTAACGCCACATAGGACCAGACGAAACTGGAACCGCCAACCTGGACTAAAGCATCTGAGAGACGTGTATGTAACATTTATTCACTATCTTTTATCGTTTTTGGGTCTTGTAGCACCTACAAGTTGGACCGATCGAAGTTTTGAACTAAATCTTTTGCTCCTTGTGTTTACTCAAGCGTTCCATTAAATATCCATCAAAACGTCCATAAATAACGCAGAAAACATGCCTCAGGTGACACTTTCTAACAATTCCGCTATTAGTATCGATATTATGAGGCATCTGATTTGTGACTTCTCGCCAACATTGTGCTATTTTTTTTTAAAAAAGCGAATGTTACGTTTCTTCCAATTTTGGCCAAATGACAAATAAGCGTCAAGTCAATTGTACATAATAGGTCATTATTGATAAACTATAAGATTGCCCAGATATTTTAGGATTGATTTGACAACCTTCAGGATGTTTTTCAAAGAATATGTGAGAATTAAGTACATAGGTTGTTGCTCATGGGAGATGTTAGCGACTAAAATACCTTAAATTTAGGGTTTGGTCAAAATAGTGAGAAGATGACCTTACTTTAGGCTAAATAATAGGAAGAGATCGAATTAGAGAGTACAAATAAATTACTGAGGATTAAGTCTGATAAACATAGAAGATGATAAAGTTGATTAGATTTGAAGTTGTCTTTTCTACTTGTTGAACAGCCTAACCAAAGTTAGCTAATTAATTATGCAAAAGTGAGTAGTTTTTGTGATTTAAGGGGGGGTCCCTGTAAATCCCAGGGAATTCAGTATTGCGACCTTATTTTTTGTCGAGGTTAATATCTCACCAAATCCATCAATTGTGCCAAGTTTGAGCGAAATCCGTGATTTGAGCATTATCACCCCCTGCCTGGTTCTTTCATGGACACACTCTTAAGGTTTTTGAGTATCTGCAAAGAACTTAAGGTTAACGTTACCAGATACCTTCAGGGATGTCTTACGTGCAAGTGATGAAGTGCATACTAGTTAAACTGTAGACACCTAAAACCCTATTTCAAATGAAAGCTTAGTGAACTGCCATCTAGACCAAGAGTTTTTGAAAAATACTTCCACTGTCCATTTTTTATGATTTTTTTTTCATGTGAACCCCAAGTCACCTTTCCAAAGCTAAAATTCAAAGCGATTTTTGTTTTTCATTAATTTAATTGGTTCTATTCTTTCGGAAGTCAAAGCACTTAAAACTTGTCGGCATTTTCCCATTTTGATTAAGATGAAAAGTTACCGAAAAATTTGTAAATAGGGCTAAAAAAATTTGGATGATTATACAAAAATTCCTTTCAACAACAAATTTTTAAGAAACACAAAATTCCCCAACACATGTTGGTTGCTTATTTTTATTTTATTTTTCAAATACTTGCTCTCCATCGATGAGATGATTCTTAGCAAGAGGTCAGCGGCCTTACAAATAATATTAAGAAATAATAACAATAAAATACAAACAATCAAAACATGTCTAGCTTAGCTCGGAAAGAATTTACACTTTGTGCCTCAACAACATTCAGGGGTAGGCTATTCCAGTCCCTGATAGTATTAGGAAAAAAAGAAAACAGATGATAATTTGTTTTAGACGCCGGGACTTTGTATGAGAATTTGTGCATGTGCCTGCTAGAGCGACCAGCAGGCTCCAAATACTTCTGATGGTCTATCTCAACTAGGTTATAGTGCATTTTATATAGCATTGTTAGCCTTGCTTTCCACCTACGCAGTTCTAAAGTTTCCCAATCAAGTTGTTCCAACATTTCTTTGATACTAGCAGTTCTTTCATAGCGATGTAGTACGTAGCGTGCAGCTCTGCGTTGTACCATTTCTAGTCTATCCCTGTTATGCTTGGTGTATGGATCCCAAACCGTTGAAGCGTATTCCACAGTGGGTCGAACCAAACTCTTATAGGCAATTGACTTCAGTTCTGGAGAGTTAATCCTGAGATTTCTTCTCAGAAAGCCTAATGACTGGTTACCTTTAGTTACAATGTTGGATATGTGTTGATTCCAACATAGATCCGATGTTATTGATACTCCTAGATACTTTGCAGAGTCAACTGATTCTAATATTTTGCCATGTAAGATGTATTCATGGATCAGAAGATCACGTTTGCGAGAGACAGGCAGTACTTAGCATTTTTCCGTATTGAATTCCATAAGCCATCTACCTTCCCAATTTTCAAGTTCCCGTAAATCGTTCTGCAAAGAAATTGCATCACCAATCGACTCCACAGCCAAGTATAGCAGGGTGTCATCAGCAAACAAACGAACTGGAGAGGACAGGTTTTGTGGTAGATCACTGATATAGAACAGGAACAGACATGGGCCCAATACGGACCCCTGAGGGACGCCAGATTGCACTTGAGCTATGTCAGAGTATTTGCCTCTAACAATAACTTGTTGCGTTCGGTTTGCTAGAAAAGCCTGTATACAATCCCTTGTTTTACTCCGTACACCATAGTAGTCTAGCTTCTTAATCAAACGCTGATGGCCCACCTTATCCGAAAGCTTTTGAAAAGTCCATGAACAGGACATCCGTTTGGCCCCCATTTTGCACGCTACATACCAGGTCATGAACAAATTCCAAAAATTGTGTCTCACATGACCACTTTTCTCTAAATCCATACTGCAGGCGGTAGAGACTGTTGTGTCTACTTGAGTGTTTCAAGATATTACTGACAAGAATATGCTCCATAATCTTACAGGCAATACATGTGAATGATATTGGCCTATAGTTACCAGGCTCTGACTTCTTCCCTTTCTTAAAAACAGGGGTCACGTAAGCCTTTTTCCAGTCATCTGGCACCTCAGCTGTGTCATATGATCTCCTATAGATTAAAGTTAGTATGGGAGATATTGTGTGGGACATTTCCTTCAATACCCTAGGTCTTATCTGATCTGGACCAGCAGCTTTGTGCACCTTTAATTCTTGCAATAGTTTCAACACTCCTGATTCGGATATTTGGATGTCAGACATGTTTGGGAAGGGAGAAATAGATGGCAGTAAGTCATGCGATACAGGGCTTTCATTTGTGAATATAGACTGGAATTGCATATTCAATACGTTTGCAAGTTTATCTGGCGTAGATACTTTGTTTCCTGTTCCATCATTTAACGAGCTTATCCCTGAGGTATCAGATCGGCAATGCTTAATGAAAGTCCAAAATCTTTTCATTCCTGGTTGTTCCTTACTCTCCTCACTAATGGGGGTTATGATGGACTCCACATAGCTCCAATAAGCTTCTCGCATTTCCCTTTGTAGATATTGCTTAAGCCGTTTGATTCGTTTGGTAATCCTGCTCAGATCAACAACTTTTGAGGACCTAACCAAGCCCTTGCGTTTGATTGACAATCTGTCCCGTTTTTTGATCAGTTTCCTTATCCTCGGTGTAATCCACGGTAGGTTGTCTTTTGACTTGCAAACTTTGTGTGGAATGTGCCTATCAATTCCCTTGTTAATTGCTGCTTTCAGACCCTACCAAAGCTCATTAGTTGATAAATTCTCCATATTGGTTGTTAGGGTGACAATATCCTTAGACAAATCGTCAGCCAAACTGTCCCATTTAGCTCTCTTATAGAGTGGGATCTTTCGAGGTGACTGTTTATGCCTCACAGGCGTAAGATCTAGAGTAATAAATGGGCAGTCATGGTCTGAAACTCCTGAGAAAATAGATACATCTTTGATGGTGGTGGGCTCGTTAGTGATGGCCAAGTCTAAGGTGTTTTGCTGTCTAGTAGGTTCATCGACTAGCTGGACTAGGCTTTTGTCATCCAAAATGTCACCAAATTGGTAATGCAGGCCTGGTTGATTACATTTCTTTACCATATGATTTCTCCAGTCCCACGCTGGAAGGTTAAAATCACCGCCTAATAAAATGTGGTGGTGATTATTTATAAAAGACAGTGGCCTTTCAAGCTCCAGTAAAGATTGTTCATCATCTTCATGTGGTCTGTAATAGGCGCCTAAATGAATGGTTTTGCAGCCAGCTAGTTGAAGACTGCACCATAGGATTTTGCAATCTGTTTCCAAGTCATATTCCCTGGTAACAGCAAGGTCTTTCTTATAAGCAATCAGTACACCACCATGTGGGTCTGATACTCTGTCTCTTCTCTCTATTTGGTACGAGCCAGCTATTAAAATCTCAGGACAACTATGGACAGACGATAACCAGGTTTCAGTACCAATAATTATGTCAGGATCTATTCTTGAGACCAGGTGGGCACTATGTTGATTCTTTGTAATGACACTCTGGAAATTTATGATTAGGACAGACAAGGTCCTACTTCCAGCACGACATGTTCTTGCACAATTGCTAGAAGGAGATGATGTGTGCTTAGGTTTGCCAAAAACACAGCTGGCCATGGGATCACTTTGGTCACTGTCCAGGGGCGAAAATTTGTTGGCAAGACTAAAGTCAGCGATAGAGGCAAGTAACGAACTAGAGAAGTTTGGTAGCCCACAAATGTTGCATACCCACATACAGGACGAGTTTGCCAGAGCTTCGTAGGTGATAGTATTCATATTCATACAACGAATATGGTGCCACTTATCGCAAAAGTCACACTGTATGCCTCTCTGATTTATCTTGACAGGCTTGCTACAAATTCCGCAAGGGTACTTAACTGGTCCTGGGTTAAGGTGAATATCTCCGCTTAGAAGTAGGAGAGAGAAGAATAACTTGGACGACATGGTCTTACTAGACAGGTCCAAGATGGCGACTGAGCGATTTGGTCTCGTGGAACGGTAAATAGCTTCCAGACCAGCTCCAAAAGACGACGTGATGCTGTTTAACTCAAACAGCCACCGTGAAGTCTGTTCGTCATTGGATCCAGGGCAATTTAACGGCCAAGAACGTAACAAGACAGCAAACAAAAGTGAAATAGCGGGAACAAAATAAAACGTGGCCGCCATGTTCCACGACCGCTGACGAAGCATTCCTCAAAATTTT
>JBBMOI010000002.1:19777500-19892500 GCA_038088405.1 Porites divaricata
CCAGCGTCTTCTAATCACTGTAGATGTACTGCCACATATTCTGCAATCTAGCCGACAGTTTTAGCATCAAAACATAATAAATCAGGAAATCATGATATTCACCGCAGAAAAAAAAACACACATGTAGCTATTCAGGTCCAGGCATTTTGGAGAAAACCAAACAAACTAGGGTGTTATTTAGCTAGAATAAAAAAGCATGAGGCTTAAAACACAGGTAAATGAAAATCATTTTATGGTAAACTGCATATGTGATCATTGACAAATCCTGTCAGAAACAAAAACCACAGGAACCAATTACTCAATATGCATGGAACAGACCAGCTTCATAACCTCTAAATGTGAGACTCAAAGCAGCGTAAAAAAAATTTTGCTTAGTCAATTTGTTTAATACTCCATGCATTGCATAAACTGTGCAAAAAGAGAGCAAGAAAAACCTGTTGTTCAAGCTGACTCTAAGGTCACGTTTCACACAATCACAAGTTCAGTCTCTCTTGTCATGAGCTATTAGTCATGTTTGGCCTCTCAACACTTAATTAAAATTGGACTAACCTCAAACAGCGTAAGAAAGTAGCCAATCAAAAACGCCAACATATGTCCTTGCGACTCTGCGGGATTCGAACATTGTGCACTAATTCACAGACGCTCTATACAGAAGGTTTAGAGCGTCTGCAATGCAGGCAACTGAAATGAAGAGGCTGTGTCACAATATTTAGTATTGTCTGGATCATTGTGTTAATAATGTCAAATACACGTACATGTCCGTATTTGCTATGAACTTACTCGTCAATCACAGCTTTGGGTCAACAAATATGTCTCCTAAGCATCAAACGCAAAGACCACAAAAATGAAATTTGGAACACTGTTAGGCTAACAAATTTCAAAAGGAACAATTGTCATCCTTTTCAATTTTCTTTAGTAAAGGTCTGTCCATCTGTTCCTCATTTTCACAAAAACAACAATCTTTATTTGTACTCCCTCTTGCTCTTTGCTTTGTTGCTTAAACGTCCTGTTCATGCTTTGAGCGCGCAGATATGTTTTTTTTGTTTCACTGAGGTGGTGGTGGTGGTTCCCACTACTGCTGAAGATTTGATAAATTTCGTGACCCAGCTCCTTAAATTTGCTAAGTACTAATTATTGATCAGTACCAGAGCAGCTTATCTCGTCTTACTATCTGTATTCTCCATCAAAATCTTCCGTCTTGGATAGCCTGGCACAATCAATCACTCCAACTTTCAAATAAAACTTGCGCAACACGGGGTTTTTCTCTCACATTCTGCTCAACCGTGTGAGAAAAGGGTCGCTTTACAAGGGAAGCGATCAATTACTGAAGGCCGATTGGTCGTTAGATATACATAACAACCCTTAGATGCTTTGTGGTGCTATAAGCTATTAAACGAAGCTGGCATGTTTGAAATTGAAGCCGTTGCAATCACTTTCAAAATGGACGCCAAAAAGAACGACGGTAATGAGCATGAGCAGAAGAAAAGTCCGCTGACCAGCATTCCGCTCTTTTCTAGCCCCATTCTCTTTTGTTTTATCAGTCTATAAAAGGGGGTTGAGATCAATCTTGCAAATATCGGTAGCTGTTAGTGTTCTCTGCGATTTTTATCACTTCGAATCGAAAGCAATGGCAACCTCGCGCACCTCACAGTCTTTACATGTAATGTAACGCGTGCGAGTAATAGACAAATTCTATTTTTTAAGCAAGGACCAGCTTACAAAAAAGAAGGACCGGATCCTAATAAAGGATCTAATCAGCAGTAAGTGAAAATATAGCCAAGGACAAAAAAAGCAAGGCTGATTTTACAGTCGGTTTCGCAATGGAATAACTCCACAATCTCGAGAGCACATCTCGAATAACTACATTCAAAATGATAATGATCACAAAATCGCAACTTTCGGCGAGAAGTCATTTTTATTTCGCGTGTTTAAGAGGAATGGTAAATGGATGGGACTTGCAGGTTTCAGAGAAAGAACAACATACGTAAGTGAAACACAAAAGGTCAGTATAGAATCAGGTCGGGTTGTGTACGGCGGTCTGTGACGGAGTTCTCTTCAAAGATACGGCTATTTCCCGAGAATAAATAAAGTCGTTTTTGAGAAATGAACGGCATCAACACTCGTCAAGTAACATTAATGGCTGTTTCAGAATTTTAAATCTGGTATAGTGCGTTTTTCTCTTATAATCTGTGTTCCACACTTGTGACGTAAAATCACGTGACTGATCTGAAATCCGAATGTTTTCAAAATGGCGGCAAAAATCGAGTTTTCGAAAAATTATAAAAAAATAAGTTTCAGAGATATATCGGAAATTTCACCAAAGAGAGACATTAAATGCCATAAAGGAAACCATAGAGAGCTTAACAAAAAAGGGGTAATTTTCCCGAGAGTTGCCCTTATATTAACAGCAATCTAAGGTTGGCAATAATATAAGTCGTCTACATTTGGGGTATTATTATTATTATTACTATTATTATAATTTCAAAAACTTAATTTGATGGCGATAGTTTAAAAATTACCGCACTCTCTGTGCGAAAAAAAATTAATCAGGGTCATGAAATTAGGTGTCGTATCTCTGAAACAGGGTAGCGAAATGAAGAACTGTGATCTAAAAAAGGGTCAAAGTTTGAAGGCCTCGGCGGTACATCTAACGTATCTTGAGTGCACTGCCCCCAGGTTTTAATGAACTAATTGTAGCTATAATTAGGTGCGGGGTGTGGTCATGTGCACTTGTGAATGACAATTCAACTTTTGATGACAGTGGTTGACTTGTCTACAACGCGAAAGAACAGGAAAGAGAATAGGAAAGTTTCTCATTTTTAGCCGAAAAGGCTAAAGCAAAATTTATGTCATTTAGTTGAATTAACTATATAATAAGCAAAGGCGTAAATAACGGCAAAGAAAGCGTCATAAACTGAAGTCCTATTCATTCAAAATTTTTCCTCGTTTTTGACCGGCTAATTTTTAATTTTAAAACCAGCGGGCGCTGATCGTATTTGGACGATGCGGGTAAAATATATACTTAGGCCCAGTTCAAACGTCGAATTTCACATGTGCCGAACTTAATTCCTATTTTAGTCGACTAAAATAGTTAAATACGGCACTTGATTCAAACGTCGAATTTAACTCTCTGAACTCTGTCGAATTTAACTCTCTGAACTCTGTCGAATTTAACTCTGTTCGCTGTCAGTATTCCCCGTAATATAATAATAATTTACTAACATTCATGCATTAAGTTCGGCACATGAGAAACGCGACGTTTGAATCAAAAGTCGAACCTAAGTCGAATCTTCGACTGTTTCAGTCGCAGATACGGCAAACGTCGCATTTAATTTCGCACTTCACATGCATTTAACTCTCGCGTTAAGTTCGGCACATGTGAAATTCGACGTTTGAACCGGGCCTTATTGACGTCAATGATTTAAAATGGCCAATATACAATTATTGATTTCACTCCACTGAGACAGCAGCGTGGCAGCTTAGGTAGCTATTTTAGCATTAGAACGGCACTCAGTAGCGAAGAAGTTCACGCGTATTCTGTTTACAGTAACAAAAAGCAAAAAGCCCAAATGAAAAGTGGCTTTGGTGACTTGGAAAATACCTTAGTACAGTGGCACAAATCTTCGAGCTGACAATTTCTCATAAAAATAGATTCCATTTTGCTTTGCTTCAGTAATATACTACAGAAAGCGTCCAAATGTCGTAAGAACATCACGTGAGACACTCGCCGGCAACTGGTTTGCCATTTTTTTTAATTCTTAGCACATTTTGACGGTCATGACGCAAAATGAAAGAATTTTCTTGTTAAATTAAAGTTACTAAGTCGATATCTTGAAGCAAGAAATTGCTTTATTATCTTTAAAAATGCTTTTAATTTACATAGTCAACTTTTGAAATCAAAAGCGTGACACTTGGACTTTTATTATTACTATGGATTCTCCCGTAACTTCGGCGAATGATGGTAAGCAACAAAATACTGCATAGTACTTGGGTATGTACTAAACTATAAATCCAACCAATCCGTGCTTCGAATTTTCCAGTTCTCATAGAGAACTTGTTATCGATGTGATATCGACGCTGTTTTCCTTACACCAGTGTTAGCTCAACACTCTTGATTTGAATTGACGTCCGTTTTCAAGGGTCATGCGTTAAAACTGCGACACGATAAAAGCGAATATAAAGGTAACTTTTTAAGTCCGCTTGTTTGTTGCATGTATAAACGTTCGTCTTAATTTTGTGCCCAAAGATTCAATGGCGAACAATGTCTTAAAGCAAAGGGCAACAAAGTTCTAGAGTGGAAACAATAAAATATATTATCTGATAAATTACAAGCTTAATTTATGCAATCACTGCTAAAGGGTAGAAGAGGATAATATATGTCATGAAAGATAATAATGATCGTGGATAATGTAAAGGGTTTAGTTTTATCGTTTGTCTCACGATTGTCACTTTGATATTGATCGCGACGTTTCGACCGCACACTGCAGTTCTGATGAATTTAAGGTTTGTTAATTGTTTTTAACGAATGTTGTTTATTTGCATAGTAAACGTGACTCGATCTTTAACTTTCAATCCGTGAGCACCAAAACTCTGCAGATCTTTCGTTTCCAAGGATTTTGGTCACGTCCTGCGCGTATATTTTCTAAGTGTCTTTTTGCTACTCACACCTTAACTGCAACGTGATTTTACCGTACTTATTAGCTTCCCCTTGTTCCATCTTGTTAAACTTTCTGAGGGTAATCATATGAAATTGTGGTCGAGAAATCACGTCAATCACTGGTGGTTTTTCGGTTCAGTAAAGTTATTTCATTTGTGTTGCTATCGGGATTTTCAGTGTGCCTTTTGTGTCCATAAAGGTCCATAATATATCTGAAGCATTAACAATATATTATCTGTTACGAGTTAGTTTGGCAGTTCATTGTACTTAGTACGTTAAGAGAGACAGAGAGGAAGAGAGCTCTTTCCGCTACGCAATCCTAAGGGCAACGAAAAAGATGACAAAGCAAAACAACAGCACAAAATCGATCACAAGTGGACGAAAAGCAGGGCTTTGTGTTTTAAACTTGAAGTCAGATGCAAGACCATCAAAGGCTGGACCCACGAAGACTTTTAATTGGCCTTTAAAACACGCCTGCTACTGTTCTGGGGCTAGGGAGTTTGCTTGAGTCATTCATCTATTGTTTGTTTAGCCAATAAAAAAGCTCGTTCTGAGTTCTTCTTCCCCACCCTACAAAACAATGAAGACGGTCAATATCAATAATTTTTTTTTAAATCAAAACGTAAATCATTCAAGTTACATCACTTACTTTCACGCGAAAGTCGAATAGCTGTAGGGAAATAGTAAATGTTGCTCAGAAGACAGTGTACAGTGTTGGCTGAAATTACATCCACAAGAAAAAAGTGTGGTCAGCGGACGTAAAAAAACAGCTTCTGACCACTTCTAATGGCGGCCGTCGTCGGTCATTACAACTTCTGGGACATAACAAGCGAGAAAGCTTTACAAGATGCATGGCTACATTTGGAGAATGTCAAGCCTCTGTCGGCCACCAGTTCTGTTCTCTCGATAGTCATGGCGCCCATAATAGTGCTTGGCAATTTGCTTGTCTTGCTGGCAGTTTGGAAAGATCCGCTAAAGAAACTTCGATCATCACCATCAAATTTCATTCTGGTGTCCATGGCTCTCGCTGATCTGTCAGTCGGCTTGGTGGTTTGTCCAATCACTGCGTATTGGGGCTGGGTAATATTTGACAAAGGAACATCGCCATTTGATCTCTCGGTTATCTTTGCCATCAACGTGTTTTCTGTGAATGTGAGCTTCGGCCACATGTTGCTGTTGACAGTGGATAGACTTTTCGCCGTGGTCAAACCGCTCCAGTATCGTGCTATAATAACAAATGAACGAGCAGTCATTGCAAGTTGTGTTTGCTGGATCTATTTTTTGGCATTTGGGTTTTCATTCCTGATGCTGAGGGATTATTTTGCCATAATGGGAGCTGTCTACAATGTGCAACTTCTCTCCATCCTTGTGAGCATGCTCATAATGAACGCTGCGATCACGATTCGATTACGTAGGTATTCAAAAACAAGAATGAATAAACCAATTCATTCTCCAAACAGTCTTCTCGTTATCCTCGAGAGAGAAAAAAGGCTCTTCAAAGCGATAACCATCGTCATATGTGCATTTCTTATTTGCTACATGCCCTGGTTTATAGTTCAGCTATTGATATATTTGTGTAAACCATGCCACCCTCATTTGGCTTTGCTTATGATTTTCTTTGGATTTTCGGGCAGTTTAACGTACGCAAACTCGGGCTTGAATCCAATATTGTATTCATGGCGGCTTCCAAGATACAGAGAAACATTCAAATACTTTTGGCAGAAAAGAGCTTTGAGAATTAAGGCTCAAACAAATAAGAACAGCAGTGAAGAGGTTAAAAATACAAAACTCCAGTAAAAAAGGAAGTTCCAGTCCAGTAACCTTGGAAGTCCTCTTGTTCACACAACATAATAAGCGAAAATGCTAGTCAGTGTGACTTCAATGGTCCACGCATTTTATGGAGGAGTCTAGGAGGAGTGTAGTATAGCTATCTGACATGTCTGAAGGGAGTAGCTTGACCTGAATGAAGTTGGTTTTTGGGGTGAAGCGTTAAGATCCAAGCCCCGTTTGTTTTAACGTCGGATAGCGCCATCCGACGGATAAATCACTCTCCAGCGGATACTGAGTATTAGGGAAACCAATTTCGTAATCCACTGGATAGAGGTTTGTCTGGTAAATAGCATTATCAAACTTTGGAAATAAAGAGGCCTAATTGTTTTGTTATGACCAAAATCTCTGTTTTTAAACCCGATGACAATGGACAACCGAGACTTTTAATTTTCCCTCTTCTATATAACAAATTCTTGGCATTTACCAAAGGAACTATATATAGTACCGTCAGTACAATAGCTCCAACCTGAATGCATGTTTGCGTCACACGCCACGAGCAAATTGCACCATCGAACCTCGTTTCGAAAATCTTAACAAGCGAAGCATTTTTTTTAGTACAGAAATATATTCCTGCGATAAATTAAATTTGCTCATCTTGCGTTGACACGCATGTATTTATATATATGAATCATAACTAAAACCAAATTTCATAATCCAATTGGCTATGATTTCGGTAATAATTAATATGACACTGAAATTGACAGAATGCGTCAGGTCGTAGCAACTGGAATGTACACTTCATCGCGCGCGCCGTCTCTGTGATAATAGAGGATGTTAGCATCGACAACGAGTACGAGTTCTAGAACGAGATCAGCGATTTTGCGTACTGCGCATCCGTTCTGCGCATCTGCACGTTTTCAAGTCGTCCTGTCAAGTTGCACTACGACGAGTTCTCACCAAAAACTCGAAGTGGGCAGAACGACTTGGAAGAGCTGGTTTTCAGAGGTAAATTCCGATCGTTTAATGCTGTTTCTTTTCGTTTCTAGCCTCTCTTTATCATCTTGAACATTCCTTATATTATGTTTTATGTAAAAAAATGCTTTTGAAGTCGAGGAAAAGCAACCGAACGCGATATTTCCTACACAGAGTAAATTTGCATTTACCCGGGAAAGTTTCATGTCTCTCCACATGCCTCACAGGCTCACGAAATAACCCCGAAAATTGCCATTATTTGGTCGAAAATATCCCAACAGTCGAAGATATCAATAAAGAATACTTACTTCTTTATCCAGTGTGGTTGTGTTGAATTTGATGGGTTTTAGCGTGTTTTAAGAGCGAAGATTCAGGTCGAATCTCCGATACTTTCCTTGCTCAAATACAGGATAATCTGTGTTGTTTACATCATATAAAGCACAAAATTCTTCTTCGTCCAAAAAACCTTCCAATATGCAACTGGGTAACAAGCAGTCTTGAACGTTTTTTAGAGTCATTCTTTGTTTTCGAAATTGTTGTGGAAGCGCTACCTCGACTCAAGTATTTTCTATAAACTCGAACTCGGTGTCATCGCTAACATAGAAAGCTGAGAAAACGACTTCGAGTACGAGTACGGCTTGAGGTCGTTCTCGTACTCGTACTCGTTGTTGATGCTAACATCCTCTAATACGTATCACAGTACGATTTCCGAAAAACTACAGTCTTTGTATGGTGTAGAATTACAATAAAAGTTAATAAAACTCAACTCTGCAGTTAGCTGTTGTTACCCTAAATTCTCACGCGAAGTTTTGCGATAATAAACTTAACTCCAAAGAGATAGTTAGGTGGAAAAAAAGAAATTTCACCCGCCGTTGTACCCTTTTCAACACCATTTTTTTTCATGAGTTAGGCTCGCACAAAAAGGACTGCCATAGATATGGAAACCACAGAAGCTTACCTGGAGCTAGCGACTTGAAGAAGAAAATCCAAAAATGACCGGTACGACTAGCAAACGCATGGGCCAGCACTGTACAAAATCAAATCCACCCTGGGCTCCTTCTGTGATCTACTGGACCTTACTGGCCCAGCTGAAGAAAACCTCCCCCGCCGCAAAAGTTTGTTTTTCACATTAGCCAAGCGTCAATCAAATCCCGTGCCCTCGATAAAATAAGAGGTCAAGTTTGAACCGGTAAGGTCCAATATGAAACCAGGAAGCCCAGTAGACCTTACTGGAGGACCAGTGGATCTTATCTGGTGCTGGCCCATTTAGTAACTTAGTCCAGAATTCTACCACGAAAACCAAATATATATATATTTTTTTGAAAATAAAAGGTTCTGTCAGCAACAATTTACAAGTCTCTTATGTTCCTGAAAGCTATGAACAAGACCCTGGAAAATACTTAGCCTGTGCATGCTAGGCTCTGGGTCTAGACGAGCAAAAAAAGTCGTCGGCGATCAGCGAAGACGCGAGCGAACTTAAAGGCCCATGTTCACCCAAACGGCTTTGCGCGCTTGTGTTTTTGTTTTGAAACGATTCTTTTGTCAAATGCAGTGTTTTGATTGGCTTCCACTTTTGAGGAGCGTTGCCTGACCATACTAAAAACGACTGCGAGGGAGATTAGCTTTTTTCAAGCTTGACCGAAGCTTAACAGAGACAGTATCAAAGAGGCCAGTAAGACTTTAATTCTTTTCCAAATGGAAGCAGATATATCGCCGACTTCGTTAAATGTCACCGGAGAAAGCAGTTCAAAATTTAAACTGGTAGTGAATGCGTATGCATGCTTTGTCGAGTCCGATGAACGCAATGAAGGTCATAAAATTACGAAATGTCTAAGCACCAGGTGAGATTTTCCTGAAGCCCGTTTCGACTGTGAAATGTTTTCATTGCTCAATCTATTATTTTGTGTTAATTCTTAGGAGGCTTAGGTATGTGTTCTCGAAAGAATAAGCGAGAAGTTGTGTTTGCAAAGCGTCGAATCAGCACTGCTGAGTCTTGTCGCTGTATAATAATCGCTGTGTTACAGTTTCTTTAGGTTTGGCTAAGGACTGGTTTGCTAATAATAGTTCTCGCTACGTTAGAGCGATACGCCAGACGATCAGTTAACGTTAAGGATATCACTCGCTTCATAGGTTAAATTAAATAAAGCATTGTTCATGTTAGATTGACTCGCTTGTATTGCTTTCAAGTGATTTCAACGGGACCTTTGTTTACAATTGAACATCAACATTCGATAGTAGAAGGAACTCGGCAAACACGCTGTTTGTAGAATTTGCAGCCAAGAGCTTCTTTCCCATCTCTCTAGAGATTAAAAAAACGGATCCACGGAGACGAATGTACTTCGGCGACCCCAGTCGATGCGGTCTTCCAACCGTACGTTTCGATGGCGCCGCCATCGAAAGTACTGCAGTGAAACAAACACTCACAGAAACAAAAAGGCTCGATACCAGACCAAAATATCCAGAAAGATGTAAAGAAAAATACCAAAAGCACCTGTTTAGACTTTCTTTTAAACCAAATTTTGCGAACTGTGGAAGATTAACAAGGATTGACTCTACACACTGAAGGCAGCGATTTTCAACTACGCGAAATGTTTTTTTCTTGAGTACAGGGCGCGCAATGCATCTGGGGTGAACATGGGCCTTTAAATGCCAAATTTCTCGATCCGTTTTTCCAAATATCTTTGAGCTAGGAACAGGCTAGAAAATGCTAAATAAAAAGCTAGAAACCACCTTAAGCTTTATTGAAAAAAAAAAAAAAAATGACAATAAAGTACATTGTGTCCTCGCTAGTTATCCCACAAGTCTATTCGTGAGCAGAATACAGATGAATTTCAATCTCTTCTTTGATCAATTCCTTTTTGTCCAGTGAATAAGGAAAAGGATCTCGTCTAAACGACGCTAGAATTATGACGACCAGACAACCGAGCAGAAAGGCATAAATATTCAGCCTCTAGGCAGCGAGTGAACTATAATACGCCATTTGCACATCTCCCATAATGCCCCTTATTTGCCCCCCAAAATTTTGCATAACCTCTGTTTTTCATTTCTCCTGGGTATTACAGCCGTCCCAAGAGAAATTAAAAACAATGCTTCTGCAAAATTTTGGGGGCAAATAAGGTGCATCATGGGAGATGTGAAAGTGGCGTATGGATGTTTTTTTTTTCGCTATTTTTCCCAAGTCCAGAGAGACAGTCCATTTTCCTTTTAGCCAGCCACTTCTCAAAAGTCAGTTTAATGTACTATTGTCGGGTAACTTTTAGCAAAACCAAGCCACTTTTAGTGGTTTACCAGTGGTATCATATCAATGCTTTCGTTTGATTTTTCAAATATCATCTGGCACTGCTCCTTTAAAACATTCGATCTCTTCACAGTGGAGTTTGTGACGGGGTGGGGGGTGGGTAGGAAATGAAAAAATATATTTTCCTTATGCCCCCTCCCCCTAGTAATCCCCCTGTTCTATTGGGAAAAATCTTAATACCCCCGCCCCAAATATAGTTGTATTGTATGTAACTGTTGAGGCTTTGTTGTGGTAACTTTATTTTCCGTTGTTTTCGAGAATGAAAATGTATGATAATAACTTTGAAACAAAGGCGAATAAAATTTAAACTAAGGATATAATTTAACCACAACTTATCCATACAGTATTTTCGTTAGGGGCAATGATGTAGTGCTGCTCATACTATGATGATGATGACGGCGACGATTATGGCGATGATAATGATGATGATGTGGAGGAGAAATAAACCACTGAACAGAGAGTGAAAAACAATTGACTGAATGACTATCTTAAATTTCCATTATGGAAAATCAACTAGGGGCCAATATGAAGACCACCCGGCTTTTATTGTAATAGATATCTTAAGTTATTGCATTTATGTTTGGAATGTGACTCTTGCGATGGTTTTCTCTCCATCAGTGCAATCAATCAATCAATCAACCAGTGTCATGTTGTTGTAAGTTAGGGTTTCCCCGAATGTCATGGGCCAGCTGGGTGCAGGGGACTTGTATAACTAAGAACTATAATTACTAATTTTGTTGCAATCCAGTTGAATATGTTTAAACCAAGAAATGAAAATTAAACCATAAATCATACCCCATGACCTTTCCAAAATACTGTGAAGACATATAGAGACCCCAAAGGCTTCTACCCACGCAATACGTTGTCCCATCTATATAACGTATGATGTAGTTATGTTTCTAATTTTTTAAAGAAATCATCTGTTTAAAATTTCATGACCCCTCACTCCAGCAATGGCAAAAAATTACCCTCGGATTCCCCTTTTTACACTGGCTAAAATTTACAGGTCCCTCATTTTATCTCCCTTGCCCCTTCCATAAATGATGAACGGCCCCTTAGATGTGATCGAATTGGATTTGAACTTGTTATCCTGGCGAGACAGCGATTTCAAGCCAGGCTAGAGTTGCTTGAAGCCCGGTTAACGTTAGTCCTTAGTTAGCATATGAGTTGCTGTACCATGGATTTGTGCTACTCGACTTTCGAACAACTCGTGTCAGATCCCTATCTGCACGCTGTCTCGGTAAGGTGGGTAACAAAACACCCACGCTAACTTACTGACGGCTCTATTATATAGCCAACCTGGCAAAGACTACCATGTATTTGATTTTCAATCTGAATAAATTAAGATAATAATTATGATAATAACGGCTTGTTAAAACAACAGAATTGAGAGAAGCTTCCACGTTTTGACCATATGGCTACAAATAATGAACTGCATGACCAATATGTCAAACGCTAGCTACATCTTAAATGTAAGCACATCTAGTTGAAAAAGATAAAAAAACAATTCAAAACCAAACAAATTATCCTGTAAAAGATTGTTTCCATATCATTCAAGCACAACAAAATGTGATTAAACCGAGGAATTCCATATAAAGGGGGTGAGGATACTCACCGCCTACGTTTGGCGTGTAAATTTGCAGATTTTGGTCTTACGTACAGTGTTCAGGACTGTGCGTGAAGGAAAAATTTAATAAAAAAAGGAATAATGACATCCAATAACAACGTCCTTATCTTAACTCGAAATAACCATAGCTCATATTTGACGGTCTTTTTTAGAAGGGTATCTTTTAGCAGGGGTTAGATAAAGCACGAGTCACGTCCAGATTTCCTTTAGGGGTTTAATTCCAATTTTCCGACGAGCATTTCCAAACCCCTCCTCAAAGAAACTACCCCCACCCTGGAATGTAGGCCTTGATCTTGAGAAGTAATTTTCGATAATTTTATCGTTTTACGACAAGAGGAGGGCTTCCAGAGTTATCCAACAACGACAACAAGAACAACAAGCTTTATTTTCATGACCATGCAGGTACAAACAGTATTACAAAAGCTATTTTAAGAACTAAAATTTCATCACAGGACAATTAAGTTACTTTGTTAATCATTTGTCACAAAAATCAAAGCAAGCTGAAATATATTTCACGCATTGTATGCGAATAAAGAGGAGTTCATCAGTTCATTGATCATACCGTTTATCAGAAACTTAACTTTGTTGTAAAAATCATTCATAATCATAGAGTAGATAGAACAATTAAAAAAAAGAAAGTGAACTTCGTCTCTTATTTGATTGGATCCACAAAGAGAGCAATGCCTGATTGATAGTGATATTTAATGGAAAACGACCATTGTTTAGTTCTTAGTAACATTTGCAAAATTGATACCCTGCTAGCAGAGGCTTTTCCCTTGTGTTTCTCAGCGTTGTACTGCCATTCTCTTCGCGGTTTTGGCTGCTCGCGTTTTGTTTTGGTTGTTTCTGTGCCGAGGAAAAGACCTCTGCAGACAGCCGTTTGGGATTCCTGTTGAGCATGCGCATTAGATACCTCCAAGATCTAGGAGGTAATCACATGACTAAACCGGTTGTGGAACCGGTTTTATCAAATCGCGCATCTTTTATGTACTAGTTTGCTGCGCAAAAGTGAGCCCAATATATAAACATGGCGAGTGCGAGTCATTCCCATGGGAACATTGACTCATGAATACATAAGCAAACTCCGGCGGCGGCATCGTATTACCGACACGTGACACAGAAATTCCATGGTAACCGCATTTTCATCTCGCGCATGCTCAACAGGAATCCCAAACGGCTGTCTGCAGAGGTCTTTTCCTCGGCACAGAAACAACCAAAACGAAACGCGAGCAGCCAAAACAGCGAAGAGAATGGCAGTACAACGCTGAGAAACACAAGGGAAAAGCCTCTGCTAGCAGGGTACAAAATTGAGGGTGTGTCTATCCAATTTGTGAGCCGTCCCCAGACTTAAAATTTGGCTTGGCATACACACCCCAAATTTTACTATTACATGTACATGTTAGAATAGGGGAGATCATGGCATCAAATACTTTACGGGCAAGAGGTATTTTTAGTTTGCTAAGATTCGTGTGTCGTCTCAAGCTAAAGAGAGCATGAAGAGCTTTCTTCTTAAGATGTTCATGTCACATGTCACACTGAGAAATTTCCCGATGAGGACTATCTATCCAGGGTCTTACACCTCAAAAAGGTTTCTATCCGTTCTTTTTATCACACAAACGTTCCATCCCACTGACTAAAAAGCTACACCATCATGTAACTTGCTACCTAGCTAGATCTTATTTGTAAAAAGCCTATTAAACAAATTAATGTGGTCGTCAGCGTACTTAACATGATGATTCTTCTATCATAGTTGTCGCTAAAATGAACAGTTAGACTTGTGAGAAAGTCAAAAATTTTGAAGGATAGGTATTGTTACACTTTGACGACCACGTGGAAGAGACTCTCTTGATCGACATTCGACTAACTCATTGATTTCTAGAAGGCCTAAACAACTAGCTCGTTCTAGTAGTTTTTCGTGCTATTTTCACCATGTGTGAATTCATTTCTTTGCCACAGACGACCCACGGACTTTGTGGTGAACATTTCCCACATATGTCACGTGAACGTATTTTCCTCTTTCTTTATGGATGACGAACTTTACCTTTACGTTGCACTCTGGAAACTTGCACTCTCCAGCTCCTCTGAAGAATGGCGAGGAATGCTTTCTGCGAGAGTTCTCCGCTCGCACTTGGTTATTTGTGAGGCGTAAGTTGCACCACTCATTGCTCTGCTTTACTCCTCGCTTAAATATAGTGGTCCAGGCACCACCCAACAGACGACCCCCGCTTGGGTACTCTTTGATTTCCATAAGTTCCCAATCTTTTTTGGTCAGTTTAAATTTTGCTGTCTTGCCATCGGTGTTCACTCGGATAACATGCTCTTCTTCGTCGGAATCGTTAAGGACGGTATCCTGTCTCAGCGCGAAAAAGTTAACTTTGTCAAACATGAAACGCCATAACAGTTGGCGCTGCAAAATCAAGGTCCAACAACAACTAACTTCCAAGGTAACAAAGAAATGTTATTACGAGGAAGCAACCAAGAATACTGGGGGGGGGGGGGGGGGGGGGATAAGGTTGTTTAAAAAGTTTTTTTTCTTAAGGGATGGTCCGCCCCCGAGATACGAAAACCCCCATAGGTTATAAAAAGGTACTCCTTCCTTACAGCTTTCATGGAAAATTGCACCCCTTCCACATTATCACTAAGAACAAAACAAATGTTGTTGCGTGTAAATGCATCCCTTTCGAGCTGAGCATCCCCGAATAGTCCATTGTTGGCAGAGTAACCCCGATCTGCTTGACGTAATTGATGTTTATGTATATCGATTTACGTTCTTGATCTTCATGGCGCATTTTCATCAGAAAAGACCTCTTTCACTGGTATGTTTTTCCTTAGTCCATATGGTGTTACTCTAAAGTTTTTCCTCCGTTCTATGGAGTTGATTATGTGAGCGATATGAGCCGGGCTGTCACGCTTTGCTAAGATCTCGGTACATCAATTGCAAGAAAAAAACCACAAGTCCTTGTGATTACATGACCTGCCGGCTAACCGAGCTAAAAATTTTGCGTGCAATCACGCTCGCCAGGAAAGCCTGGCGAACCAAACAAGTAGCAGGAAAGCCGGGTAAGACACTGCTCATGCACATGGTTGCCAGTCTCTCTGGAAACATAACGGCTCCGAGCTAGTTCGCTTCTGATACGAGCAGCACCTATGCAAAGCGAGCAAGCCCGGCAAACCGGGCCAGCACAGCCCCTTATTTTTCACTGTATATGCATGCATAACTTATGGTAATAAAAGAGTAAAAGTCCTTTGAGAACATCACATGATCTACATTGGTGAATCTACAAGCTAAAGACATCAATTCTTCTATATTTGGGAGACTTTATTACATGCACAAAGTGCAACGACCGGATCCAGGAAATTGGAGAGGGGGGCCGGGTCTCTTAAAAAAGGCGGGTGGTGCTCTCGGATCACCCTAAATCTGCTAATGATTGTTATCATTTACATAACATTTCTTTCAAATCATGCAGAGAAATAAATACACTTACCTCTCCGCTGGAAGTAGCACTTGTGGTCTTTTTTCGTTTTTCAACAATCTTGAAGAAAATCAGAAAAAACGGGTCTGTACGTTAAACGATATAATGAACAACCGGTTTATTGACGGTCTTACTCATTTTTGCTCCTTTGTCAGCCATTTATTACTAAAAAGGGTGCATGAAGTTTTAAGTCCTGGTAACGCGGTCATTTCCAACATTCCTAACGGATACGATTGTTGTCTAGTAAACGCAATTACATGTAGAGGCAAACTTGGATAGGCCACCTATGATTGAGATAATTTAAGTAATTTGTTGTTAAAAGGGCTATGCCACGATGATATTGATGTTTTAGGCAGGGGTTTTAGGTCAATTATGTGCTGAAGTTATTACTTAGGGGCTATTTACATTGCAGGGGGGAAGATAATAGCACCAGGAAGATCCTAGAAGGCGGATCATCCTAGTCCCTTATGCGTTCTGTATTCGGTTTTCTTGAAATGGGTTGTACTTGTCCCTAGTACTAGATCTTTCCGGTACACCATGTAATCATGTAGATTCTAGCGCTAGGATCTACCAAAATTTGTACTAACCACAGGGATACTTACCACCTCGTTAGCAGTTTTCCGACGCAGGCTTTCAGTCTGAAAACAAAAAGGAAAGGAGCATGGCCATGACAAAAAGGTATGTCTTAGTAATTCAAAGTTTTGCTAAAACACGCGATGAAAATGGTTGAGAAAACCAGACGTTTCGAGGGAGCTCCCTCCTCTTCAGTGGTTTAAAAGGTTTTTAAACCACTGAAGAAGAGGAAACACCCTCGAAACCTCTGGTTTTCCCAACCATTTTCAACGCTTATTTCAACAAAACGTTAACTTTCACAAAGTTAATTGCGTTGCACAGTTTCTTGTACATTTTGTCGTATGTAAGCCTATGGGTGACAGGAGAGACCTACAGGCGAGATAAAAATAAAGGACGAGACATTTGCTACCACTTATCTTCTTTGAAATATAAAATTTTAGTCAAGCCTAAGAGCGGGAGCTCCCTTTACATACGAAATCATTCAGCAAAGACATTAGACTTTCTGGCCTAGTCAGTTCTAAGCATACCCACCCTTTGCATCCCCGGCCTTTATCATTTAAGGTCTACTCAGGGTTAGAAGCCTCCTATGCATGCAGAGGTCCGTTTGGCTAGTCACGCAGGGAGATTGTGTGATGCGCCACTTAAATATTTTCTGCCAGTTTTAAAAGGGAAAATTTTTCGCATATAAGGTAGTTATATTCTATATTTCTGTTCATTTAAAAATTTGCCGCTGTTGAGATTCATTGGCCAAGTTAATATCAGTAGATGCTCGTATTTTCAATTTTTTTAGCATCTTTCATGGAAACAATTTTTGCTTTGTCCTCGTGAAGAAGCATTTCCAAAATTTTCCGCCCCATGGTGAGGTTTATGTTTGAACCTGCTGTCCGCTCCGTTTGGGATTTGCTGCAGCTTTTTAAAGAAAAAAGTCCAACAAATATCTCCGGGGATGGAGAGGGGGGGGGGGGGGGGGGGTAATGGGCATGCTTGGAAATGTCTGAGCCACTGAATACAAATGTCCAAATCTTCACCACAGTGAACTTTGACATAAGGTATCGTCTTATTGGTCCAGTTAATACGGAAGAAAATGGGTGAAACTGCAATCCATTGCAACAGAAGGTACCACCGATTAAATTTACTTCGGAACATTCAGAGATGTCAGCCACCTTCCTTGACACTACTCAGTTTCCAGATTTCCACAGACCTCTACGTAAAGCATATTAACACCCACCAATAAAAACGAAGCTACAAACGTTCACAGGTTATGTTCAACGCGAAATCATCAAAGCAGAGCGTGTTCACGAGACCAAGCCCTACAACCAAGCCGCTCAAAACAAAAACGTACACATGGTGTACCATTTTTGTTCCCTTCAGTCCAGAAAATCTCAACCTTAACACGATTATGACGAAACTCCAGCCCATGATTAAGTGAAAGAAGGGTTTTCTGAAAATTCTTATTCCTTTATCGCATACCGACGCCTACTAAGCCTTCGTGCCTTTCTTGTAAAGGATAAACTCAAGCACACACAGACAACATTTGGAATAAGCAAATGATCATAAGCAAATGCAGCAATAGTAACTCCAAGACTAGACCCACCTCATCAAGCAGACGATGACATGTGCATCTAAGAAACTAATAGTAGAGGGAAGCTTATTTAGCCTCCATTGCAGGCATTTTCGTCGGCCGTGTGAGTGTTTTTCTTCGCGTAATTTTGAAACCGCCATTTTAAATTGCAAATTAGTTTGAGTGAGTTCGGATCGATTTCCGCCGTCCTCTCGGGTCCGCCTCGAGAACATGGACGCGTGCGTTTGCTATTTAGAGCATAATATGTTAATTGCCCCAACTTCTAAGATAAGGGCCTAGGTACTACTCTGTCATCCCGCGTTGCTCTCGGCCTACGTGACCATGTACCAGTCACAATGCGCATGCACGCTGCGAACAACCATGTCATAACAACCCGTGGCGCCGCCATCATGCGATTTTCTGGCACCTCTCCATCTGGTCAGACCCTTGAAACCCGACTTATAGTCTACGTGACAGGTGACTCTGACAAACTGTTTGTAAGCCGGGAGACCTGCACAGCGCTGGGCATGATTTCCGAACAGTTCCCTACTGTAGGTGAAACCCTCCAGGCGCACACAGAGATGGGACAGGACACGGCCACCGACGCCGCAAGCCAATTCCCCTAGGTCGCCACATCACATATACCTGAGAGTGCACATAGCACGCCTTGCACCTGCTCACGCCGCCAGAAACCACCACCCAGGCCAACACAACTATCCTTCCCAACAACTGAGGCTAACAGGCTGCACCTGCAACAATGGCTTCTGGACTATTACAGCACCAGTACATTCAACACCTGTGAGCACCAGCCACTACCACTGATGGAGGGTGTCCCCATGAGGCTCATGGTCAACCTCACTGCGGAACCACTAGTTACTCGCCCTCCTCTGATGTTCCTGCTTTCCCACTGCCTACAACTGCCAGCCCAACTACCCCTGTTACATCTTCCCCTGCGGGTCAGCCACCAGCAAAGAAGCCGCCCCTAGCTGTGCGGAGATTGCTGGATTACAAAGAAAGGCCTTCTAGAACTATGAATAGTGCAAGATAAAAACTTTGGCTGATGAACATCTCGAGGAAATCAGTGACACATTGACTGTTAAAACTTTCCGTTATTTTTGTTGTTGTGTTAGATTACAGCTGTATATTCAACCATATCAGTCTTTACTGCCCCTCTTCAAAATCACAGTATTGCACCACAGGAACATTAAAGACTTGGGGGGAGATAGAGCACAATATGTTAATTCACCCAACTTCTAAGATAGGGGCCTGGGTACTACTCTGTCATCCCGCGTTGCTCTCGTTTAGTTTCCTTGTCATTCTGTAACAAGAATCAGTAACATTAAAGGCATGTACTTGTGAAATTGATGAACTCCTATCTACTATTGTAGATCGATTTCCACCAATCAGATCGCTGCCTGCTCAAATCGAGCGGGCAGCGTGCATTAATTGGTTATCATTAGATCCCATGGACCGTAGCCCCTTCTGACACCTCATGAAATTTACACAAGTTGCAAGTTTTAAGAAACAGAAAAGTATTGCTTTATAGACAGTGTATTTTTAAAAGACCAGGAGTTAACCAAAGATGACCCTGTCACCTTTTCATAGCGTAAAAGGACAATAATTTTGGGAATTTTTGGTTAGATCAAAGATTGCTAAAAAAATTAGTCACGTACGGGATCGTAGATCACCTATCAAATATAAACAAATAACACCTGGATAGGCACAAGGACTTTAAATGCAATATGAAACGAAAACAAAGCTTAAAAGTCAGCTGTTTGTGAATTTTATGAAAATGGAAACTGCTGCACGTAACGTAAATGACAAATACATTGACCCTGTCAAGTTTGGTAGACTTAGCGTAGAGAGAACGAATAAATTTCGCGATTTCCGGTAGGATGAAGATCAGAAAGTAGTCACGACACGTTATTGTTATAAGGGAAGAAATGCCACGCTATTATTATTATTGGCGAGAGAGTGAGGAATGAGGAAATTGCCCAAGTGAAAAACATGATGCCCATCTTAACTATCTCAGGAAGGGGTTATTGGGAAGGGGGGGGGGGGGGGGTCTTGTGCAAATAGGGGAAGGGCAAGTGCAAACATGAAGTTGGGCACGAATTTTATGAAAAGGGGGAAGGAGGCATATGAATTTGATCATAATGAAAATAATAACAACAATAATAAACAAATTCCACCTCTTAACACCATTTAACTAAGCATATAAACTACAATGGCAGGTATTTGTGAAAATTATTTTATTTTATCACAGAGATTTATTGTCAAAAATCACCATTGTCCTCAAGGCAAAATGGACCTGACCGTTCATAATAATCACTGTTGACATCCGTCGTCAGAAGCATGCTACCAAGAGCCATAATGTAACCCTGATACGTCTAAACTCCCTTTATTTGTTTAAAACCATGCTAGTGTATTTTAGTTGTTTAATCAGAAGCGGGGAAATTTTTTTTGTCCAAATAGGGAATAAGAGAATTGAAGGCATCCCTGTCTAAAAAAAATGCTTTTAGGGAAACTTAAGTTTTTTTAAAACCATGCAAGAAACTCAGCTGAAATTCCCTTCTGACCAAGGGAACATGTGGGCAGCGTTGCTTATTCCAAAACCTTCACTAGTTGTCATCAAGACTTAAGTTGTGTCTTTGATTTTGATAGAACAATTGTGTGATAGCCTGTGTACAGACCCCCTTCCCTTCAGAAAAATATCGGAGAAGAATCTGATTTTTTTTTCAGAGGGGAGGGGATTCTGTATACAGGCTATTGGGTGACAGCTTTTCCTGAAATATACCTGACGTTTATCTCCTGTTTTAAAAACCGGACAAATTCTTGGCAACGGAAGTTTCAATTCTACCTTTTTCAGCTAATTAATAACACTGAAAGGTCATACATACACTGTACCACATGCTGTAAGTTACAACCTTAACTGTTTATCCTCAATCCTGCTATTGTGAGATGCAATTTCTTTTCAAAGGCTTTTGCTCTTCATATAATGTATTGCGTATCGAAAAAAAAAACTTAGGTAATATTTTAATTTATGCATCAGTCAAATCTAACTGCAAATTCTCGAGGGCTGGGACACTTGAGCCTAACAAATGCCCCGCATTGGGGAACCGTCCTCAATCCACACTGTAACAGTTTCCATTGATCGCACAGTCGAATAGCCCCACACGCATTTTTAATGTGAAATTTTTCGTTTCAGTTAACCTCTGCCTTTTTAATAGCGCTACCCTTATTTAGCCGCGACAAAACCATTCATGATTCTTATTTTATCATTGTTATTTATCTTGCTATAAATAGTTCGTAGGCAACAAAAAAGTGCCATAAAATTAATAATAGTGCATAAAGCTATCCCTTCTGAATAGTTTACTAGTATGAAAGGAAGTTCTTCAAATAATACAGTAGGTTGGTCATACATGATCATAGAAGTATTAAATCATTACCCCTATATTTTATTCAAATCTTAGATCAAAAGAAATGTGATTAAATAAAAAAAAAAAAACTTCGATTCACGAGTGTTTTAATGTATACGTTAAAAGGTTTAATTAATATGTATGCACGGAATTTCCGTAACAGATAGCTTGTACCAGATAAACTTTTTTAATTGAGGATGTTGTATCGAGTAGTTCATTGTTGAGACTCCTTGTAAGCGAAATCTTAGATCAAAAGAAATGTGATTAAATTAAAAAAAAACGTCGATTCACGCAGTTCGATTTGACTGATGCATTACCCAATGCAAATCACTCGCGATATTTATTCCTAGGCCATTCGTGATCTTCCTTCAGATCGGTAACGGAAGTTTCATAAAAATCACGGACACCACAAGCAACGAGACTGATCTGCAGTGAGCAATGTTTAGGTAGGACTTACCGTCTTTAGTTTAAGTCCTTTCCCAGACATTGGATAGATAAGGTTCCACAGGTGACAAGTCAAAATCTACCCACCCTCACTGCGGAAATACCCAAATATTGCATGTGTTGGGACACCTCTGACCTCGATTCCCTTAACGTTACTGTCTACAGGCGCACAAATGGGAGCTGTCTCTATTTATTTGGTCAAATTTTAAGTATTTTTCAGCAAAATGATTCTGAGAAAACCATTTTAGTCCTCAATCAAAGGCTCCTTGGAGCGAGCTCATGGATGAATTGAATTACTGTAGAAAAGACAGTTCAATAATCAAAGAAAAACATATAAATCTTTTTGAAGGGTTCATTGTGTACGGACTTGCCAAAATACAGCGTGGCTCGAAGTATCCGATTGTATGTGCACCTGAATATTCAAGACATTTGTTATATACTTACAAAGCAAAGATCACTTTTAAAAGCAATTATTAACGCTTTTTAGTTGTAAAATAATTTGCTTTCTCATGTGACTGTCAAACACTTTCCGAACGACAGTGCACTTTCTTGTAAAATAGCCAAGTTTTACATAAGCACGAGGTTTCTTTAAACCGTGGTTTTAAACAATTATTTTAATGAACCTCGAAGGTTTCCTAAAAGTGCGATGCTTTTAAATAAATGTTTCCATATGATAAGTACGTAACGGTTAGTATATGTAGTACGAGCTATATTAAATACAGAATACAGGCGTTTATGGCTAAATTGAACTGCCTTAGAACGCGTTTTTGATAAACACGACCTAAAAACTATTTTAATAAAAAGGATTAAGCTCAAAGCAGTACGTGCTATGACCTAGCCAAGTAATTTCAGAACGCAATCGAAGTATCCGATTGCCTTTCTCCATCTGAATAGAGACTTGTTTATACCAGCGCAGCATTTCTTGTACACAAAACATTGATAGCACTGCTAAATGGAATCACCCGACAAACAAAAGCCCTCTTTAAGGCAAAGATCACCTAAGAATTCAAGCAAAATAGCGTAACTCTTGTTGGTTCTAAAACCTGTCAGGCTGACCTGTGCTTCTAGTTGACACAACATTAATTCATTCCCTGTTTGCATACGAAGACATATGGTTGAATGGATTCGTCCAAATAACTGAATAAACTACAATAGATACTCCTCAATGTCACTTTAACAATACGAGGAATGTTTTTTTGCAGTGATTAAAAGGCTGTTTGGCTTATCCGCTTTTCGCTGAACGAAATCCCATCGTCAGGCTGCAGTTAATAGCTCTTTCACACTCCTGTTGATCGCATCTTCTCCATATCAAGTGTAATATCGGGAACAAATGTGCACAATTCGTCCAAACATACAACAATGATCCACGCCATTCACGTCATCCATGAGCTAAAAATTGTTACCGACACTAAAACATTGTAATTTACCCTTGGAATGAGTGAAATGTCCATTTTATCGAGATTAGTGTTAACCAAATCTATTTGGAATGACATCATATCTGAGGCGATCCAGGTTTTTAGCCAGAGGGGGTTCGATGCTCAAAGGAAGCCGCTACGTAGGTGGGGGGGGGGGGGGGGGAGGTATGGGTGCATCCTCCCGGAAAATTTTAAAATTTCAAGTCCTCGGAAACGCGATTTCCGCCATTCTGAGGCAAAGACAGCATGTTTTAATATCTCATTTTTTAAAGTGAAAATGCCATTCTTTTTGCATCAAAATATAACAAAGCCGCGTAAAAACGATGTAAAACTATAATATACCGCCGCTCCTACTAATTGCGTGCACCGCTTGTTGTAAGGAATGGAGTTCCGTGACTGGACTGGCTATAATTGAAAGGTGTGGCTAGACAAAATGTCACTTTTGGCGTGATACTTTGCAGAGGCACGAGAAAAGAGACAATAAACAAGCCACATTCATATTTAGTTTTTTTTTTCTTTTGGAGAAAACATTTTAGTTTTATTGAGCAGCAGAGGCTTAACTTGGTTATGAACTCTGCTGCCGTTAAGATTGACTGTAAAGCATTTTTTCTTAATTTCCATTGTCGAGTTGAGTGTCAACCAAATCTTTTTCTCACTGATATCCTATACGAAACACAATCTAACCTAAGGACTCACGTGCCTTAAGATCTTATTCTTTTGGTAAACCCGATAGTTATGCATATCGGTGATGGGTCATCTTTGTTCTTTCCGCCGTAGTTACATGGAAAAAACCAGAGAAAAGATTACCGTGGTAAACTGAAAAATGGCAGTCACACTTACGGTGCCACTTGAGTTTAACATAAAAATCTTTCTCTTGTGTGACCTCACTGATAATTTAAAAAGTACCGTGAAGTGGCGTGGAGGTGTTGTACTTACTGCGCTTTTCACAAACATGCGAATTCTGAAGTTCAAAAGCCAACTAACGATTGCGTTTTTCGCTGCCGTCAATCATCTTAATGGACCTCTTTAGAAAACAAAACTTTACTTGCACAGGTTCAAAAGGTCATGGTATCTGATTTGTGATTGGAGGATTTCGATTCGTTTTGTGTGTTTCTGTGTTTCAAGGTTCCTTGCTTGTGATCGTAATTATGATTGACGGCAGCGAAAAACGCAATTGTGAAGGCGGCTTTTGAACTTTAGAGTTCGCATGTTTGTGAAAAGCGCAGTAAAATTGTGTGAGCACGTGCTACAGGGGCCAGTTTATAAAAAAACCTTCCATCTTCTCTCCGGGGGGTATTTCTGGGAAGTCGTAGTCGGGGTGTGCCGTCCGGCTCTCCAAATCTTGACACTATTTCAGAGCGATACGTTGAAAAGGCTAATGTTAGCGAGTACCCCCCCGGGGATTTTCTATGTCAAAAGATTAACACTATCAATTTCAGTAACGTTAAATTAAGATGTGTTTGAAGCTAGCGTACTGCGCTTTTTTATCGTCCTTCAAACTATGCTACGAAGAGTACAGCTGAAATGAACATGCAAATAGGTGGGGTTAAAATAGAACGATCCCAATACATCAAACTGTTGGGCGTGAATATTGATTCTGATCTGAATTTTAGTAATCACATCAGAGAAGTGTGTAGAAAGTCGGGTCAGCAAATTGGGGTACTCACGTGACTAAGGAACCTTATACCTACCCCTGCCAAGCTGCAGCTATTCAAGGCTGCTATTTTACCCCATTTAACTTATTGCAGTACCGTTTGGCATTTTTGTAGAGCTTCAGACAGGCGTAAACTAGAGAGGCTACAGGAGAGAACTCTACGTACAGTATTCAACAGTAGATAGGACTCATACGAGAATCTGCTTCTGCAGGCCAGCCTACCGACTCTTTATAACAGAAGGTTAAAAGATATAGCAATTCTAATGTTTAAAGCTAAGAACAATCTACTACCGAAGTATTTACAAGACCTTTTCAACATAAACGGGGATAGAGAAAAACGAGACAACTTAAGGAATTCTGGTTTTACCCTACCACGCTTTAACACTATTAAGTACTGGAAACATTGTCTGAAATATTTTGGGCGTCAGTTTTTTGTGGTCCAAGTTGACAAAGGAGGAACGTGGTATGGAAAGTGTGAGTACATTTAAACGTCGGATAAGGAAAAGAGACTTAACGCACTTAATTGAAGACGGGGGCTGCAAGAACTGTTATTTATGCAATAGCTAATTTAGAAAGTGATCGTGATTATGTAATTAGTGTACGTTCTTAGGTTTGCAGATTTTTAAAAATGTGTTTAACTAGAGTTTTATTTTAAATAAGGGTTTCAATTTTCACAAAATTTTAATGTTTATCTTAGTTTTTTATTAGTGTCACCAATTAGTGTGTAAAATGCTAGAACGATTGACACTTAAATAAAGTTTACTACTTTACTACTACTACTAAGGTTTTCTTTACTTTTCGTTGAAGTTGAAACCTTTGCATGAGTTTTTCCCTTCAAAAACGTGATTGCAAATCAGGTCAGTGTAAAGGATAGACTTACTTTGAGTTACCTGATTGAGCACGATGCAATGCACAAACTCTTATTAATCAAGGAATACACTGAATAAATTGAACGATCTTGCCCTTTTTCCCTATTTCCTAGTATTTTGGAGCAACTTAAAAAAAGGGCATTTTTGAATTTGTAGTTTACAAAGCTCCTAGCCCTTACTAACCTCGCCTCTTACTCCTTCCTAAGGAGTACAGTTAGCTCCCTTAGTCTACTCCTGTGGAACAATTTGGGACCTGTGATAACGTTAAAATGTTCTTTCTATTAGCTTCGGTTTTTTGGCGTGATTCACCCTTTGGGGGTACTCACGAGCATCAGGAGCCCAGATCAGAGACGGTCCTTTGGGCTTTAGCCTGTTCCAGGCATTTAGACAGTGGAGTGCGTCGAGAAGAGAGCGGGAAAAAAAACTTTTCTGCTCACAGCTCTTTGCGCCGTCCCCAGGATCTGATTAGGGACTTTCAGCACCGACGGTTTTCAGGACGGCTACGGGAACCGGAAATGAAGTCAGACTCTTTTGAGCGCGCGCCAGTGTCACCCTCGGTCTCTTGCCGCCGTAGCGGCCTTCCCTAGTACGGCAAACCAAGTAGTTTGACGTACTTGCGACTACGGGAGTTTTAGGTGAGTGTTCATTAACCTTTTAATAGACTTTTTGCCTTATAATTTGAAAAAACAACTTCTTCTCCCTTTCTTCATAAAATTTAGGCCAGTTTTCTTCAGAATTGGTTTGATATTTTTGCTTTATTTACGCTTTTTTCACAGGTGTTGATGAGACATGTCGGTCGAAAAGCATCCCGAGTGAGCTTAATTTTTTTACGTGATTGTGCTTGTCCTTTCGGTTTTCGTTTTGATATAGAACGCTAATACTCTTTATCTAAATTATTTCTTAACGTTTGTACGAGGGCTTTTCTTTCAAGTTTTTTGCTGTTGTTGTGTTTCAGTCACCTAACTATCTGGTTTTGTATCCGTGTCTCTCCGTAGTCACAGGAATTGTTTTGGTTGCTAAACTATTTCTATTTTCGCGGGGTTTTGGGCGGTCGGCTCCTGGCATTCCAGTTCCCGCGCGATTTAGTTCGCCGTAGCCGTCCTCAAAACCGTCGGTGCTAAAAGTCCCTAATGCCTGGAACAGGCTACTTAGGTTTCGTTACGCGTTCCTGCCCCATGAACTTGGGGCAGGAAGGCGTAAGAGGCCCCAAGAAAGTATGCGTGGGCGGCTAGGGCATCCAACGGGCGACTAAAAACTTCCCATGGTTATAGGTAACCCCGATGATATTGAATAATACCAGTTTCAGAACTGAAACACACGTACCAACTCCGCGGTGTGGCCAGTACCTTACGCATGCGCACAACCATATTAACCCGGAAGTGGCAGCCATGGACGGCTGTTTCGTCCTCATTAGGACTCACCAGCATAGCATAGCTCGATGATAATGCACTGGGTATGCAAAAGTCCTTTCCATACCGAGGAGTTGGTGTAATACGACCCTCATTGATACCTGGATTTACGCAGAGTTAGCAAAAATATCAACTCGGCTACTACCTGGCAATTTAAAACAATAAAACTCGTTCAAAGGCCGATTAAAAGCCTTTATCTGACGCCGGGCCGTAAGTTAATGGTTCCTACAAGCATTCCAACGAGTCCAAATTTAAAATGTCGCAAATTTTAGAACATTTATCCACTAATCTGATATCGCGAAGTTTCAAACCGGTGTCTTTTAATTCTAGAATTTTTTTAGTTGAGTGAACTGCAGCGAAAGGGTGCCTGGTTAAGGCTTACATAACAACTTAAATAGTTAGCAAAACACTACTTTTTTCGCGGTCCGATAAACAACAGGATTTCGCATGGAATAGACAACAAACTGAATGAAACGTAGTGCACAAATCATCACCTTCTTATCTGCAAAAACCGGCCTATGGTTCAATGCCATTAGAGCCCGCTGAAACTAGACCTAGATCCAATTTTCCTGAGTCGAGAGCTGCTTTTCCAAGGTACAATCAGCTAAGCTAAACACCGACGAAACAATATTAATGGCTGGCACAGAATATTTTGGCGAAACCTCAGTTCAACCACGCGATCACATACATGTCAACACGATGCGGAATTCACACAATCACACACTTTCGCGGCACTGGTAAGACTATCCACAACCACGCATAATCTTCTCACGTTCAACATAACGAAATATCATCGAATAACTCGGAAAAACTCTGCCTATTGGCAAATAAACACCTCTGGACTTTTCTCTTACACTCGTCTTATTCAAGTTCCCGGATGTAGAATCACACGGTCAGTCTTGGCCCGGGTCCAAGTTCATCTGCAATTTTGCTCTCACCTTCAGGGTGGAAAAACGTAATGAGCATGCGTGGACTGATCCCCTGGCCGGGTCTGAAAAAATGGCGGGTTTTCAAATATTTTTTTGCCTAAAAATATAATGTTTCCACTCATAACCTAGAAAGAACAAGCAATTTGTCTTCAAAATTTGCAAGCTGTGGTTTTAACCTTATCATTACTCAATTTTCTCGAAGAATACCTCATAGTAAAACGGACTTTAACGACATTAATTTTCTTGCGTTGTACTGGAAATGTGCATGCGTAGGTCCTATTTTTTTCAAGATGCATTCACAAAATGTGTTCATATAAGGAAGTTCCTGGATATATAAGGTCCGGAGCTCCACTGTGGACACAAAAACAACATATCTTTGTACAGTGACTTGCCCAAAAAAATTAACGCTTGCCCACGATGTGTATTAAATCACTGAACTTTGTCGCACTGGAGCTGATATTTTAAAACACGCTCGATCGGACACTCGTGGCTTTGTAGATCACTAAAATATAAACAAAATCCTGAATGTAAAAGTTATTGCGTTGATATGTGGGCAGAAAAAAGGTCAACCTTTATCTAGTAAAATCTTCCCAAAATTCGGTTTCAAAGTAACTGTAGCTTATTTTTAAACTTGATCGTTTCGCGTACTAAGAGATAACTATAAATTATGCTTTGTGTTGTCAAGTTGAACATGCATAACATCTAGCTGTCAAAAACCTACGTGTAAGTAGGATTTCCTTCTAACAAAGTTAAAATTGCACTGCAAAAACTTCTTGCTGACGATGAAGAAATGATTTTTTTGTACGAAAACAACCTACCTAAAGATCTTAAAAGCAAATGATCAGTTTCAGTGAGCTTCGCAGCTAAACCATGATTCACTCACCATGTAGCTATTTTTCATATCTCAGTGAATAACTGGTCCATGTGAGGGTCTTCATTCAAGCAAATTAAACTCAGCCAATCGTTAGAAAATACAGAAAACTGCGCATAAGGGTATTTGTTTTGCTCGCCTCAGACAAATCCAGCTCCAGCAATTGTTTACGGGCAGAATCAATTGTTTTAAAGTAATTAACTGCCGGCAGTTGTCACGTTCTCCACTTCGCAGCGAGTGAAAAGGAAAATTTGCGTACAGAAAGTTATTTCTAATAAAGAACAGAAACTTTCACAGTGCACTGGAAAACAAAACTGTGTAATTAAAAGTGAAGAAAACTCTGACTGCTATTACTTGAGCAACAGAAAAATGATCGAAGTAGTCTTTTCTTCTCGAGTAAGCCTACTGGCCTTCTATTTCCGAGAAAGTTAATTTTACGGCGCACAAATGGTTCTTTGACTAAAGAGATGGATAAAGCTAGTTCTGCAAAGGGAGTAAATCTGGGCATGTGAAAAATTATTTACTAATAACAGAATACAAGCGGGTTTTAATTCAGCCCGGCGAAAGACGGCGAAAACAACTCACAAATAATATCGAATGCACAATTAAAATACTCGCCTCTTTGAAAATGTTCAAAACTTTTTATTCCTGACCTCAGACTGACGGGATGATCCGTTTTTCCTCTAACATTGGTTGTTCCGAGTCCAAAGTAATTTTCAAGTGACGAAAAAAAAAAAACCACACAAAACTATAAAGGCTTTTCGAGAAGCAAACGTTCACACCTTGTGCATTTCATTCAGTCTTAGTCAGTGACTCTGTCAGTGACAAACAAACAAACAGTCGAACACAGTCACAGAAAAGCCCGCCTTGAGCCTGCGATAATGGATGCGCAGAAGCTTGCGCAGAACGTTTTTCCGCCCTGACTCCTAAAGAGCCTGTTCCCGAGGCCAAAGACTTAGCGGTCACCTTAGAAAAGCGAACAATATCGTACCTTTCTCTCTCAGCCCGGATCAGGGTGATTGATCCGTTTAGCCAAATGAAACGAGAATATACTGTACGATATTGGACGATGCAGACTCTGCGACTCGTAATAACTTTGTCCCACCTCAGAGCTTTACATGATGCTCTCCTGGAAACTCTCAAGGTGCCTAATATCTAAAAGTAAACTGCTAAACGGCACCGAAAACCAGCTTTAGGCGCGCACTGATTTCAAATAACTGTGACTTGTATTAAAGACAGAATTGTGGGTAGGGAAAAAGATAGTGAGGGAGGGAGTGGGGGTAAGATAGTAATTCTTTCTACATGCACTTCTACACAAATCTCTAACCACAAAACCAGCAAAAAAAAAAGAAGAAAAAGAAACGACATAAGCAAACAATACAGTAAACAAGCTATTAGACAGGGGAAGTTGAGAAAAATTACAAAATGTTGGCTAACTCGGTTTTCATAACTCCAGGTAGATTTATTTTTTAGTTTACCTGCATCCTAAGCGGGAAATGTGTCACAGATGATCTCCTGTGCTCTCTGGCCACTGGAGCCATTATCACAGAAGGCCGATACTCATTCACAGCAGGGAGTGGAGATGGCAGGTGGCATTTACACGGACAATTGATGGGACATTCTTGGCCAATATGGGCAGAGTTAGTTTTAGACTGAAGACTGAATACTTGTTTTGCCAGATTACTTAAGCTATTCAGTTCCTCTTCTGTGCACTCTTCTTTAACTGAAGTGAGTCTGTATAATGGTCTTAGCTCAGAGGAAACGCTCATCGCGTTATTCTCGACACCTGGAGAAGGACTGGGGTGATTCATCTTAATAAGAAAACCAACAAAGAACAAACATTAATACACATTGCATGAGAACAAACGTCAAAGCACCCCCCTTGGGAAAGTACTTTTTAATTGACTTGAGTTTAGTTAAGTGGGTGCCGCTGTGGAGTTCGGAATTTCAAACCCAGACACTAGGAAAAATACATAGGATCAGCTGACATTAAGAATAATTTATTGCCAGTGTCAGGAGAAATAGGGTACAAACCCCACCCTACCCAGGTTAGGGAGTGCTTGCATCAACAGACCATGACATGTAACACCATCCAAACCGCGTTTTTTTTTTACAAAATACGAAAGATGTCACAAGTTTTGGCAGAAAGCTAATTTGCCTAACCTCTGTTTTGCTGAAACTATTCAAAGCTTCTTAAACAAACAATTTATTCAGAATTCAGTTGCCTGTATTACGGACTTTCCCAATATTGCCTTATCACACGCCCACCCTATAAATTATCTCTTGAAGTTTTGTAATAACTCATTCCTCAGGTAAAACGACATTATGCCTTTGAATACAGCAGATATCTCCATAGTATTATTTTCTAAGGGGTACGTAAATGCAATATTTTATTGTTAAGGAGGATAGCAATTGTATACCCACTACCTTTAACCCTGAGAGTGATGAGGTAATGTTAAGTAATTTCAACTTAAAAGTAAAAATTTTAAACAAGCTGTATTCATAGGGCTATGCATCTCAAAATCATTTTATTTACATTAACAAAATATAGAATTGCATTAGCAAAAAAAAGAAGAAAAAAATTAACAATCTTCATCAAAACACAAATTTCAAGGAAACGTGATGTAACGAAAAAAAAAATGTTCAAGCCATCTTAATTGACCGAACAGGCTAAGTCAGCAATAAAAATACCCGATATGGAGGGAATATTCTTCCAAGATCCTCTTTTCCTTGATCAAATCTAAACAGTTCTACTGTGCCCTTCCCCTTATTTTGACAATACTCCTGGAAGGCGCACCCCTCGCGCTCTCGAGCGCCCAAATTCTCCCTTTAGGTGGGCATGAATGTCATGATTTTATAACTGTGATTTTAATGCTCGTGATTGGTTCAATAGCCGGTATTTCCCATGCTTTTTTGAAGTTTGCAGCTCACCATAAACCGAAAGAAGTTAAGTCAACTGAACCAGTACCTACTAGTCCCTTTCAACCTTTTGAGCAACCCCCACTTCCTGCCCGCCCAGTCTCTGATCAGTTTTCGACTGCCGCCGTTCTCGTGACCTTTTTGTTTACAACTATAAATCATAATCATAAACGAAGAGGGCTATGGAGTCTGAATGGAATAATATTTTCCCAATTGAACATACAGCTGAAATGTGGCTTTTAACTGGTAAGCAAATTTGTCGAATAACATAAGCCATGTAAATGTATTGTTGGATTTTTGCCACGACTGTTGCTCGGTCAAAGCAGACGTTGTGCAAAACAATCCCCCACCCCCCAGCCCAAACCCAAACTCACTTCACCGCCGCTGAATGATAATGTCAGTTTGTGAAATCATATTTTAAAAGGATAAGCAGGTATCCACGGCTTTTTTAAATTGCTCAATGTTAACGAAGTGCTTACAGGTCTTCCCCAGTTGTTAACACAGCTAAATACTAAAGGTAAAATGGCAATTCTCAGAACAGGCCGTTTTCATCATGGCGTCATTTTCAAGCCTGCGGTAACCACAATGCTTCAGGATTTCGTTTCCCGTGCACAAATTAGCCTCGTCACCTGGATGAAAGAAAGCAAATTCTAATAGTAGTTTGAAATGACTCCATTGGCAAAAAAGTCTGTGCGTTTGATTTAATGCATTTGCATGTGCCAAATTTATACCGAGGGATCGCTTTGTTTAATTACAGTTCATTTGTTTCAGTGTTTTGAGTCCTGGGGAACCTGAGGCCTAAGGAGTAGTCAGTTGAATAAATCAAAGCCCAAACTCCTGCTTCAGGTATGTACCAGATACCTCCAGACGGGTACAAATGGTAAAAAGGCTTGAAGGTATTGCTTGTATTTAATTCACTTCTTGGCCGCCATATTTCACACTCTCGGGTACAAATGGTAGACAGGTTTGAATGTATTGCGTGTATTTAATTCACTTCTTGGCCACCACATTTCACGCTATCAGAGCGTGCACTGCTCTATATTATACTATACATTTAATTCTTTTTTGTTTGTTGCAAAAATAAGCGCTTTTAATTTCCCTTCTCTACGTAATTTCAAAATATGTTGCAAAAGGTTTCTGGACTACAATTTCTGCAAAACAAACCTGTGAAAACGTATACATTGACCACCTGTTAACTTCGTTTTCAACACGTTTTTGGCTCAAAATCAGCCTACTGCGAGTGTTTTAGTAACTATTTTGTGTCATATACTTTGTTGTGGAAAACAATTCGTTAGTAGATCACTCAGTGGTAAAAAAGATTCCTGTAGAATAGCAATCAAAATGAATCTCTGGCTAAACGCTACTGAAAGTTGTTATTGGAACTAACATATTCAAACGCTTATCATTTGAACTCGGTATTTATGATTATTTCAATTATTAACCACGGAAAAATTGTTTTAATCAGAAAGTGCGCACTCAGATTAGTAAGCCTCCCACTCCCCCCCCTTCCCCTGACCTCTCAGTCAAATTTTGGTGCTTGTCGGAATCACATAACAGAGGTCAAAAGAAAACACACTCTTGTACGTAGGGGATAAGTAGTGCATGTAGTAGTTCACGTAGTGCAAAACTTGCCGTACTTTTTAGTGACCACTGTTTAAAAGGTCTTGCTTTTACTTCTTGAGAACTATTCTTGTTTGTTTGGAATTTTTTAAATGGAAACATAATGCTACCACTTTGCCTATCTTGAATATTATAGTACAGTGTTTTGTCACGAAATAGGTAGCATTGAGTAGTGATTGGCAGTGATTGTGGTTTCGGTTGTATTTTAGTGTTTGTTCGCCCGTATTTTCGATTAGTCTAATTACCATTCAAGAGTGTACAAATATTCTGCATAGGGATGATGCGCAAAATTTGAATTTGTGCTAAAGTAAATTACTGAATACCTTTTAGACCCTCTGTGACTTTTTTTTTCATTGTTCTTTTATGCCAGATTCTTCGTTTGTATCACGTCAGACAGATCCTCGAAACCCTTTTTCTTCTTTCATTTTGATTCGGTCTGCGTATTCCGGGGACTTTCAAAGAGTGTGTTGTTTGCATTATAGTTTTGCGTCATTAGGAAAGAGCACTAGGTAGTAACTTACACAGTGCATGAAGTATTAAAATTAACCTCGTTATTATTATTAGCCAGTAGATAACGAACAAGGTAACTTTTCAGCGTTACGTTTTGTTTTCGTACATGTAAAAATGTTATTCAACTTGCTTGCTGAAGAAATCTGATGCGTCAGTCTTTCGTTTGCATTTCGAAGATCAGTTAGTCAGGGCGTATCGCGTAATTAAGACCATTTTCTCCTTATTTCGTAGGATTGTCTGCTGGGCCTATCTGCCCCCATTAAACCCATATTTTCAACTCGGCGAGCAAGTTGCTGTGTCTTATTTCAAGTATTCTAACATAACAGAGATGCTACTTCTATAAAGCACAGCGCCGGAAATTTTCTTCGAATTTAGTGGTAAATAATTCTCAAAAATTTTCGAGTAATTCTTTTGAATTAATATTACAGCGAACAATGTTTCTCACAATTTAGGGGCAATTTAGACATTTGGGTAAGGTCAGGAGAGTTACACGGGGGTTTTCCAGTCTTGAGACAATATGTGCAAACTTCTGTACAACATTCCTTGATTAACCGAGGAAAGCTTAGCTAGGTAAGCATTTAGCATTGAGTGAGCAACACTGTCAGTTCTGTGCGCTTCCTTCAAATGGTTTCTATATTCTTCAAGGAATTTATTTATGTTTTCAATCAATTCAATCAGCAAGTTGGGCTCTGGAGGCTATGAGTCACGCAGGACTATTAAAATTACACCTAGCATTTTGAGATCAACCCAGTTCGAGCTTTGTAACATTTCAAACCAATAGAGTATGCTAGTTACTAAATCAGTGAGCCTTTTGTGCCATGACATTAGGCATTACAGTGTGTATACACGGGAACCTAATAGACTCCTTCCACACACTACTCGACAATTGAATGTCATCTACCTGATCAATTTGTGCAGATTCATAACCTGAAACGTAATTCTTCTCATCCTGCTGAAAAGCTTCAAAGATTTAAGGAAATTTATGACAACAAGCGATTAATCATGGTAAGAGTAAGGGCAATTGGCCATTTTCCCCCAAAAAAGGAAGAAAACGAGATGCATAAGACAAATTGATTATCACTCTGGCTGCACAAAACCCTGCGTGGATCGAGATCAGTTTTGGTCGATTGTGACGTTCTTTTCTTGCAGAACCCAAAACGTGAGTGAAAGCACAATTTTATAATCATTATTTTACGGCTTAAATCGTTTGTTACGAGAAGGAGGTCATCTTTCACGTTTTGTGTACGCGTTCATTTTAAATCACGAGAACAAGAATAAATCGTCAACAAACTGATCGTAATAATTTCGAAGTCAATTACTAGTTTATTACTTTAACTGATAATAAAAGAACATTACGGATAGTTAGATGGCATAGATCATGACTTGTAAGTACACGCTATGCTGGCTTTGTTATGGTTCATTTTGTCCACAAAATAGCTGGGATTAGAAAAACAAAATTTCTGAAAGTAAACTGGTTAGGAAAACGACAAAACGCACGACTGAATAGTTCGTTGGTCCAGAATGGTTCAGAACTACAGCACAGTGACATACAGCTAGTTCTACTGGCTGCACAACTGATGTGAAAGTGCCGTTGCCCGCAAATGCGTAATTATGTTCGTTACCATGCAAATAGCTGTAATCACGACACCACTGCTTTTTTCATCAGTTTGACATTTGAAATTCTTCTTTCTTTTCATGTAGACTTCGCACAAACATTTTTGCATAGTGAATTCTCTGCTTGTATTTGGAAACAGTGAAATAACTAATTAGTTGGTATCCTTGATGTTCACACTATCTTCGACAGATCAATATAATTATAATTATACCTTTGCAGTTGTACAGTTAAAGGAGACCTTTTATCAGAGCCTTGTATAAGATTTAAGCTGAGCCGTTGCAATCCTTTCACGGTAATGGGAGTGATTACTTTCATTTTACTGTCTATCCCATGAAATGATCTTAGCTCTTTTTTAGAATAGAGGGCATAAGCTTAAATTCCACGTTACTACGGGAATTTATGAAAGAAGATGATTGCGGATAAGTGGAGTGAGAGTAATTTCCGACGCAGCCTTTCACGGCATTGCCTCAACACAAGACATTTTCTGGATAGTTCAGGGGAAAAAATAACAATACAATAAGCCATGAATTGCAATGGATAGACCGAAATAGTGTTCCAATGTTAGTGACCTGATTTTCAAACCTCAGTTAAATTGAGGTATTCAGTATTTGCAAGCCTAGGATTAGTTTTTATAGGTTTCGAGTGGAAAGAGACCAGAGGCATTGTCTGTTCACACTGGCACAAATTGCTTAATTTTAAAATTTAAAGGCAGTCATTTATTTTCACCAAAGATCATTGCTTACACCAACCATGGTGGAGACATGTTCTAGATGAACATGCTTCTCATTGGGACAATTAATCCCCAGTGATGAGGCAGTATTATCAATGCCACTGACAGCTGGCCTTGCACAGCAAATCAACCAGAAACTTACAGGCGTATTCGAGTTTTGTTTTCAAGTCTGTACGTAGCTATAAACTGGTATCTTTATGTTTTGAGTTTTCATTCATGAGATCGAGATACATCTGTGTCTATATGCAGTCGTCGATGCGTGCTCTGAAAAGTAATAGACCTATCGCCATTATCATACTGCCATCATGTTATGGGAGGTTGACCCGACATAAATAGCTGTAGTGCCAAAAACAAAAGAACCTACGTACCAGCGGAAACTCTTACTTGAAGAGCGCTATAATTTTTCTTCAATAACAATAAGCATGGACCTTTGCCGAGGGAAGTGTATGAAACAAATCAACTCATCGGGTTAATTTGCAGGATTTGCATCAGGAACACCAAAAGAAAGAAAGGATATTTATTTTGCACCCGATGAATTTATGCAAGTAACGTTCCCAATCGACAAAGGATCACTTTTACTCGAAGAATCTGGTTTGTTTTAGAAAAAACTAATTAATGCACTAAAATTGGCCGAGCAAAGAAAAGCTGATCAATCTTAAAACCTAGGGTGAGGAAACCTTCCATGTTTTGCACCTTCTGTTCTTAATGCGCACATCTTATACATTTTCGTGAAGACTGAGCAACACAAAAGGAATCTGATTTGTATTTAGGTGGGACTATAAATGAAAAAATACTGGCTAAAGCAAATAATATCTTATCCATGTCAAGACCTTTGTTGGATAAGGACTCTTTCCACGTTTCTGATTCTTTAGTTGGCGGTGAAATCGGTTATTTACTCCAGGTATCACTTGTTGTTTGTTTAGGCAGTTATGCAAGGCGTAAAAGACCAAAGATGAGGCTATTTGATTCTAAATTTCAACTGCCCAAAAGAATAGATTGACTGGCACAGCCAGAGATTGGAAACTTTCCTAATTTTGTTGGGTTGTCATGTATAACGGAAGCCTGTCTGCTTCCATGTAAGCCATATTTTAGTCGCAAGCAAGTTATTGTCTTATTTCACGCATTTCCGCTTACCAAGTAGGTTGATTCTATAAAGCACTGCGTGGAAATGTTACTTCGAATGTATTTGTAAGGAATTCTTAATAATAGGTGGTGGGTAGCTCTACGAATTAAAGTGACTGCGAATAATTTTTCTGACATTTTATATGGCCATTTACGTTAGGTCAAGAGACTTACACGGGGGTTTTCCATTCATGGGACAATATTACGTGCACATTTTTTAACAATGTTAGTTAACTGACCGACGAAAGCTTGGCTAAGTAAGCAGTTGGTATTGAGTGAGCAGAACTCTTGGTTTCGGTTGTTGCCTTGCAATATTTGCTCTGCTGTACAACGAATATCCTACGTTTTCAGTCCCCTTAATCAGAAAGTCGTGGACACAATCTGTCAGGTAGGGCGACTGAGATTATACCTAGGATTTGGAGATCAACCCATTTCGAGCTTTGTAGCATTTTAACCCAGTGGAGTGTGATAGGTAATGGATGGAGTTGTGAAAATTTGTGCGATGACGTTTACATTACAGTGTGTACACAGTATCTCATCCACGAGAACAATTGGGTCGATTCTTTGTTTTTCGTTCGTCATTCAGAACACGAACTGGGACGTAACTCGTCTTTCTCTGCTAGAAAGCCTCCGGGTTTTTAATCCAAGTAATTTTCCTTTGATTAGGTATTTCTGAAAGGAAGAGATCCATTGTGGTTAGGTCTTCGGTAAAGTAAAGTAAGAGAAATTGGCAATGCTCCAAAGAAGGAAAATGAAGTGCAGAAGACAAATTGATCCGCAAACAGGGCATGGATAACTCAGACACAAAATCTTAACAGTCGCACGAACCTTTTGTAGACCGAGATCAGTTTTCTCGTTCGTGTCGCCGTTATTGCGGAACCCAAAACGTGGGTGAATACTTACATTTATAACTGTTTTTTTTACCACATAAGTCCTTTGTAGGACAGCTAAGCCATTTTTAAGTTTTGGCCATGCCTCCATTTTTTGAACACGAGACCAAGCATTTATTGTCAACAAAGATCGAAACTATACTTTTTAGATTTTTATTTCATAACTGGCCCAAAAGCACATATAATATAGATCGTTAGATGACATAAATCGATAGACTGGGGCCACACGCTATATCGTGCTATGCCGTTAATATATTTCATTTTGTAGACAAAGATGGCCACAATTTGCGACATAAATTTTCTGAAAGTGATCTGGCTAAACAACAACAACGACTCCGAACCATTCGTGGTGGCGTCACGGTTCTCCTTGGACACACCGTGGTATATGTTTGGTTGGATGGCTAAGTCGTCCTATATTAGCTTTGTTGGTTACTCCATATGTGTTTACCCCTTTACTAATGGTGCAAATGGCATTGTTGGCATTGACGTTTTGGACCAGAATTACTGCCTTCTGACTTACAGTTACCTCTACTGACTACATAATGTGGAAGAGCCGTTGCCTACAAATACAGAAATATTATAGTACGGAGCAAATAACCGTAATCTAAACACAATGGTTACTTCAAGTGACTACGCTTTTTATCTGTTTGACATTTTTAATTCCACTGTCCATTCAAATTCCTTACGAATTTTCTAGTTTTCGACCTTTATCGTTCAAAAGCTATCTATTTGAAGTAAGAGAGTTTTATGTATCTGAAATCTTCTCGCAAAAATGATAGGGTAACATTTCATTACGACAAATCATTACCTTCAGCAGTCGTACAGTTCAAGGAGACCTTTTATCTCGGCCTTGTTTCGGATTTAAGCTGAACGTGCGTGATCACTTTCATTTTACTGTCTGTCCTATAAAGTGGATCTCAATTCTTTTAAGAATACGAGGGAATAAGGAATTTTGTAGTTCAGGATATTGATTTGGTACCATGAGGCGGACCATGGATTGCACGTTGAAAGACACCAGACGAAGCTAAAACTGAAAAACACTGAAAGACGAAAGATGCGAGATCAGTCTAACTGAATGACACAAGCATACATGTTCCTAAGATATTTCATGTAAGCCATGATCTTTCGGCGAAAATCCATGTTTGCCTTCCAAGCTCAGAAATAAGGCAACATAAACCTGAGTAGACAATGCCATTTTCAGTTCGTTGAATAAATGTATCCGGTACATGTCAAAGCAATTATCCCTGAACTTAAACGGCGTGCTGTGGGAAAGGATGATGCAGGACAAACACGTTCTGTGCCTCATCGAAGAATTATTTCCATCGTCACTTTGTTTCTATCTAATGTTACTGCATCGCGAAAGTAATGTGAACAGATGTAATGACATGAAATCATTGGTTGGCTATTACCTTTTAAAATACACCTGAAGGTGCTTTCTCTTCGGGTATGAAGAATTCATATCATTGCAAGCGTTTGATTCCACAGCTGATTTATCCGAGATTTGCGTCAGGTGACCTTCGCGTCGTTTGATATTTCGGCACATAAAACGAAAAGAGGCCCAAGGATCTACTGAGGAAAGAAAGTAGTCTGTTTTGTAGAAAGAGCTTCGTAGACCACGTAAAGAACATCTTCCAAATGTCAAGACCTGTTTTCGATAAAGCTACTTTCTACTTTTCTGTTACTTTAGTTGCACGTCTCAAAATCAGAGGTATTTACTCCAATTAACGCCGTTTGTTTGTTGTGGCAATTGCGCAAAGTACAGAAGGCCAGAATAGAAGATAATGATCCTCAAATTCAACTGTTCGAAACAATATTTTATTAAAGATAATGACTGCAGTAATGATTGCAAATTCAGCAGTCTATATATGCAGTGAAATTAAAGGTTCAGGGCTATTTCTACCTTTTGGTAATTAGACAAATTTGCACAAGATGACATAGTCCTTCGGTACATCTAACGTATAAAAGAAATTAAGTTATATTTGTAGTTGGACAAGTCAAAGAGAGGCATCTGTACTGCTAAAGGATTATCGACTGTAAAAAAGCTTCGGGATGTGTTATTATGATGATATCAGCTAGTGGTTTAGAACTATTCCCATGTAATCCTTGCTTGATTTCTACGGCACTTCTGTGGATGTAAGTTCTTCCAAGGGTGTAAAAAGTAGTGATAAGAGTAAAAACCTATATTGAAGACTTACTAACAGCTTGATGGACGGAAAGAGCCCTGCGGGTCTCTTTCTCTAGTCTTGGTTTCGTTGTTATTACAATTCTAATAGCCAGTTTCACTTGTGGAATTATGGCTCTGGATGAGCTCATGATTGTTCAAGAAAACGTGCTCAGTTGACAAAAACATACTTTTTTCGAAATAAAGACGATAAACACTTTTCACCATTTTCCCATGAAAATCAGCGAACATTTGCATGAATAGAATATAGGGCTCTGACATCTCACTCTCGACCTGTTCAATTCTACTCTTCCTGCGTTGCTGTCAAATGTCTTTTAAGCTTGCAGGCTTGGATTAATATTTACTGTAAATTAAAGCGTTTCTTTTCACGCAATGATTTTCAGTCAAAACTTTCCATTACACTAGGATGCACTAGGATGGTGAAATACGAAGCCACACCGAGTGACAATTCCTTCTTCCATCGGACAAGTGAGTCGGAGAAGGTAAGTAAAGATCACTTGATAGTTCTTCGTAGTTTAAGTAGTACAGATTTACAAGCTTACCGTTTGAAAGTAGCCGTGGTGCTCGTAGATTCTTATACATGTTATTCCACGTAGGTTATGCTGTTAATTAGCATCATTCTGTTTCTCGCGATAGCATTTAATACATTAAGTAATAGATCCCGTGACCCACTCAACTAAGCTAAAATGAGCATTGCGTAGAACACTTAGACAAACTTTGTTGGGGTTTTTATCCTTGTTCAGGAAACTATGCTGCTTGAATTATTTACTTTCGGAAAATCTACGTATGGCCCTAAATCTGGCGATGGGGCAAACGAATGCTCATGTTCACGCGAGGTGAACTTTCGGTGGAGTAGTCATGTTTGGCGACAAAACATAGATGCATCGGGCCTCGAAAACTGGCCCTTTGCAAGATAAGTCTGAAGGTATGCACATCCTTTTCTTTCTTTTGCAGTAAGTAGCAGTAATTTGTGGCTATGGTGTGCTCGCGTCCATGTTGTACTGTCACCGTGTGATCGTTAAGTCGCAGGTTGGTGTCGAATCTTGTCTCAATAAATCATTTTTTTATGATTCTTTTGAGGTTTAGTTTCCGATTATCGGAAAACTGAACTTTATCGTTACGTTACAAGATGACGAGGAGATAATTCTCTGCGGTTTTATTCGCAAGTACTTGCATTGAAAGTTCACAGGAAGAAACAGCAATCTACAAAAGACAGTGAGAATTTAACGACCACAAGTAAAGGATCTAGAAACTCGTGTTTAGCAACACCTTGGCGTATCGAAGTGTATATTTGCTTTATTTGTTTTGGTTGCAGCACATCTTGGTTGCTTCCGAACCTCTTTCCTTTCATTAAACATTTTCATGTCTGTTAAAATATTTCAAAGGTTTTTAAATAAATGAGTTTTCAGACGATTTTTTTTTGGCGTTTTCTTTAGTACACGTGAATAAATTTTCTGAAATAAGGTGACTAGAGGACAATTCGATGTGGCCTCAGGCTGTTTCCGGGCACAACATGTTATGTATCTAGCTTGATAGCAATTCGTCCTAATTAGCTTTTCTGGATTGTCCTTATTTTATTCTTCAATTATGTTTATTCTAACACTTTAATCTTGGACCAGATTTAGTTTCCTATGACAGACTTCTACCTCTACTAGCTCCACAATGTGATAGTGCCCTTGTCCATAAGTGCAAAATAATGTTTTAATGTCTATCCTGAAAAATAGATCTTAGGTATTTATAGCATAAACGGCATATGCTTACTTTGCTAACAAATTTTTGAAAGTATATTTGACTGATAAATAAAGTGAGAGCAATTTTCACTCGTCTCTCCTTTGCACAAGACAATTTTTTTATGCTTTAGGGAAATGAATTAATGCCATAAGCAGGCCATGAATTACTGTTGATGGACTGACATTGTTCCCCTTTGTGAGTGACTTGATTTGCAAAGCTCGAATTGAGGGCAGTGCTATATACAAGCCTAGTAATTATCGTTTCATGAATTTAGTGGGCGTAGAGCAGGCATTGTCTATTCACGTCTGTATTGGTTAATTTTAACATTTAAAGGCAGTCATTGATCTTCGCCAAAGATAATGGCATATTTCAGGTACAAGAAAGTACAATCATGCATACCAACACACTTGTCACAGGAACAACCTCGAGTGACTTAGACAGCATACCTATGTTTAGACTGACTGATCTTGTGCAACAAGTCAGCCTGCAACAAGCAAGCGTACTCTTACTTTGTTTAAAGCCTGTATGTAGCCAAAAACCAGACAAACTAGTATCCGTCATCCTGTGAGTCTGTTGTCTTCTATCATTTCAGTTTGCGATATGTACTGACTTCCCTTCCATGCGTTAAATGCCTGAAGATGTGCTTATTTTCAGCCTTTAGAGCGTGTTACCGGAGATAAAGTTGCACCTATAATGCCTAAATATTAGGGGATGGCAAAACTTATATGAATAGTTGAAATAGTAATCATATCTATTATGTTGGGGACTTAAACAGCTAAGCACTTTATTCGTACGTTTGTTAGCGGCCATTATGTGCATCGATGACTTTATGCAAAAACTAATTATGTTCGACAGCAGATCGCTTTTACTGAAATAATCTGATTTGTTTTGGTGGAATGGGCAAGCAAAGTTAAAGACCTGACTGAGTTGACAAAACTTCCATGTTTCTGTTTCTTAATTCGCACTTCTCGTGTGGAATTTTGTTGTGCGTTTATTTCTATTTTGCACTGTTCAAGGATAACTGTTTGTCATTAGGAACCATATGTATTTCTGTTCTATTCTCCACGGAAGATAATACGGTCAGTCTAAAGAATTATGTTATTTCTAGAGCAAGTTACACTTTCTACCCGCTTGAATTTCATCCTTTAACCAAAACCGTCGTTATATTAGATATAAGGCTTTTTGCACAGTATTGCGGTAGTTGGTGAACGAACAACAGTGATTTTAATAGAGAGAGAAGGTCAGTTTTTAATGCATCTCTGTTGACCTCCGGCATTTATAGTTCAAAGACAATGATGTGTGTTGGACAAGTTTATTCAGCAAACTGGTCGTGCCATTGTCTATTCACCTTTGTGTTGATTCATTTGTAAAATTGGAAAGCAGACACTGATTGCCACGAGTGATCATGGCTTACACAAAATATAGTAATAGATAACTTTCTTTAAAGGAAGATGATTCCCATTGGCCACCTTCAGAGAATGAAGCCACAATCTGCGCTTGAATCAGTCTGACAGACCTCGCAACTTTCGTCTTATAATATAAGCGTTTTTCCATTTTAAGCTGTTTTAGCTTCGTCTAGAATATTTCAGCTTGCGATCTCCCCTATAGTGTTGAAGAATTGACTTAAACAGGAAAGCACTTTGAACTTTTTATCAGTTTATTGGTGCGTTTGCAAGCGGTCATTATTGGCCTCTATGAGACTTTTCTGTTCGACAGGCGATCACTCGTCATCGCTTGGTGTATACATTCAATGGATAACAGTGGCCATTTGATTTCCTGAGCGACTTTTTTTGTACTAGTATAAATGCAAGGAAAGTTTTATACCCACAGAAAGTTATCTCACTTAACGGATTTGATTTGTAACTAATGAATGCGAAAATACTGGCACGTAAAGAACATGTATTGGATGAGGACATGCACTTTCCACGTTTCTTATTTGCTAGTTTAAAATCAAAGTTATTAAAGTCCAAGTATCACTTATTGTTTGCTTAGGCAGTTATGCAAGGCGCAAAGGCGAAAAAAGAACAGAATTTATTTTATTATTTAATTGTCCTAAACGTTGTCCTAGCATTGGCGTCGACTGACCAATAAAGGCAGAAATCGAATAATCTATGCAAAGAAAATAAAAGGTCTGAGAACTGTTTCTACATTTTCATCTCCAGGTGATACATATGTGCACAAGATATCAACTTTTTCGGTGAATTTAGCATACTAAATAACGTTATACTTGTAGTTGGACAAACCCAAGAAAGGCCTTTTTATTGGTTTATCCAAAGGGAATAGAAAGTACTAATAAGAGTAATCGTTTACCTTGAAGACTTCGAGCTTGATAGCCGGAGCGAGCTTTACAAGTTTCTTGTTGGTTTCTGTATTTTTGCAAATCTTAAAGCCAGTTTCACTCCCTAGCACAATTTCAAGATTGCAAAAGAAAACCTGCACAGTTGACAGAAGATTATGTGTTTGATTATGGAGCAAAGCATTTTACACCTTTTTCTCATGGAAATCAGCGCCCGTTTGTATGTTTGCAGTTTTATTTCTGGAGATAATAACTAAGAAGGTCTCGGACATCCAAATGTCGACCTGTTGCTGTCGATTGTTTTCACGTTTTAAGGTCTTGAATTTATATTCAGTGTAAATTAAAGTGTTTTCCATCCAATTGTTTTCATTCAAAACTTTCTTCTAGGTTGGCACCAAGAAGATGAAATACAAAGCCACACCAATTGACAATTCTTTCTTCCATCGGGCAAAGGAGTTGAAGAAGGTCAGTCATAATCACTTACTAGTTTAAGTAGTACAGATTTACAAGCGTACCGTTTGAAAGTAGCTGTGCTCCTCGTAAGATGCTCTTGCATGTTTTTCCGCATAAATTCAGTTTCGTTAGCACGTATCATTTCGTTTCTTGATATAGCTTTACATTCAGGATTTATCCCATGATGCAGTTCAGCTAAAATGTATATGTTGTGGTTCAAATTTATCCTTGATTTAAGTTTTATTTTCTTTTGTTTCAAAATGATTATCATACATTACCATACCCAAAAACAATAGAAAAATATAACTTAAACGTAGGATAAAATTGAACGACAACATATACATTACGTACAACACGCACCTAAACTTCATTTCATGTTTAGCAAACTACGCTGTTCGTGATGTTGAGTTTTGTAAGGCTCTTCGTTTTGCCCGCAAATCAGTCGATTGGGCAAACTAGTGCTGATGTTTCCTCGATGTGAACGTTCTTTGGAGCATGTTTGGCCACAAAACACATATATAGAGTGGGCTTTAAAAAATTGGCGCTATCATAGATCCTATACATGCACATTCCTTTGTTTCTTATGCGGTAGCGGTAATTGTTGGTCATGCTGTCTTTACTCGGCGTCCATGTTGTTTTATTGGCGGGGTCATCGCGAAGCCACAATTAGGTATTGAATCTGGAATTAGTTATTATTTTATGTTGGTTTTTTTTTAGGCTCCCTGCCGATGATCGATGATCGTTATGTAACGGGATGGCGGTTCGAGGCGGTTTCATTTGGAAATGCTTGCCTTAAAGGTTCTGGAAAGAAACAGCAATGGTGGGTTGCATATTGCTTGTCTCTTATTCTAACAACCGATAGCGGGGAATTTTACGACAATAAATCAAGCAATTAGGATACTGGCCAACGCCTCGTAACATCAAACAAGGCCGGACTTGTGCTGAGGGGAATTTTAAAAAGAAAAACAAATAAACTAAATAATATTCATGTTTGAGTAATATATTTGCATCAGAGAGAAAGAAAACTGGCTTGTGCGACGTCATATCGTATATAAGTTTAATCGAAGAATTGCGAAAGACTGAACAGGAATCTATTTTGATGGAGACTTTTATCATTTCATTCGTACGTTTGGAACACGCCATTATCGAGCGCTCGATAAAACATTAATAAAATCATCTTAAAATCTGCATGAGAGGAAAGCTTTCACGTTTCTGGTTCGTAATTACAGTCTATACGTTTCCGTGCAGCGCAACGCAAAGGAGTTTTGATGTTGTAATTTTCTATTATACAATGAGGAAGACTAACTGTTTTACATGAGTAAACATTAAATATTTTGTGTTCTTATCTCCACGGAAAATGGTGGGGTGAAATTTAGTTAGAGAAATAATCTTATTTGTTGAGGATGTAATACGTTTCACACGGTTGTCGGTGGAAGCACGCCTTTCAAGCTAGAACTTTCGTTGCATTATATTTAAGCTAAAATGCAATATAAGGGTTTTGACTGCACTGGGGATAATTATATTCGTTTTACTGTGCATAAGTTGATCTTTGGCCTACTTTGCGTGTTATTAGGAGAATTTGTGAAAGAAGAAGAATGATTTTTTTGAGATTTTGAATAGAACGCAGATCAATTTCAATGCGTCTCTCCTTGTTAGTTCGAGGATAATGATGTGTACTGGACGTATTTATTCAGTAGACTGGCCATGGCATTACGTATTAAGCTTTGTGTTGCTTCATTCATGATATTTGAAAGCACACATATATTTCCTTCAAAAGTCATGGATTATATAAAATAGATTAACAGGTCGCTAGCTACAAAGGAACATGTTTTACTCTCTGGCCACCTTCAGGTACTTATGCCCTGCTCTGTGTTTGTGTCAGTTAGTCTGACTGCTCTCGAGTCTTTCGTCTTTCAGAGTTTCCAGTTTTAGCTTCGTCTGGTGATCTCGCCAGCCTTTCCCGTTTGTGTCTTTCTTTTTCGTTATATATCTAGTCTTCTTGCCAGAGTTCAACAGCACATTCGTTCGTATCTATTAGCCAAGCTCTTAAAGCGGCGAATTAGCTCTATCGTCGTTTTGATACTATGTAATATTACGGCAATAAGAAAGCTTGTGGCTAGAGCTCTGTTATTAAACTTACTGCGAAAAATAGTTAAATACTAAACTTAACTTCGATTAATTTATGCATTTGAAAATCAGCGGCCATTTGGCTCTCCCGGAATGAATTTGCACTAAAAGCATGGACAGTCTCATATCTACAGAATATCAACCATACGAAAGGAATCAAATCTGTATTGAAAGAAAACTAATACATGCGAAAATAATGAACTCTTAAAGAGCATTTTATCATTGTAAAGACCTGTGTTGGATAAGGACACTTTCCACGCTTCTGTTTTTTCCACTTGCACGAGTCTAAAAATTAGTTATCTACGCCAAGTATCATTGTTCGTTTAGGCAGTCCCTCGATGAGCAAAAAACAAAAGGAGAATATAATTGATTCTAAACTTCAACTGACAGATATAATAGAATGAAAATAATAATTGCACTGGCGTCGATCGACTTGCACAACGAGAAACTGAATAGTCTATGCTGAGAACGTCAATGGATTTTAGTATCGTTTCTACAAATTTCACATCTCGAAATCAGGCATATTTGCACCAGAAATCGTCTGTTTCCTTAGATTTACCGTAACAAATTACATTCTATTTGTAGTAGGACTAGTCCAAGAGAGGCCTCTTTACTGCTAAGCGACTATTAAGAGTAAAAATAATATTTAACCTTGAACATGTTTCAAGATGTCTTGAGATTATTAACACCTAAATTATAAATTAGCGCGGTTGGTTTGGAGCAATATCCATTTAAAGCTTGCTTGATTTGCAACGTTTATTTGGATGGAGGACCTCTCCAAGGGAGTAGAAAGTGGTAATATGACTTACTGATTACATTGAAGACTTACAAGTAGCTAGAAAGCTTTGCACGTCTCTTTTTCAGTGTTATTGCAAACACCTTCCTAGCAACTTTCAGTCCTCTGAATGAGTTCAAGGACACACGGCACAAGAATACGTGCACAATGGGCAGAAATTTTTCTTTTTTTAATATGGAGGAAAAATACTTTTCTTCTTTTTCTCATCAAAATCCACGCATATTTGCATGAATAGAATTTAAGTCGGGACGATAATAATACGAAGGAGATTTCTGACATCCGACTCTCCACCTTTCAAATTTTACGCTTCCTGCGTTGCTTTCGAATGCCTTTTAAAGGCTTCGAGGTTTTATTTGGATTAATATTCACTTTAAATCAAAGGGTTTTTCCATGCAAGGATTTTCAGTCAAAACGGTCTTTTAAGGTGGCACCACGAAGATGAAATACGAAGCCGGACCAAGTGATAATTCTTTCCTCCATCGGGTAAGGGAGTTGGAGAGGATCATGAGTAACGATCAGCTAGCTTTTCCGCGTAGATTCAGCTGTATGTACAAGGGTCGTTATACAAGACACAAAAAAGCATCGTTGCGGCTTTTATCCTTGTTGAACAACCGCGCTGCTCGAGGTGACTTTTAATTTGCAATGTCCTGTTTGTCCCGTAAATCAGGCCGAATGCCGATGTTTCCTCAAAGTTAACGTTTTACGGAGCATGTTTCGCTACAAAAAGGACCTCAAAAACTAGCGCTTTGACAGATTTTCACTTACGTGACAAGTTCAATCCGCATGTACTTCGCCTCTTCTCACAACGAACGACCGGCAGCGGGGAATAAACGAACCCAAAAGAAGCATCTTGGAGACTATGCATTTTTTTAATTTATAATCTGGGCCAAAAATGATAGGGTGAAATTTCGCTCGAAAGAATAATCGTAGTCCTTCGGCAAGTAATATTTTCTACACGGTGATGTACACCTTTTTAATCAGAATCTTTATTACATCAGGTTCAGGCTTACTAGATTGTAATATCAATCTTTTGACGAAAATGGGGGTTATTCAATTATTGTTGATGTGTACCTGGATACATTTATTCTACAAACTAGACATGGCATTTTCTATTCAGATTTGTGTTGCTTTATTTGTAAAATTTAAAAGCAGAGTAATGGATTCTTCTTCAAACAAACACAACTCTCATTGGCCACCTTCAGCGAGTGATTGTTTCGGCAGTAAGCCGGTCTGACTGATCTTGCCTCTTTCGCCTTTAGTCATTTTTGTTGCGGTACACAATTTGTCCTCCTACAAGAGTTTTACCGTGCTTGGCTCTGTATCTATTTGCACAGTCCTGAGTAAAGAGCGACGTGCAATCGACGTTGCAGGACAAGACCGTCCAATGCCCGATTGCTCTCTGATTTCTTCGTAAATGCGTAGCCGGTGACTCAGAGTTTTCCTTTCCAACAAGTCATTAGAACATATTATTTCGCAGTAGGTGCAAGCTGTCAATCAGTTTGGTCAATTTAATATTTTAATACACACTCAAATGCTTCTCTCCGGCTATTAACAGTTTACATTATCGGAACATAGTTTCTACACAGCTAAATTGATCTATCTGAGGTTTGCGTCAGGTGAGCGCCTCTTACACGCAAGTACGACTTGATTTTTACACGACAAGAAAATCAGACAGTAGTTTAATCCGAGGATCCACTGAAAAGTGGAATAATATATACTTTTGTGCGGAATCTTATATCAAAGGGCTTCACGGACTGAGAGAGCTCTTTGAGCCTTGCATCGCTATTTATCTATTTGGAAGTTAGTGGCCATTTAATTGTCTCCTTGATCGACTTTGCACGAAGTTCAAGGAAAGGTTCATACCTACAGACGATTATGTTATAAACCAAATTTGATTTGTTTTCAAGAAAGACTAATAAATGGGAAAATACTGGTCACGCAAAGAACCTTTTATGAATGTAAAGACTAGTGTTGGATAAGGACACTTTCCCCCTTTCTTTTTCTTCATTTGGACGTCTCAAAATCAGAGTTATATTTACTTTAAATATGAATGGTTATTTGTTTAGACAGTTTGCAAGGCGCAAAAGATGAAAGAGAAATTAAGAGAATTGATTTTAAATTTCTACTCTCCAAAACCACAGATTGAAAATAACGATTGCCTTAGCGTCGATTGACTAACGCACCCAGAAATTGAGCAGTGTATGGTGAGAACATAAAAGGTGTGAGAATTGATCCTATGTTTTAGATCTTAGTATATTTGCACGGAATGTCACCTTTTTCGGTGCATTAAACGCGTGAAATTATACATTTGTACCTGGAGAAGTCAAAGAAAGACCTATTTACTGTTAAAAGACTACGTATCGGTCAAGTTTTAACGGAATATGACATGCTCCGAGATGTCGTGTTATTACGCTGAGCACCTACATAATAAATTAAACTTCTTGGTTTAGAAAAATCTCCATCTAATCCTAGCTTGATTTTTACGACGCCTATTTGGATATACCATTTTCTCCAAGGGTGCAGAAAGTAGTAATAACAGTAATCAATAACAACGAAGGCTTACCAAGAGATTCATTGCGGAGAGAGCTTTGCACGTCTCTGTCTCTTGCTTTTGGTATCATTGCAAATCTATAAGTAGCCAGTTTTACCGCTGTAATTATGGCTACTGGTCAGTTTTTGAATGCACAAAAAGACTCCCATGTCTTCCATCGGGCAATTGGAGTTGAACTGAGCTATACAGATCTACAACCGTACCGTTTGAAAGTAGCTGTGGTGCTCTAAGATGCTTTTGCTTGTTTTTCGACGGAGATTCTGCTGCTTCAGTGTGTAGAATTCAGTTTTTCGAACGGTTCGCATTTAATTTAGAAGTAGATCCCGTGATGCACTAGAGCTAAAAAATGCGTTACGTGCAGCATATAGAGTTAAGATTCTTTGGGACCTTAATCAATGTTCTGCAATTGTGTTGCTCGCGTTTTAGCTTTTTGTAAGCCTTTGACCCGTAAATCATTTGACGAGGCCACCGACAGTTGATGTTCTTGCAGTAAAACGTTCCGTGGAGCATCATGTGATTGATGATAAAACACACAGATACACTGGGCCTCAAAAACTGGCACTATTACAGATTTTCAATTACGTGGCAAGTCCGACCCGAAGGTACGCCGCATTCCTTTCTTTCTTGTGCGGTTGCGATAATTGTTCGCCATGCCGTCTTTTACTCGGCATTTTATCGGTCAGTATAAAACACGGACTGCGGACTGGGTATAAAACATGGACTAGGTATAAAACGCGGACTGCAGGCTGCGGACTGGGTATAAGATAGGAATTCGTGGTACAAATGCCCACCACAATGACGCTCTCTCGTTATGTAAGATCACACAGTTTAACGTTCCAAGCAAAAGATCTGTGCTTGCGGGTGTGTGGCGCAGCATCCACCACCAGCCAGAATCTATCCAGCCTCCTTTACTCCCTCCCAGGCGTTCCAAGAGCCCTCCATGCATGCAATTTACACAGTAGCGCAAAAACTGTCCATGCGCATGCCAATGAGCCGTACTGAAAGCTAAGGAGGAGGAAAAGAAGAATGCCATTATTGCACTGTGATGCGCATAAATTACATGTCAATGGGATTATAACAAGAGAGTCATAAAAAGGAAACAATGGGGTATAATATATCATGTTGTGGCTGTTTGACGCCCACTACCAAAGTTGAGAACAGTCTTAGTCACGGTGTCGTCGCAACATTTCTTTTATTCTCGAAATGTCAGTCTTTTTTAATAAACATGATTATCTTAAACTTTTCATTTTTGTTGAGGGAATGTTGGGAATGTTTGAGCTGACATGCTATCACATTCTTCCATAGAATGTTGTGGCAATGTTGGTCAGGTATACTTGATTTTGTAAAATAACTAAGATAGTACGCGCGTTCTGATTGGCCGAGAGAGAGAGAGTATGTAAACATGGTTGTGACGTCAAGATGTTTTGCTTTTCGTGCGCTAATCACGCTAGCACGAATTTGAAAAAGTTTTTGAGTTGAAAACTCGACAAGTTTACTTTATTTACCCATTCCCTCGTCGGATGAAACTTGGAAAATCTTTACAAACATGCTGTGTCATTTTCTTTCGCTTTAGCTGACATTTTAAGCGAGAAAAATCCGTATTTTGGATCTAAAAAGCATCCTTTTTGCAAGGCAAGACTTCGCGACTGGTGAGAATTTTCTTTTAATCACTGCCATAACAACGAGTTTTGCGTTTTTTCTCGGGCACGTTAATTTATATAACCAATAGAAAACTTTTTACCTGTATTTGCTTAGCCTGATATAAACACGAGAGGAGTTAGGAGAATTTGAGACAGATATACAACTTAACTTAAAAGTGTCAGTACGTCTATCATAAGCATCGACCACCACTAAACGTTAGTGAGTGGTTTCTCGGCGGTAGAAAAGGCGTAGTAATCAAAATTTGCATTACGTTTTCAGTTGGAATGGATGAAAAGTGTCCTCTCGATATTTTTGAAAGTGTACCTTAATGACTCTACTCTTTCAAACGCCAATTGTTAAAGTTAGGGTTGACTTACAAACAGACAAACAAAGTCAACCTTGACAAAAACTTAAGCAGACACAGGCTGATAAACCATCATAAAATATCGAATAACAAATTAAAAAAGAAAAAGAAAAAAATCGGGGGACGGAGCGGGAAAAAAACGTGTCATGTCTCGCACTTCACTTTAAGTCTCGTGTCCCGGCACGAGGGCCTATCATTCGAACCCGTGCTGGATGAAGGACGTTGTTGATTAAAGCACGCTCCACACCAGAAAACCTTCTCAGCAGCGATAACAGGTTAGAATCAAGCTACGACTTATGTTCGCTTTATAGTCGAATTTTTAGAAGATTGTTCGTAGTTCCTGAATTACGATAGCTCTAAGGACAACTTTCGTTGGTGCTTGGAACAATTTTTAACAATTTTGGCAAGGAAACGTAATCCTCCAGTATGGTGGTTAGCGCAGCAAAAATCGACCAGGCCGTATCATAATGCCGTAATTATCTGTTGCCTATTGACTGAAAAAAAAAAACTGTGTGCTCTTCATCCACATTCAACAGTTCAAAAAATACGTAAATACCACGTACTTCTTTTAAACGTGCTAGACTTTCCAAAAAGGCCTTCGTCCTATTAAGTATGGCCCACTTTTCGCGACTTCATCGCTTGCTCGATCGCCTCCCGGTCTAAAACGCTCTCTCCTAATGAAAAGCCTTTCTACCATGCAACTCGTGAGGTCGAAGTCTTGTGCCAGGACTTAAAACGTGCTTAGTCTGAAAACGTGCTTTCGCAAATCAGAATAGTCATTCGGGGGGGGGGGGGGGTGATAGTGCGCGTATGTGAGGGGAGGGATTGGTTACGTTTTTGTTATGTCTGCTTTTATAACAACGATCGCAACAAAAATAAAATTTAACAGACTAAAATGACTAAAACTAGTACGATTAATTACTCGGCACAGTAAAGGAGGGAGCATTTGATATGCTTACTCTTGCAAGATAGCCCATTTAAGCTTTACTTTCAGTGTCAAAAATCTCACTTCCGGTTAGACAATTTCCTCTCGTCGTTTATGACAATCATATTAAATTTTGAAAAGGTCGCAGAAACTGGAGCGGGGAGGGGGGATGCTTTACTGTATATAAATGAACCGGAAATGGGCTTGACTTGCGATCAGACAATACAGTTTCAGACGCGACCGTAGCATTCTGTATTTCTCTAACCATTTCTCTAACCAGCCTATAGTTTAGGAAAGTCTTTATTATAATGCTGACCTGTTGGGAAAAAAAGACAGACTCACAAACAAGTAGTAGAACTCAAGAAGAGGGAGGTAAACGAGGTAAACATTGTTGTGAAAAGCTCTAACAGATTCCCTATCCCTACACTAGATTTTTAGAAGCCTTAAGTGACAGTCATTTAAAAGAGTTTCGCCTGTGTTTAACGTAACCTCGTTCTAACCCATTTTCAGTTTTCCTGACGCTTTTATCCTTAAACTATTTATCGTGAAAAGTTCCTTGAAGGCATCAGGCATAGACTAGAAAAGCACTTATCTTCTAAACAACCCACTAGGGACAAGGTCTGGAGGTCCGAAGATTTGCTAAGCGGCGGCCTAAGTTAGACTTCTTTAAAATAACCGACCCTATTAAAGTGTAGGGATAGGGAATCTGTTAGAGCATTTCACGACAATGTTTACCTCGTTTTTGCCAGTCTGCAGGCCTGACCCCCATGGTACAGTGTCAACCGCTTCCAAAGCGATCATTTTTATCTTCCGCAAACATTGACCCGATAAGAATTCTCTACACGTGAGGTCGACCCCTTGTGGCAAGTCTAAAAACGTACTTTCGCAAACGTAGGTTAGTCATTCAGGGGGGTGGGTTGTGTATGTGCTGAGATTGTTTACGTGCACAGTGTGTGATTTAATAACAATCGAAGCAAAAATTCAACGGAAGACTAACATGACTGATTAATAAACGCAGTAAAGGAGAGAGGATTAGATTCGCCCGCTTTTAAAAGAGCTAGAGTATAGCTATCCGTTCAGTTATCAAAATCCCATGGGGGCCAGTTAGACTTTTTCCCCTCTTCGTTTATGACAATCATTTTAAACCAAAAGGTTTCAAGCTGATGGCGTCTATAAAACCCGGAACACGGAACATTCCGGAACATGCCGGAACATTCCGGAACATTCTGGAACATCCCAGAACATCCCGGAACATGAAAAAATAAAAATAATTTTCATGGAAAAAAAAATTTGAAATAAAATAATTTTTGTAAAAATTAACAATAACGTAAAATAACACCTCCGAGTATGAGAAAACAATATTTTGTCGCGATTAATTTGTTGGGCGAGTAAGGGTTTATGCGAATTACAGTAATGATCGGGTGAAGGCTTTCTTCTAAATTCAAATATATATCAAAATGGGTCGCGAGGAGGGTGGTTTTCAAGCTTTTCTCACACAGCTATCTCTTTTAGTTGTGTGCCGTGGTTACTGCGCTTTTCACAAATATGCGAACTCTAAAGTTCAAAAGCCGCCTTCACAACTGCGTTTTTCGCTGCCGTCAATCATAATTACGATCACAAGCACACAGAAACACACAAAACGGATCGAAATCCACCAATCACAAATCACAAACCTTGACCTTTTGAACCTGTTAAAGTAAAGTTTTGTTTCCTAAGAGGTCCGTTAAGATGACTGACGGCAGCGAAAAACGCAATCGTCAGTTGGCTTTTGAACTTCAGAATTCGCATGTTTGTGAAAAGCGCAGTAATCATTGGCGGTTATCTTGCCTAGTCCTTAGGCCTCATTATTATGCGCGGCCAATTCGTTTCGGGTCACGTGGTCCGAGAAAGTTTTTGGGGGCGTCTCCCGGCCGTTCGTCTCGGATACGTCACCGAAATGCATTGACCGATAGGGCCTGGAAAGACGCCGTATAGGCAAGCGGTTATGCATTTACGGCTCTGCGATGGTCTGAAATGTCGGTGCAGTATTTCATGTCAAGCCAAGTCGGTCCTTATATATAACTGACATTTTCTTACCTGAGGTGCTTTGCTTTCTTGAGGTTGACATGAATTACTTACAGACTAGACTCTAAGAACTTAAGAAGAGCTTAGGGGCTCCTGTCTTTGAATTTTAGTGGACAATACTCTCATTCGTAGTAGTTTCTATACTGTTTACACTCAGCCTGATATTTCAGCCATCTCCCCGAGTCACAAACTTCACTTGCGACTCGGAAGACTGCTAAAATTCAGGCTAACTGATAACAGTTAGAAACTACCGCTGCGCTACCACTGCAACTATTCACGGCGAATGTGAATCTTATCCAAGTCTAAAGCAACGAGCCCCTAAGCTCTTCTTACGGTCGCCAAGCCGTACATGGATAACCGTTAAACCGCATGGCTGTGTGAGGAAAGCTTGAAAACCCCCCTCCTCGCAACCCGTTTTAATATATTTTGAATTTAGAAACAAGCCTTCACTCATTACTGTCACTTGCATGGACCCTCACTCGCCCAACAAATAATTTGCGACAAAATATTGTTTTCTCATGCTCGGAGATAATACGATTCTTTCTCATTATTTCTTTATTTTTCGTTTTTTTTTTTTGTTATTTTACGTTATTATTAATTTTTACAAAAATTATTATATTATTATAATTTTTTTAATGAAAATTATTTTTATTTTTTCATGTTCCGCGATGTTCCGGTATGTTCCGGAATGTTCCGTGTTCCGGGTTTTATCGACGCCCAGTGGGTTAGGCTTGCGCTTAGACAATACAATTTCAGACGCGGTTCTTAGCTTTGAGGAAAGGAAATTCTTGAGGATAGAACGCAAAGGAGGAAAGGAGACGGATGCATCATTTTGCATTTCTTTGAGCATATAGGAACCTCGACATAACGAACCTCTATACAACGAGGTTCCTTGGTATAACGAACAATTTTTTTTACTCCATTACAATATACTGAATGGCCAAGGGACAGGCATAATTTGTTCGCTATAACTTGGTTTCGTTATATCGAGGTTCATTTCTATATTATAATAGCCATAATAGTAATAATAATAACAATAATAATCATAATAATAACAATAATGACTTTAATTTAGTGACAATGTGTTTAGCTTATTAGTTAGCTAACTGGGGACACTTCCCTAAGTACTGGCACTAATCTATTACATGATTATTAAATTGATGATCTTACCTAAAACTTTATACAAATGTACACGACTCAGAATCTACACAGGCCACAATAGGTATTATTAATATATAGATTTAGCCAGGACTTAAAGCGAAGCTCTCGATAATATTTATAGTTTGCGCAAACAAAATATAAAATCGAGTAATTCTAAGCGGCGAAGGCAACGCCGGAGAACGGTGGAAAAACAATAGGTCTAATTAGCAAAAAAGTAACTTTGCACGTACAGCACACTTCTTTTTGGTACATTTCTTTGCCGTTGTTTTGCACGGCTTCAACGTGAAACTTCCAGAAACTTCCTAGTTACACGTTTTATGGAGAAATGTCGAACGTGTTCTTGTTCACTTTTTTTCCCACTGCCGCTCATTTTCACCTTGTTGGCCGCTAGCATATCTCACTTTTTCACCACCGCTACAAAATGTTCATGTTGTTCTTCCAACAAAAAATTTCTCCTCTATTTTTTATCTCTCGCTCGTTTTCTCATTGAGCTTTGCTGGCCTGTTGCCTACTTTCTCTTTTTCTCTTTCTCTTTTTTCTAAATTTATGGACATGACACTTAATCTAAGCTTAATACTTTAGACAACAAGGATGCAGAAACAATTTCCGCTTTCCGTTTTCGTCTTTATTGACTCTTAAGTTGTCTCTGCTTTACAAGACGCGGATGGCTATGTAATTTCCCACCAAAATAATCTCGAGTTGCATTTGGGTTGCCATACCTGTTTGTGGAGTTATTTTACATTAGTATGCCTTTGGTGCGGACGGACGGGTGGACGTACGGTCACGTGATTACCAAAATTTCTCGGATGAGTAGATTACCACATTTTCTTAGGTATGGGGCTACACTCGCGCGCGCGTGGAGCTCCGCTATTATCTATATGGCTCTAACAATAATGGCAATAACAATATATAAAGAATACTTCGTGGAAAGTGCGGACAAACGGTATTTACGCACGAGTTGTTGACGAATCAGAAATCGAACGAGTGAGCGCAGCGAACGAGTCAGATTTCTGATGCGAAAACAACGAGTGCGTAAATACCGGACTAAGCCCTTTCCATGTGGTATAATAAATAGGTGTAGAGAAAACGTGGACCCCTTTTCTGGACCCCCCTTTTGGACCTCCTTCTGGACCCCTTTTTTTTTAAAATAAAAAATAAATATATATATGTATATATTAAAAAAAGCAAGCAAACAAATAACAAAGTCCCCTACCATCACTCCGTCTTGCACATTTTACCATGAAGCTCGAAAGGTGACCGGATGAAGTGCTTCCAAGATACAATTAAAATTTCTATGCTTGTACTACAAAGGCTGAAAAACGAATATATCGCCAGTATCCGCAAAACTTTGCGTGCTGCTAAACAAGACAACTGCTCGCGCCAACTACGGCTACATGAACTCCTGTGAACAACAAACTCCCGCCATTTTCTTCCGCCATCTTGGATTTACCGCTGTCCGATACCAACGGGGTCACATAGCCCGAGTGTCGCAGATTGTAAAAATGGCGTCGGCGTGCTCACACGATACTTTAATTTCTTACTTCGATAATCTGCACTTCGTTATCCTCTGCAAATAAATTGAACACATTCATTAGTAACTTAAGCCATCTAGAACTTACAGGAGGCCTTTTTGAAAGCCACGACAAAACAAAATAATAGGATGCAAATAGATTCTACGCAACTTACCATCTCACGCGCACGCCGACGCCATTTTTATAATCTGCGACACTCGGGCTATGTGACCCCGTTGGTATTGGGCAGCGGTAAAACCAAGGTGGCGGAAGAAAATGGCGGGAGTCGGCGGGAGTTTGTTGTTCACGTAGCCGTAGTAGGCGCGAGCAGTCGTCTTGTTTAGCAGCACGCAGACTTTTGCAGATACTGGCGATATACTCGTTTTTCAGCCTTTATAGTACAAGCATAGAAATTTTATTTGTATCTTGGAAGCACTTTATCCGGTCACCTTTCGAGCTTCATGGTAAAATGTGCAAGACGAAGTGATGGTAGGGGACTTTATATTTTTTTTATTTAAAAAAGAGGGGTCCAGAAAGGGATCCAGAAGGGGGTCCAAAGAGGGGTCCAAAAGGGGAGTCCAGAAGGGAGGGTCCACGTTTTGTCTACACCCATAATAAATTGTGTTTATTATAAACATACTGAGACATTCATCATTTTTGCAGCCTTTTTATTTCAAATCTTTCCAAAATGCTAAAATTTGCCACTAGACACCTAGAAATGACAAACATTACGAAGAATCAGCTTTAGTATTAGTAAAAACGTTTGTTAAAAATATTAATGAGGGTAAGGATATGAGATAAAGAATTGCAAGTACTGTTAACTTTGTGTTCTGAATGCACAGTTGCAAATGAATGAATTTAAGTAAAATGGCCGATTTGAATATAAGTAAATAGAAGACAAAGTAGCTCCGATAAAAATACACGAAACTATTCCACTCCAATTTCCGAGATGTTTTTCACTTTTTTATGAGAAAAACTTTTCGAGATAGACTTTTATCGTTGAATGTCTGCGAAGCACTCTCAAAGCGAGGGCGCTGCAAGCTGGAAGCGCCTATAAAAGGCGGGAATTTTGGCGCGGAACTCACACACCTCTGTGACTTCTTTTTTGACGTATCATTTTTCTCACACGTGAAAAAACATTGTTCGCGATTGATTGGACGTATCATTTTCTTCACGTGTGAAAAACATCGTTCGCTCCTCTGAATGGTAAGTATTCCTCAGTATGTATGTAATAAATATTATTTTTGGGGTAAAGAAAATTGTTACTTTCACTGAGGACTTCGCTGTATAGAGGTTCGTTATATTGAGTTTCCTCTGTAATAGTGAACTATATGGAAAGAAACCTCGATACAACGAACCCTCGTTAAGTTGTAGCGAACAAATTTTGCCAGTCCCTTGGACCCTTGTTATTTCCAGGTTCCACTGTGTTTCGAAAATTCCTTATTATGGTGTGGGGCCCTGTTGCTTGAAAGTGGATTAGCGCTAACCTCGGGTTAAATTTTAATTCGGGTTTCTTTTTCTTTTATTCAAAAAGATTCAATTTCTCGGATAATTTTCTTCGTTCTCTTTAGAACATCCAATCATCCAATTGTAGACAAAAAGGATAAGACTAAATTTGCTCTTAATTTCAATTTTGCAGTAACCCCGGCCCCTGCACTGTTAGAAAATAAAGGAAATTAGAAGTATTTTTTTGTTGCTATTTGTCCCCCATTTCTTTTCACTGAAAGGCCGAGCTTCCAAGGTTATCCAGGGGAATACTTTGAGCCAATGGAATTCTCTGAAAGCGAACGAAAAAAATGATAAACAAAAAATAAAATAAAGACATAGCACAGACATTTTAGTCCTCTTGGGCAGATGCTACCGCTCACGTTGTGTGTGTCTTTTTCTGGCGCTCATCGTTTATCTCGCGAGCTCCTCATATTTGTTGTGCGCTTATCAGGCTGGCCAGGATAATCGGTTCCTGCGCTGGCTATTTCAAGTATTGATCCAATAATGAGCATTATAAACTACAGTTAAATAGGTCATACAATCACACTTAGATTATCTAAGGGCATAATAGGGTATTTTGAGAACAAGCAAACACGACCATTTCGAAGGATCGATCATTCTTTGGTGTATATTGTGACGAAGTGTGATATTACGAAAGCCACTCTTCATCAAAAGTGAAAAGAATAATTGTTTTAGTATATAAATACGAACTAATCGCAGCAGAATCAAAAAAGAAACCCTGGGTGAAAAGTATGCAGCGGTAAACAGTCAGTACATGCGAAACAGTTGCATCCTTACAGAATTTCCAAACATGGCAAATCATAGTTTCATATTCTTTAGTGAATGATGGCTCATATATCATGATCGCTAAGCCAATCAGAGCTATAGAATTGCATTATCAAATGATTACGTTTTTAATAATTTATATTAGTATCAACCAATTAGTGGACTAATGCAAATCCTGGTTTCGTTTTAAGTTATCATAAATTCAAAACAAATTAACTTTTTTCGATAGGAGTTTTCAGTATGTTGTCAAATTTTTATTATAGAATTGTTTGCAGGTCAGACTAAATTCAAAACAGTCATACAAGAGATGGAGAAAGAAGAGTTAAGACTAGAACTCTCTGCCAAGTGGCATTCCTACTAGTACAAATTTTTCATTATTTAAAGATCACTGCTTCTCAGCTATTAGAAATAATTTGATACATATATTCTATATTTATTAAGAAATAATTCTATCATTTGAAATTGTAATATATTACTATATGTAATTTACAAGTGTTTTGTTTTGTTTTTATCCTATTTTTGTATTTCTGATATTGTAATTTATTTAATTTATGTTGACTTGATGCGAAAGCGTTGTCAATTAATAAATGTAGATGGTAAGTCTCACTATGTTTAACGCTGCTGTTGGGCGAAAGGACGGCATTGAGTTCAAAGTTTCGTCTCTTAAATCGATCCGGGCAGCCATCGACCGATACTTAAAGAAAGCCTCCCAACAACTAGCCATGATCGATAGTCGGCGACTCAGCCTTGCAAAAATCTAACAAAGTCGTCTATGCTATCTGCAAACAAATGATGTAAGAGGGGAAAGTTGGGCCGACCCTTCATAAAAATCCTATCACGAGCGAACAACTGCAACAGCTTTACGAAACAGGGCAACTCGGCGAGTGGGATACCTTGGATCCGTCTCAACTCCTCCATACTGCATAGTTTTACATAAATATTTTATTGCGGTAAAAGGGGACGTGAAAATCAGAGAAAGCTTACCTCAGACATGTAGGTGTTTCGGAGTACATTTCAAGGGCGACGTTCATTATGAGTTTCGCAGCCCCTTTTTGTCCAAAAATCACCAAGGTGCTTCGACAGATAACCCCGACGAAACCGACGTCAAAGCGCTACCCGATGAAAACTCTTCAAAGCCTCCTAAAATACCTGAATCCATAGATGCCAACTCTCCCGCTTTTGGCGGGAGACTTACGCTTTTTTGCCTCGTCTCCCGCTCTCCCGCTTTGGTACATAAATCTCCCGCTTTTTACGTTCACTATAAATATTGAATACTTAGTAAAAAATAAAACAGTCTTAGTTTGAGATTTAGCCCATTTTTAGCTCAAAACTTGAAATTTTCTTATTCGCAGTACGGTTTCTGGGGCATTTTTGTCATTGACAAAGATTATTTCTAGCATTCGAATTTTGATAGTATGTACATCATGTAAGACGTCATATAATGTCCTAAGTCATTCCCATTGGGGGCTGGGGCAATTTTTCGGGGGGGGGGGGGGGGGAAAGTAAAAAAATGACAGTCTCCCGATTTTAGGTCTCCAGAGGTTGTGAGTGTTGGTCTCTGTGAATCCCAACCTGAAGGCTTTGTTTGAACGACCAAGAAAACTGTCAACAAAGTTCCAGTCAAAAAAAGATGAAGTATGGTACTGCAGTTCCCCCGTCGGCAAAAGCACTCGAAAACATAATGAAAAACATATCAACATATGCCCAGAAATCTCCAAATCTAACTAACCGCTGCATCCGAGCTACATCCGTTACAGTGCTCTCAGATCACAACATTGAAGCCAGTCATATTATGACTATCACTGAACACAAATCAGACAACTCCTTTGAATCTTACTGTTTAAGGGCTTCCTTTCAGCAGAGAGAGAATAGGTCTAAAATCTTGAGCAGCTTCATCTCTGGTGACTCCGCAGAACCACAAGTTCTTGTACTCGAGGGTCCTTCAACATCGAAAGAGCTTACTGAAGTAAGCACTCTTTCTGTGGCTCCACAGGAACAACAATCAACAGTGAAAATGCAAATGTCAGCTTTCATGACTTCTTTGTTTCCTTCGTAACCCACAACTACATGCAATGAAGTAAAACTCGACAAACTGTTGAAAACTTGGTCCAATTATCAATCGCCCACTTGATTTAGTTCACTTTTCCTTTCCTTGCAGTTCATGAAAGTATTGTGGGTCATTTCACTGTTGTAAAGTTTTTGTTGTTGTTTTAAGAGCAGTTTTAATTGGATTTCCATGGACTTTACATCTGAATGAATGAATGAATTAATGAATTTTCACAAGCTTCGCTTTTGTATCATGCAGCAGAGTAAAATCCTAAAATCCTGATGAGTTTTGAAAGTGTTCATCGCTACAAAGTTTTGTTGTGTTCATTTATTCACTATGTTCGCGTTGACAGTTTTGTGACACTTTTGATGGACGCGGCTTGTGACATGTAAAATGCGGAAGTCCCTTGTTTGTTTCTTGTTTGCTTTAACAAAATGAAGTTGTAAAGTTGGGAAGGTTCATCTATAGTTTCTGGGTGTTAATGATATAAAATTATTCCACTCACGCTTGTATATAGCGCCTATATACCATTTCACATCCAACGCGCGCTCCTGGAATAATTGTTTAAAAATAGCTTAAGATAGCACACCAGTCCGATTGCTTAAAACACCAAGATCACTGAGTGAGTATATCCTAAATTTCAATTTCGTCTATTTTAGCGCTCCTTACTGCGCTTTTCAAAAACATGCGAATTCTGAAGTTCAAAAGCCAACTGACGATTGCGCTTTTTCCCGCCGTCAATCGTCTTAACGGACCTCTTGGGAAACAAAACTTTACTTTGACAGGTTCAAAAGGTCATGGTTTCTGATTTGTGATTGGTGGATTTCGATCCGTTTTGTGTGTTTCTGTGTTTCAAGGTTCGTTGCTTGTGATCGTAATTATGATTGACGGCAGCGAAAAACGCAATTGTGAAGGCGGCTTTTTAATTTTAGAGTTCGCATGTTTGTGAAAAGCGCAGTAAATACTGCAGTAAATTTTTCCATGGTCGTGCATTAAACTCTCAATTCCCAGGGCCACCTGTATACCTTAACTCGAGTCAAGTATATCCACGTGGGAGTGCATTTTTAAAGTTCTCTCTAATGTTTAAATATTCTGGATAGATCAAACTACACAGGTCTATGTTAATTACTGTTTGGATCAATTTAGATGAGTCACGCCAGTCCATCTCCAGCTTTCGAGCAGAAAACAACGAGTGTTTCTTCAGAGCTAAGACCCCGGCTCACTTCCCTTAAAGAAGAGGCTCCAGAAGAGGGACTCAATAGCTTGAGCAGCCTTGCGGAAGAAGCAATCAGTTTTCTAATACCAACTGATAATCGTAACAGTGACCATATTGGCCAAGAATGCCCCACGATTTGTCCGTGTGTTTGCCACCTCCTATCTCCACTTCCTGCTGTAAATGAGTATCGGCCTTCCGTTATCATGGTTCCAGTGGCCAGAGAGCACAGAGAACCATCTGTGACACATTTCCCGATTGCCATGCAGGTAACTAATAAAAAATGAACTACGTTCGTACTACAATATGGTCCGAAGTAAGGGAATCCGGATTCCGAAATCCGGGAAATTTTTGCTGGTTAAATCCGGAATGCCGGGCTTTAGAATCCGCAATACAGGCCAAGGATTTTGGAATCCTAGTTCCACTGATAAAGACTCCGGAATCCACGGTGTGGAATCCAGAATCCAATACTGTCTGGGACCCCTTACATGGGGCGAACAACTTCTCAATATGATCCTAATTTTTTGCCACCCCAGTGCAATACCGTTTGGGTATTCAGATAGCCGTAGCCGTAAAGATTTGGCTGTAGTAAAATCTGTATCTGTACGTCTTTGCTTCTTCTTCCAGACTGAAGGAAATCTTCCAGAGCCCTCCAGAAAGACTCCTCGTCGGAAGCCTTTAAACAAAGTGGTAAGTAAAAAACAGACTCCTTGTTTTTCAGTTTTAATGGAATAATGGTATTTATTACATCCAATTTGAAATCAATGACGATCCATGCAATCTGATTGGCTTTCAGCAATGTGATTTATTCCCAAATCGCACCATTTTTTGCTCTAAATCGCATCTGTTCCAAATCGCATCATTCATGTTATAAATCGCATCATTTCTGTTTTAAATCGCACCATTTTTGTTCTATATCGCATCATTTCTGTTTCGAATAGAAAATGAGATGTAAAAGCCTTTTTGTTTCGGCTTTTTAACAAATTAAACCAGCCACTTGATCGATAAATATTAGTACTGACTAAATTCTGCGATTTCAAAATGGATGTAATAAAGTGGTAATTGAACTTCGTGTCGTGCAATTTTGGTCTGAAATCATACGCGTGATTTCAAAATCGAACGAGCGCGCACTCGCGCTGCGCGCTCGTTCGATTTTGAAATCACGCGTATGATTTCAGACCAAATTGCCCTCTTCTCAGTTCAATTACCATTATTAAACAGTGCTGTATCTAAGGGGTTGGGGGGAGTCCTGAGGGTACGTGAAAATGAGAAAGACAGTAAGCATTTGGTTCATGTAAATCGCTTAACGAGGCCCTGTTGGCTCAGTTAGAAAAAGTACCCGTCTGCTGAGCGGGAAGCCCAAGTTCAGCCTTGGCGGGATCACCAACCAGGGTCTCTAATAAAAATACTGGTAAGATCATGCTTGCTGCGTTTAAAGATAATGTTACGGGGGACGATTCGCAGCGACGATTTTTAGAGCAACAAAGCGTTGCAATGCTGGAACAATGTTGTAACTATTCGAAACAGTGTCGCCACAATGTTGCAACGCTGTGTTGCGCTAAAAATGGTCGTTACGAATCGTCTCGTGTAACCACCTTAAGGCCCCGTTTATACGGAGAAAACTTGTCCAGGGTAGAATGGTCACTAGCCTTCCGGAGCTACTCTGGGCGTGTCAACTTTTCCTCCATTTCCGTACAAAACGTTGGCTCAGATAGATAGGTGACCTGCCTGACTGGGACACCCTTTTTCGATGTTGGGTCACCCTCTTAGCCAGGCCAACATCTCTGAGGTACATAAGCATTTAATCTGGCTCGCCCACCGGGGAAAATTGGGACAAAGACAGTAAATCAGAGCATGCGCGAATGCTGTTCTTAGGTCTTGGTTGAGGCTGAGGGGTCAATTTTTGCTCATAACAGCGCTTGCTAAGGTTGACGCTGCTGGGAGGGTCTCTCTCTTTCCCAGGACTACTTTTCTCTACTTAAACGTTGTCTAGGATCTCGTCTCAATTCAGGAGCTAATTTCGCGCATATGGGGTTGCTATAGGGAGCTTAAGCAAAGACGACGGCAACGAGAACAGCAAAAAAGCAGTAGGAGTAGATGAGCAAAATGCCAACTGCGCACGCACTTGCATCACACGCTTTTGTACATTTCTTTGCCGTCACTGCCCTTCTACGACGTGAAACTTCCTAATTTCACGTTTTGTGGAGGATGTGAACAGAAGAAGACTTCCTTTTTCTTTTCCTGAACCTCGATACAGTCGACTCCAAAAACATCTGCTCACATTTGACGAACTAACGAGATGGAATAATCGTGATAGCGTTTGACGCAGCGCTAATTCACTTTTTTTCATGTTAATTCGTTGGCGTTGTCTTCTTCATCCTTCCTTCACCAGTTAACTCGAAAGAGACGTAAAACAAACCCACACTACTTCTCGAAAAGAGAAGAGGAAATCTTACCAGGCTGCGGTCTACCTCTTCCTCTCTTGCTTCCTAACTTTTTTCACCCGTCATACATATTTATGCCATATTTGTTCGGTTTAGCATTTTCTGAGTCAGCGTTTATCTAAAAATCACATTTCTTATGTCACTGACAATTACAATTTTGTAAAATAGAAATATGTTTAAGGTTTCGCTTTTTTGCTTAGGTATTCTAGTGCAGTGTTCTGGGAATGGGGCATTTGGGCATATGGAACTCACTGCAATGATTTGCTTGAGCGACCATCAAATAATTCATTTTTACATAGACCATAATGTACCCTGTCTACCCCCCAAAATTTTGCATAGCAATTGTCTTCGATTTCTCTTGGGACGACTGTAATACCCAGGAGAAACTGGAAACAATAGTTACGCAAAGTTTTGGGGAGTAAACAAGCTGCATTGTGGTCAATAAGAAAATAGCGAAGGGCTTCCTAGTGCGCAATTCCCAATCCCCAAAGCACCCTTCATTGAATAAGCTAAACACATGTAAAATGTAAGGTGGATACGTCCTGTTGCTCTCTCATCCGTAACCCTATATTACATTGCATTATGAGCACAAAACCGTTTTTTTTTATTTTTTCGAAAGTCTGCTGACAAACTGAAGAGGACTCCAGGTGCCGCCATTTCGCGTGGACGGGTAGGTCCAATACACTTCAGGATTTGGACACAAAAATGTGTGTGATAATATGTTTGAACTTTGATAATGACGTCATCCAAATCTTGCTGCTACTGTTTTAAATAGTTTAAAAAACGGCTTTAAAAACCGTTTTTTATTAGGAATAGGAAAAACAAACAAATAAAAACATAGAACGTCAGGCCGACGTAATCTTGGGAAAAAAAATCGTTTTTTTAATTAAGATTTGCTGTCATATTGGAGAATGAAACTTTATCTTTGAACTTCTCTCATGTTGTGCACGCAATTCTATTCGAAATCCGAATTTAGCCTGCAATACGGGCGTATTTTTTGCGCGGACGAAAGCTGCTTTCTGAATTTCCTTTAAAGAGTATTACAGCTTTTCTTTTACCAGTTTCGATATGAGTGTTTGAACCGTAGAAGTAATTCATTGCATATTTGATATCACCTTTGACACAATATAGAATTGTTGTAAAAGTGTAGGTTTCGTATTTGACTTCATCTTTGACAAGCATTAAAAGTGTGGTACAGCCACCACACCTTTTGAGTTTATCTTTGACGCGCATCAAAGGTGAAGTCAAAGTTGTTAAGTACTTGACTTCGCACTTACCAAGGTCAAAGGAGTAAGCAAATAGGTTATGTATTTGGCCTTACATCTTTGGGGATTGGAAAAAGTAGAATAACATGGCGATTTAATCCGACCAGAAACAATCGGGTAAACAAAGGAGAATTCTAGTGACACCGACCCATATCGCCCATCACTGAGTATTAAACACAGCAATTACTATTGTCGCGTCTTTTCCCGCTGTTTATCATGTGACAAAATATTTTCTTTGTCTGTGTTACACATGACTTCAGGTTGTATGGTTCAGTCGGTCATAAAATTTTGAGCTTCGCGTCGAAGTTTTTTTCGCTTGGATTCTGTTTTCTAGTTTGTTGTTAGATGCGGTAGCACAAACATTGTTACTTCCCAAGTATCTTCGATGTATTTGCTTGTAAGAGAGCTGTAAAAGGAGCGAAAGAATTAGATGACAGAAGAACTGGAAACTTGTGCCCAGCGATAATCTCACGTGTAGCTTTCCGCTTCCCATCGATGTCCATAACATATTTCTTCAAAATTTTGTAAGAAAACGTGGTTGAATCAAGTGTTACTTGTAGAGATATATGCTGTTTGGAGGTACATTTGTATTTATATCATTTGTATACTTGTTGTCTTATAAACGCGAGATGGCAGAAAGCCAGCTAGCAAAGCGCGGCATTAACATTATTGAAAGCAGAAGGGAATTAAATACAGTTGATGATAATTCGGTTGTTTCGGAAAGAATTGCTGCATCAAACAAATCAAAAGCTGGTCATCTTGGCGAATTAACAAAGATCTATTGTAGACTTGATGAATATTTAACAGATTACAAATCTTCTAGAAGTTCGCGAAGACTCGCATTGCTTGGATAATCAGTAGAAACGATATTTGCGTGTCTACTATGATTTGATCCAGTTATTGCACGTGAGTGCTGAAAGAACATACGAGGAGAATCGGTATGCTGAATACAACCGAAACTGCTACTTTTATCTTAACATAATAACCCAATACACCGCTTCTCAAGGGACTGCAGATGTTTCCAAGGCGGGAGACAATATGGCGGATGATGACATGATGCAACTTACCAAGGCCGTTCAAAAGGGTCTGATGTGTCCAGGGCAATTGCAGTTGCTCATGAAAATGCAAGATTACAGAAAGCTTTTTCTGAGAAAAAGATGGGAGAGTTGAAAAGAGCTAAAACAAGGAGATTAAAGAAAGAACAGTTAAAGATAGAACCCAAATCACAAAAGCTGAGGATGCTTTGGAATTGGTTAAAACTAAAGTTTAACTTTATGAGGAGCTGGAAGAGCCCCTTAGGGGTTCTATTAGCAGAGCAAATGGGGTGCAAGACCTAAACTGTGAGGAACAGCTTAAAGAAAGTAAACCCAAACCCATAATTAAGGCGTCAATGGATACAGAAAGCTGAAGAATGCGGAACATAAATCAAAGATAAACGACGGGGAGACATAATTGCAGGAACCACTATACGAGAAAACAGACCCGCACAGGTTTAATTATTTAGCTCAACCGCAGGTGGAGAAGCAATGTCAGAGCCCAATGTTAAAGAGTGTAGTCTGAATCCGGTAGCATTCTCCTTTATTAATAAAGATTTACCGCCCAATCAAAATTGTCAGTCTGGTGGTGTATCGTTTCTCACCCCTGCCACTGAGACTATGATGACAAAGCTTACAACCAGCATAGACTCAAAAGTAACTAAATATAGTTTCCCTTCTTTGGACGTAGTCAAGTTCTCTGGTAATTCTTGTGAATAATTCAGATTTAAATCATGTTTTGATCAAATAGATGGTAGCCAGAACATTTCAGAAGCTCAGGAAATGACGCTTTATTGCAATTTCTTGATGACCCAGATAGAAGTGCTGTTGCGGGTTTTGAAGAAGTGCCAGGGTAAAGCCCTAAAATGTTGTAGCAACGTTTTGGAAAACCGAATATTGTGGGCCAAACATATTATACAACAATGGACAAAGGCTGCAGAAATTTGCTGATTGCTCAGGGACATTTTATGAGACTTTAAGATCACTGAACTCTCTTTCAGAAATGAACATGTCAAATTTGGCGAAAACGTCGGGGAAGCTACATATTGTGTTACAGATTAAGTGGAAAATGAGGCTCTCAAAGTTAGGGAAAGAGAAGGTTTCCCAACTCTTGAGGATCTAGTGGAGATTTTTGAAAGGCGAGCTGAAGCAGCTAATGATCCAGACTTCCGAAGAGTTGGAGAGACAAAAACAATTCTTTCAAAGAAGGAAGCCAAAAGCCAGTTGACATCCATTACCTCCGAGTCTTAATGAGGCGACTGGGACCAAGACAATGACAATGGCAGTGCGAGTTGGAATTAGCGACTCTTCGAAATCAGATAAGGATTCGAATTCTAGGATGCAGAAAATTAAATGTTATGGCTTTAAGTCTACACACAAGGTTGAGCATATAAACAAATCTGTACGACAGAGAATAGTCTTCGTAAGGTACAAGGGACTTTGTTTGAACTGGTCACACAAGGGAGACTTTGCATAACCATATCATTCCTTACTGCGCAAACCAACAGAAGATAAAGAGGGGACATTATTCCACGACCTCAAGGACTAAGGTTTTATTACGAGTTGTTCCAGCTAGGATAACGAGCGAAGGAGGACACTCTGTTGCAACATATGCACTACTTGACACTGGGAGTGAAGAGACATTTCTGTCCAAGGCTACTTGTAATAACTTGGGTCACAAGTTATCAACTGTGACACTTTGGCTGAATGCACATAGTAGGGCGATTCCTCAATTATGGCTGGTCAAGCCAATGGTCAGGTGAAAGCTGTTGAAGCCGGGAAAATGGTACCCTAGCAATTGAAAACGTTAAATTTGTGGACAATCTTAACTTCGCAACAATAGCAAAAGACTTGTCTAAATGCCCTCATTTAAAGGATCTCGTAATGCCTGACGTAGATGACGAGCAGGTGACCATGCTGACTGGTGCAAACGTTCCTGAAGCCCAAGCACATGAAGAATGCAGGAGAGGGGGGATCACTAGAACCGTATGCTGTTCGCATTGTGCTGGGTTGGTCTGTGCCTTGATCAGTTGATACTGCAAACATTTTGTGCTCCCAAGCAAAGAACATGAGTTTTGTAAAGTATTGTGATGAGCTGTCAGATCAGCAGATGACACAATTTTTGAGGCTTCACGACACTGACATCAACAGGAGTTCTAAGAAAGGAATTTCAGTTGAGGCCAGGAAGCACTGAAGGGATGAAAAACCCAGTTCGTGTAGTAAGCGGACAGCACGAAGTTGTAATGCTATGGATGAGTGACGCCCCTTGGCTGCCAAACAACAAGCAGAATGCAGAAGCAGGACTACAGTCTTTAACCCTTTCACTGCCAGAGTGCTTGATGGAGTTTTATAAGGTGACTCTAACTTTTGAGTCTGTGGACGAAATCCTATGATGTGACCATTTAAATGAAAGCTCTCTGCCTGTACTTACACATGGTGCTATTTGTTTTTCAAAATTTCACAAAATGAAATTTGGACATTTGGTCAAAATTTCCTTTTGGCTAAATTTGGCAGTGAAAGGGTTAAAGAGAAAACTCAAGCGTGATGAGAACTTTCACAGTAAGTATAGAGAGTTTATGGAAAGCCTCATTCAGAAAGGATATGCCAGAAAGGTGACTGAAGAAGAGGCGTCGCGCCGAAGCCAAAGGGCACGGTATTTGCCACATCATGGTCGGTTTCACCCCCCAAAGCAAGGAAAAATTCATTTAGTGTTTGATACGGCTTCTTTGCATTATGGAGTTTCTCTCAACAACCAGTTGCTCCAGGGTCCTGACTTAACTAACAGTTTGCTTGGTATTTTGCTCCAATAGCAATAGCAGCTGACATAGAGGTAATGTTTAACTAAGTCAAAGTATCCCCAGGAAACTCTGATGCTTTGAGATTCCATTGGTGGGAGGACAGTGGCCTTAAGAGGCCCTCTGAATTTCAGATGGCTAGTCATATCTTTAGTGCCACAGACTCATCCAATTGCGCAAACTTTTGCCTAAAGAAAGCTTCAGAAGATCGTAAAGCAAGATTTAGTGATGAGGCTGTAAGTGTGGTCGACAAGGATTTTTACGTAGGTGACTTAGTGAAGTCAGTAAGGACAGTAACTGAGGCAAGCTCGCTAGCCAGCTAAGTGACATATTTGCTCAGCGAAGCAGGATTTAGACTGACTAAATGGATGAGTAACAGTCGAGAGGTGCTGTCCAAGGCACCTGATGCGGATCGTGCGAATCCAACCTGGATTTGTATCTTGAGAACCTGCCAGTAGAAAGGGTGCTGGGTGTGCAGTGGGTTGTGGAGACGGATGCTTTCTTCTTCAAGGTTCGTAAACCCAACCAACCACTTACTAACGTAGAATTCTATCAGCAGTAAGCTCGCTGTATTATCCCATGGGATTTGTTTGCCAGGTTGTCCTAAAAGCTAAGAGGATATTGCAAAGACTGTGGTTGCCAAATCTGGGATGGGACGATCTGATACTTGAAGATTTACAAAGCCCCCAAAACAACTGGAAGTGCTAGTTAGCAGTCTTATCACAAGTTCAAGTACCGCAATGCCACCTGATCGAAAGGACAGTAGTTGGCAAATCCCGTCATCTATTTCTTGATGCTTCAGAAGATAGCTACGGCATGTGCTCCTATCTCAAATTTGTTTATGCCTATTTTTAGTCGGAAGGTGAAAGAGTTCGCCAGTGAGACCAATTTCGACTCCAAGGCTTGAGTCAAGCAGTCACATTGTCTGTGAAGATGTACAGGGTGCTTGTAGATGAGCCGACTTACAAGATTAGCAAGGCTACACTTTGATTCCCAGACGTCGTTGCAGTATATTAAAAATGAAACTAACCGATTTCAGACGGAGTTGCAAACCGTGAGGCTGAAATACGTGAAGTAGGAAATGTTAACCCTGCAGATGATGCTTCACGTGGCTTAAAACCTCAGAAACTTTCTTGTCAACATCGATGGTGGAGAGGACCTGACTTCCTTTGGGAGGCAGAGGAGAGGTGGCCAGGTGTAGTAACTTCTGCAGAAGACTCAGACAGTGACCCGGAGTTTGGGATTTCAGCAAATGTTCACCTGATCAGTGTTGGAACACATCGTTTTGACTGTAACCCTACCGAGTGCAATGAGAAAAACAATGCGTCAGAAGATAGTCATGTAGGTTTAAGAAGGTTCATAGCTGCAGCTCATAGCCAACCCTGCAACGCCGGGTAGCGTGGATAGTACGATTCTATCAGTGGATCACCGAGGAGGGTTACCCACTCGGAATTTAATCAGTCAACTCAAGTTATTGTTCTCTGTGTTGGAGGTAAGCTCAGCAAATGCCTGGTACGAGATCAATGGAATGACAGCAAATCCCAGCAAACACCAAGGGATGATACTAGGAAAAACTGACCATCAGTTTAATTTCTCAGTAAATGACTCAGTGGAACTTTTCGGCGTTACAATTGATAAAGATCTTACGTTTAAGCAACATGTGTCCTCTATATGTACAAAGGTAAACAATCAGTTTAGCGTTATGACAAGGTTTGGCAAACTGATGTCTACTGAAGCCATGCTCCGTCTTTATAAGGCATTTATACTTCCTCACTTTTATTATTGTTCTATGGTGTGGCATTTCTCTAGTAAACAAAATTCTGATAAACTGGACCTCTTAAACAAACGTATTCTTCCATTTATTTTCAAGGATTTTAACCCTGAGTACAATAATTTACTTAAAAAGGCAGGAACTGCAAACCTTAAGGACAAGCGTTTACAAAATATGATTCTTACTATTTTTAAATGTCTTCATTTTTCTGATTATCCAAGATATTTGAAATATATGTTTCGTTTACGCTCCAGCACCTATTTTTTAAGAGGACATAATATGCTCTGTTTGCCCAAACCATTGACCACTTCTTATGGTATCAATTCCTTTAGTTACTTGGCAGCAACATCTTGGAATTCTCTTCCTGACCACTACCGCACTATTTCTGATTTTACTTCTTTTCGACGACTGATATCTACTGGGAACAATAATTTACTTAAAAGGGCAGGAACTGCAAACCTTTCTACATCATGATAATTTGCAAGTTAGTTGTCTAGGTAGTTAGTTATCTTATTTGTTATATAGAATTAACTTTTTATTATAATTATTTATTAATGTAGTTCCCTCGAAGATATTAGCACTTGAGTGCTACACTGTAAATTCGAGGGTAAATAAAGTTTATTGATTGATTGATTGATTGAGCAAACGGCGTGTTTCACCGCCCTGTAACCAAGATATGCCTACTGGAGGAAGAAAAAGATGATGAGCGATCATTGACTGTAGAGTTTCATGAATGGACATTAAATCAAACAAACGAACTGCGTAATAACTTAATTACAGTACGTTTGTCGGGCCGCTATGTCATGCCTTTTCCCGCCGTTTATAATTATGAAAACATATATTCTTTATGTCGGTAGCATATGACTTCATATTGCGAGGTTCGGTCGGGGACAAATTTTGAGCTTCGCGTCGAAGTTTTTCGCGTAGATTCTGTTTTCTAGTTTGTCTTTTGATACGGTAGCACAAACATTGTTAGTTCTCAAGTATCTTTGATGTGTTTGCTTGTAAGGGAGCGGTAAAAGGAGTGAAAGAATTAAATAACGGAAGAACTGAACATTTGTGCCGTGCGATAATCTCGTGCCTACCTCACCATCGATGTGCAACACAACTGTACAGGGATGTTATACTCCAAAGGGGATATGTCTTTCAGGCTGGAGGTGTATTAATAAGAGTGTAAAAAGAAAAACTGCCGTTTAGGTATTTTGCAACGTATCTCGAATAGACTCAGCCAAAGGCCGATCGATTTGATTATAAGAGTATTTATATTTGGGTATAACTGGGAGATAAGGGTGAACCTCGGTTTGGCGCACGCTCTATTTTTGAACAGCCCCTACTGTACCCGCCATTTACTTGGATGGATATGACAGCCTTTAACTGATACCAATAGATAGCTGCTAGCTATGGGCCTGAATACCCGTACTAAACGTTTCTGCACCAGTTGGGTTAGCCGATTGAAGCTGCACGAAGGGCATTGACTACAAAAGGGTAGCCCAAAATCACATTGAACGCATCATGAGTATAAAACAACGTAACTTTCTTGATTGAGAACCATTTATTTAGCGACTATTTTGAGAAAAGAGAGAGAATGTAGATTGTAAATCAATAGATTAGGGTTCAAGCCTTATTTTCTCTGTTTTCTTGCTTCGTATATTAACTACTTGAAGACTATTTTCATGTATTTTGAGGGATGATGATAATCTGAAAATTCCTTTCTAGTCACAAGCCTATGAAGCCGCTTGTTGTTAAAGCATGACTTTGCGTTACCATCCGTCGTATGTCATCGGCGGGCTTTATTCCGTTCTTATGGCGTTTCATGTTTGACCAAGTTTCCTTTTTCCTGCCGTGATAGGACAAAGCCCGTAACGACACCGACTTAGATGAGCGTTTCCTCCGTGTTGATGTCAATGATAAGATAAAAAAATTCAAGCTGACTAGAAAGGATTGGGAACTTATGGATATCAACGAGTTCCCAAGAGGAGGCCGTTTGTTGGGTGGTGCCTGGACCACTATATTTAAGCGTGGAGTAAGGAAGAGCAATCGTTGGTGCAGTGTACGCTTCACAAACAACCACGTGCGCACAGAGAACTCCCGTAAAATGCATTCAGCACCATTCTTCAGAGGAACTGGGGAATGCAAGCGTGAAGAGTGCAACGTGAAGATGAAATTTGTCATCCCTGAAGAAAGAGGAAAATACGTCTACGTGACGTATACGGGAAATGTTCATCACAAGCTCTCTGAGTCATCTGTGTCGGAGACATGAGATCACACATGGTGAAAATGGCATGAAAAGCTACTAGAGCGACGTAGTTTTTTACGCCTTATAGGACCCAATGGGTTTGTAAGAACGTCGATCAATAAAAGTACCCTACAAGTAGCCGTCAAGTTATTTTACGAACTGAGTGCATAAGGCGGGGTAGGTATATTGCTAATTTTCCCTGTTTTCAAAACAGCTAACTCTCTCTAAGACGGACACCTTAGGATCGGACACTATGTGTCCGTCTTATGCAGCTCGAGTAAAAAATAGAGAGTACCGAAAGGCAGGGACTAACTTTAGGTTTCCGTTTTACAAAGGTGTCGTTAAGAGAGAGTGGACTGTAATCATCATTTTTAGGTGTTATAGGAAGTTATTCAGAAGCTACTCGTCATAACTTGACAGAAAAATCATCAAAGTACAGTGTGCTTGGATTGAATGGAAGCAGTTACCCTAGAGCATAGCTCCTTCAGTTTTGAAGGTTTATGAGATCATATTATTTTTTTTAACAGATGCGCATTTTTGCATGGTGGTGAGTTTTTTATTTGTAGCCGTTTAGTGGTAATGATGTGATAATAGCGTGGAATGTTTTTCTTATAAAATGACATACTTCTATCTTTATTTCACTGGCTTGGTTATTTTTACTCTATATTAAGTTATCAAGCAAATAAACTACCACGATATAAAGATTAAAAAAAAAAGAGTAGGCACAGAGATCATGATGACAAAAAGAGGAGCCAAAGTTTTGGTATTGTTTAGTTTGAATTAATATTTTGTACGAAATACCAGTAGGTCGACTGTCGATAAGTCGATTTCTGGCGTGGATCGCGACTAATTTACGACAGAAAAAAAACGGTTAGACTTTTGAAAGTAAAAATAGGTGAAATTATGTTTGAGGTGAATGTCCCCGGTCGTGCTTGGGTGATATGAAGACATTCTTCCTCGAGCACAAAAAATTGTTGAGTTTTTGAAAGATTTCATCAGGTTACTGCAGTTTTTTCCAACTAGGTGTCCTCGGTATGATATAGCTTACTGTATAGTCTAGTAATTTGCATGGTTGGCACGTAGTTAATTACTTGTAGCCATGTGGTCAAAACGTTGGCAAATTTGTCAATTTTGGAAACCTTCATCTACCTAATGAACATGACATTTTAAAATTCACATTTTACACTGAGCCACAATTAGTACTTATTTTCTCATTGTATCCAGGAAAGAATCCTGCCACTTTTTTAAGCTATCAATAAGATGCATGTTAGGTAAAAATAAGGAAAGTATATATGACAATGTTCCGTGTAGTCAACAAAAAAGTGCTACTAAGGAGGAACTGGTGTAATAAGCTAAAGCTAAACTAGGGGTACCTTCCGGCAAGTGCCAACGAGGCGAATTCGTTTATTTTTTGTGAAATGTGCCTATTCAGATCTTCGTGATATTTTTTTTCATAATTTTAGAGGTTTAAAATGGATTCCACTATAGAAAAGGATGGCACCCAACTTCAAAACAACAACTTTTGACACATTGTAGGCTTTCACTTTTTAATTATTAAGCAATAACAACATGACTTTAAGCTTTGTTGGTACATACATGAGCAAGTTATATTAATTAGTACTTATGTTTCATGGAAAATTCAATTGTATCAAAACTATAAACGTTAGAAAGAAAAAGATAGTTCAAATGAGGCCTTTGACTGCTGATATTATAAACAATAATTAAATCCCGAGCAACAGCATCATCAGGGACAAGAAATGTTAATGTTTCGCGTGGTAATATGCATAAGAAAACATCGGTGTAAAGTAAAATGTGTGAAAAGCGCAAGAATGGGGCGGAATGTATCAGAGGTATAAAAATATAAACTTGAATAAAATACAAAGATCTAATGAGCGACTGACACAGGACAGAGTCTCTTGAAAGGCACAATGATAGTCTCCAAAACAAAGGTCCGCAAATTCGTTGCATTCCTCACAGGAGTTTTGGGCTGTCTCAACGTGAATCGGGCGGCAAAAAAACATGCTGGTTGACAAAATCTTTCGAATAAATTCTAAAATAAAAGGTCCGCAAATACGTTGCATTCCTTACGGGAGGTGAGGACTGGCTCAATGTAAATTGACCGGCGAAGAACACGCTGGTTCTGATAAAAGTTTTCAGAATATAACTCTATGCCTTGATCAACTACCGCTTATTCAATTCATAAAGGAAAAGAGAACACTGAAAACCCTGGTTCTGAGTCGAGAAGCGAACACGCTACCTCAATGTAAATCGAGCTGCCGGCAAAGAACAATCTGGTTCTGACAAAAATTTGAGCGTAAAACCCTGTTCCTTGATCAGCTGCTGCTTCAAACGCAATTTATAAAGCACACCAAACCACTAATAGCCTTTTCAAACTGGAAATCGTGTTAAAACTTGCTCACCTGTTAGGTCATCGATCTTCTCCCATGGACAACGAACAGCTGCAAACTGGATCACGCAATGTCGAACCACGAGTTATAAATACAAGACCATGACGTCACTGCCCAAATATGGGGTCTTACACCCAAATATGGTCAAAAATGCAAATTTTAGAGGGTTACGCAGAATTTGAGAGTTTTTGCCCACATTGCGCGGCGCTATAATCTGCCGCCGAGTCAACCTCGCTTCTTAGCTCGGTTGCCTCGTTGGCAATAAATTAATGGTAACCTAGGATGTTAGCGCAGTGCCTTGTTATACATTTGCCTGGATAGCGTGTAAATAGAGCACAATGAACTTGTCCGATCCAGTCCGTTGACTAGCAAGCTAACCCACCACCCTGTAGCCCTACCTTCCCATGTGAGGTATAATCATGGACGGAAGTCTTAAAACAAATTTGTATTTATTGGGGTTTTAAAGTTACACATGTCCAGCCCCGCCCCTATCCCACGGAGAACGTTTGACGCGTTTATCCAGAATTTTTCCCAAGTTTCATCATTGTATAATGTACAGGGGAAGGGGAGGACGGTTGGGAGGGTTTAAAATGCAAGGTATTTTGTAAGAAAATAGCACTCTTTGATGAGGGCATAGATGATTACGAATATGACATCACTGTCCCAAGAACCTTTTTGACATTTTATTGGGGCAAAACTGCAATAATAAATCAACAAGCAGCCATATGATTAAAGAAATAATAACTAGTACTAGAGCGGGGAACATAATTTTATAAACAAATTGCTTAAAAGATTGCGGACGAGAGAAACTACTAGGGGACTTAAGTGAAAGATAAAATTTCAAATGTTAGTAATACGATTAAAATAGGAAGCCTAAAAAGCACTGGTTCTGCAAAGAGAAGTTTTAAGATTGAAAGAATAAATTTGTCTTGTACGTCCGTGAGAAATAAAAGACGTATGTTCTAGAACATTAATGTCATCAAAGCCAAAAAGGCATTTGTAGAAAAAGACTGGATCCTTACGCTCTTTGTCTAAAGCAAAAGACAGCAGGTTCAGGGTGACAAGTCTTTTCTTATAGGACATTTCGTCCACCCGGGTCTGAAGAATCCATCACGTGGCCTGCCTTTGAACATGCTCGTTCTTCGTCTTCAACAAGTACTGGTTTGGGTACCACACTTCAGTCGCATAGCTCATCTGGGACTTCGCCAGAGACAGGTTGAGCGTCCGCCTCACATTGAGGTCCGTTATTAGAAGGCAGGTCCTCTTCAGAAGTCCGAGGAGCTTGTTTGCCTTGGCGACGATGTTATGGATGTCTCCCTCTTCTCGGCTGAGCCACTCATGGGGGTTCCCAGTGGTGCCAGCATTCGATCTCCATGCGCTTCCAAGCTTTGCGGTCCGGTGCCAAAGTACGAGTTTCGTGAGGAAGGGGGGGGGGGGGGGGGGATTTTCTGGATTGATTAGCTTTGCAGTATATTCGTGGAATAGAATTTTACGTCCACCAGGTCTTTGTTTACCATGTGTCGGGTGATACATGACGTATTTAGAGAAGAAAGGTCCCCCTGGGGGTGCCGAAGACAATGGCCAAGGAATCTTATCTGTCGGGCTTTAACTGATTGGGAGAGGGGGGTGTTCCCGTTATATCAAAGACGTCCTCGCTGCTAACATGATACTTACTAGAAACGCCAAGTATGATTTTAATACAAGATGTTTGGAAGGAATCAAGTTGACGACGGAGGTCGGATGTTAGGACCCAATACTCACAGCCATATAGAGGCACACTTGAAGCTGACGTTTTGAAAAGTTGAAGCTTTTGTTGGAGTGGTGCAGGAGACAATCCAATTTCCAAAACACACTTCATGCTTTCCCTTTCAGGCAGGTGAAGTCTTTCCCGGTCGACAGAATGTACGATCCGAGATATTGAAAATCTTCGATGTTCTCGATATCTTCTCCATCGAGCTGAAGACTTGAGTGTGGAATACTACAAGTAATAAGTTTGGTATCTGTAGTGTTAATGCATAGACCGACTTCCTTAGCCGTCAGGCAGAGCAAGTCTAATTGACTTTAGGCTTTTTCTAAAGATTCTTCCAGTTCCACGATGTCGAAGTCAAGGTCGCTGATATTCTCCGCAGGATGTCGCTGTGATCGCCGAGGGACCATCGTGAAGCCCAGTCCTAAACAGTGACAAATAGGAAGAAAGCTAAGTTGTGTCCTTGCAGGACACCTGTTTTGACTTCAAATGCACCTGACATTTTACCGTCGAGAAGAACGGACGACTTGGTACCAGAGTATAGACCTCTCTCTGGGTGTCACAAGAGAGGTAGTTATTGATGGTGACTCGGAGGTCTTTTTCCTCTGTAACTCGCTCAAGGTGTACGCCATCAAGTTTTTAACTTAACACAAGGGCTTCTTTTTTCTCATAACGCTTAGTGTTTTGCATTTGGACGCATTGAAGCAAATGTTGTTCTCTTTAGTACAATGTTCCATGTTTGAAAGAGTGGTCTGTAACGCCATGCAATCTTCTTCCGAACCTATGCAGTTAAATTAGAGAGCAGTCGTAAAGTTTCCTTCGGACGCATTCGGGAGATCATTAATGAAAATTGTAAAGAGTAGTGGTCCAAGAAGACTTCCCTGCTGAACACGAGACGTAAGAGGGGCCCATTGCGAGGCTGCACCGTCAAACACAACACTTTGGACCCGTGTTGTGGTTGTTGGTAGTTCTTGATAGTTCATAACACTTAGGTAGTTCTTGAACCAGGATAAAAATTGTCCAGAGACGCCGTATGCCCTCAGTTTGGTGAGAAGGATGTTGTGGTCAACGGAGTCAAAAGCCTTTGCGAAGTCCAGGATTGTAGATTAGTAAGAAGGGAGAGTGTCGGCGATAGCTAGTGCTACTAAAAAATCCAACGGAAGCGTGGGTATCAATGAAATTCTCAAGAGTAATTGGTTTTGGTAAAAGTTATCACGTTAGTACATAGAAATTTAGAAAGTGTCTTTGCTGAAGACTGTTATATGTCCTTGCATGCCAACTCGCTTGCATTGATCTATAGATTGTTTTCACTCACTTGCTATGTAAGTTTCTTGGTACCAAGAAAGTGTAAACATGAGAAAAGAGTTCAATCCCACAGAATTTTTTGGAACACCAACATGGTTGCGTCTCATTGTTTTGTACACCAATGTGACCGTCTTGGCGTTATGTGGAAACGATCTCTTCTTAATGCTGTGTGAATAAAGTTTGTTGTTGTTTTCGCTTTGTCTTCTACTGGGTATTTTTAAAAGTAATTTTAAAGTTTGAAAAAAAAGGCGGAGCTCCCGGAGACTGACCCTTTATTTGAAACAATAGACCTTAGGTGGTTTTCATATTAATGACACACTTGTGCAAGAAAACAAAATGTTTACTTCACAACATTCTTTTTTTCCCCTTTTATGTTACGCTTAGTACAACTGGCTTGGTTTTTGATTGGCGGACAGAACCTTGAAAAAGCGTTTAATGGCTGATTTAATTTTTTGATTTTCTAATTAATCTAAGACAGAAACCATACAAAACATCTAAAAAGCTGACAGTAGGAGTACTGACAGTAGGAGTAACAAAATTAAATCAGGACGTAATTGCGGGCGATCAAAGGAGTCTGCAATTCTAATTTCCAGGTTTCTATCACATAATTCGCGGACCTAAATTAGCCAGCATTTTTTTAGGACTTCTAAGAATTGATGGCAAGCATAGAACGCCATCTGTTCACGTGCATTTGGAACGTCTATTACTGGGAAACTGACCTGAACCTTACGCAGAGCACCTCGTTAGAACAGGAGAGTTTTGACCTTCAATCGATCTGTCCCACAATAAGATTCCAATTCTAAAAGGGAATATCCAGACCCTACTATACTGCTCACCTCCTTCTAAACCATTCACTTAGAAGCAAATCAAAACCAAACATTATCCTGCATTTTTCACAAAGCCTACCTTATTCCAAGGAATGATTCAAGCAACGCCAGATGAAGAACTACACAGAGATAACTTTTAGTCTGGTGGCTTCGTGCGAAATTTTGGCGAGATCTAAGGAAAACGGACAAAAGCACCAAACTTTGCATGGTTGTAGCTTAGGGCATGTCAGTCAATATTAGGATCAGTGCCCACAGCTACCTCTTCAGGATTTGCAGCAACTACTCGGGGAAGTTCTTTAACAACCCTATATGGTGGGTGCCCTGTGCTGAAAATTAAATCTCCTGGTTTTTGCCATTTTTGATGAAATCACATAAAAGGCATGTAGATGAAAAAAGAAAATTTATGACTAAACAACATATCAACTAACAGGAAGTCAGTCAAGGTCAAATAAAATTGGCGTAATGTGTTTAAGTTTACGAGGCTGTACTATAAAACGTTGCTTTAACTGCATTTCCTACAACCGTAGAGCAAGGAACTGCAATATTCTATGCTAGATGTAATAAAAGCATACACAGCAATTTCGCTAGACTCCTTTCTTATCTTTGATAAGTTTTTTAGCTGTTAAAACGATGATCTGCACATGTTGAGACGCGCGTGTCAAATAGCATGTTGTCATCAAATACTACTCTCATACTCTTGGCTTTGTTGGCGATGGTTGTCAGCCCTGCATTATCCATATTAAAGTCGCTGAAGAGTGCACAATTACGGTACGCCGAGGAGTTAGGCACGATTTCGATCTTATCGTGATTGAGTTTCAGATGGATATTAGTTGGGATCGTTGTCCTATTTCCCAAGGATGAGAATCGACAGGAGAGGACCTGAGAAACCCATTGGCTTAACTGTGGAATCATTTATAGAAAGCGCCTTGAAAATTAACTAAAATTCAACAAAGAGGACTGTTTTCCTGTTACAATTACGTGTGATACTGAAAACACTACAGAAGTAAACAAATGCAAAGTGGGATCAATCCTGCCACCTTACGTTTTTGTCGCCATTGTGCGTGTTTTCCCTGTTGTCCTTCTTGTCTTTGTTGTCACTGTTCTTCCTGTTGTCACTGTTGTCCCTGTTGTAACTGTTATCAATGTTGTTCCTCTCGTCACTGTTGTCTCTGTTGTCCGGGTTTTCACAGTTGTCACTGTTGTCCCTGTTGACAAAGTTATCCTTGTTATCACAGTTGACCCTGTTGTCACTATTATCCCTGTTGCCTCTATTGTCCCTGTTGTCAATGTCGTCCCTGTTTCACTGTTGCCACTGTTGTCACCATTGTCACTATTGCCCCTGTTGTTCCTGTTGTTACCGTTGTCAATGTTGTCACTGTTCTTCCAGTTGTCCCTGTTGTCACTGTTGTCTCTGTTGTCCCCGGTGTCACTGATGTCCCTATTGTCACTGTTGTCCCTGTTGTCCCAGTTTAAACTGTTGTCACTGTTTTCCCCGTTGTTACTCTTGTCCTTGTTGTCCCTGTTGCGACTTTCGTCCCTGTTGTCACTGATGTCCCTGTTGTCGCTGGTGTCCCTGTTGTCTCTGTTGTGAATGTTTAAACTTTTGTCACTGTTTTTCCTGTTGTCACTCTTGTGACTATTGTCCCTGTTGTAACTGTTGTCACTATTGTCCCTGTTATCCATGTTAACCCCGTTGTCACTGTTGTGCCTGTTGTCCCCGTTGTTCGAGGACCAACACGATGCGCGTTTCCAATCTCCGGCTCCATATCAAGCTGATTGGATAAAATGCTACGGACGTTTTGGACGCAATCCACGTCGGTAGATTCTGGAAAGTTGTGGAAACGGAGGTTGTATTCTCGGGAATACCGCTCAAGGGACAGCAGTCTTCCACGCATTCCCTCAATTTGCTTAGCATATTTTTGAACGGAGCTTTCCACCTCGTCGACTTTACACCTCGTATCATGAAGCTCGCCCTTGAGTTCTTCAAAACAGTCGTTGAGGGTCTTAAATTGGCTAGATATTTTATCTAACGCTGTTTCGTTCAGCTTTACCATAGCTTTTAAGTTCGAGATGTCCTGAATGATTTGTTTCTGACCTTTGCTCAGTTGCCCAAGCGACTCTCGTACAAATGTTTCGAAGTCTTCTTCTTCTGAAACTCCTGCCAGTTGCTTCCGTTTTCCTCTCTTAGTTGCAGACATTGTTTACATAAAGGATTTTGACATGACAAATTAAAATGGAAGAAAAATTTGGAAAGAAACTTTAACTTAATTTCTCTTCAACACGGAGCTTTAAATTTAGCGGCCATCTCGCTCGATGACCGCTGACCTGTAACTGTTGTCTCTGTTGTCCTTGTTGTTCTGTTCTCAGTGTTGTCACTAATGTCCCCTTTGTGACTGTTGTCCCTGATGTCACTGTTGTCGTTGTAGTCCCTGTTGTCACTTATCACTGTTGACACTGTTGTCACCTTTGCCACTGTTGTCGCTTTTGTCCCCGCTGTCCCTGTTGTCTCTGTTGTCACTGTTCTCCCAGTTTTGCCATCGTTGTCCCTTTTGACACTGTTGTCACTATTGTCATTGTTGTCCCTGTTGTCACTGTTGTCCCATCGCTACCCTTTTTGTCAGCGGTGCACTGATGTCAATGTTGTCCCTGTTTTCACTGGTGTCACTGTTGTCTGTGTTGACCAACTGGTAAAACCTTGCATCTCATTAAAGACACTAAGAATTTTCTTGAGGGGGGCCTTGTCAAGTCGTACGACTCGCAAGAGTTGTGCAACTGGTGAAACCTCGCATTTCATTATAGCGAGACTTTGAATATGTGAGGAAAGTTCTAGAGAGGAGACCCTGAAAAGTGGTACGACCCGTACAAGTTGTGCAACTGGTAAGCCAATGGGGGACAAGGAAACATTCATTTTGTTGCTCTTCTTCCACAAAAGGGTTGCAGTCCCGATATAATCCGCAGGTGGATATTGCTTGTCCAGTTTTGGGCCGAATCTCAGACAGCAGCAGAGAAAAGAGCACGACTTTGTCCTCTACAACTCTGATACCAAACGGCACTCGTGGTTCTACTACAACGTCGATTATCAATAGCTACTTACCTGAACGGATTACCAAAATAGTGAGAGTGCTTTCACTCCTACTCAAACGTCTCTTTAAGGAGCCATCACAAAAAAGTTCTAACAAACATCAGACAACCAAACAAATGCCCTGAGCTCTGTTAAACACTCAAGTTCCCCTTAAGTTAAAGGAAACGGTTATTTTAACCTTCGTTAAGAAACCATTCTGAAAACCAGATCATGCAGCTCATCAGTCTCAGTTTCGAGTTAAATGTAGCTAAAACTACAAGGGCCACACCAAACAGATATTACGTAATGTAACAAAAATCAGAAATCTCAACACCTTAACTAGACTTTTTGTGTGATCGTAGTATTTTGCGCCATTTTGCAGTTTCATGCATCGAATGTTTGTCGAGTAGGATGCTTATAGAACGAGGGCTATTCATAGCGTATGCGTTTCAATTACTATTTCACCAATTGCAGGACTCGTACTACTCGAAAGGCTCCCTTTCGACAACTACAAATCTACTCTCAATTTCTAAGTGTCGCTAATGAGATGCGATTTCAGGGCCCCCCTCACGACAACTTTCCTCACACATTTTTAGTGTCACCAATGAGATGCGATTTCACCAGTTGGATAACTCGCACGAGTCGCACAACTTGACAGACCACCTCTCTACACTTTTCTAAGCAGATGTAGCCAAGTCATGTAATTCACTTTATTATATGGCTGAGTCTATTTTCGCCATACGATTGGCCAATTTGCGGTCCGTAACTTGCTATACGGAACAAAATTTTTAAAGAAAATGCTCATTTTGGAGGTCTAAATCTCTTTGCCTCGCAAAAAATGTTTAAATAAAGTTATAAGACGCCTGTCAACCTTGAGACCTTAGATGCTGACTTTGGCCTTCAACATTTTAAACTGTGTTTATTTGTGAACGAAGGCGATGAAGAAACTAACTCGTAATCAAATCGGAGAGGATTCTAGTCAGTGTTTGAAAATTTTATCGTAGTACACAGTTACGAAGACGAAAATCGACTGGCAGAGAGAAAATGAGTAATTCCTTCAACAAATATGATAACAAACATACCTGCACCCGATCATCTTGACAAGCTTCTTTGCCATTTGCAGTGTTTTTTCGTAGACCAACGAAAGAAAGATAGAAGCGAGTTCGAGCCAGAACCGCAATAATGTGCAGTTTTCAAAAGACTTTTGTGTCACATTAACGGGTAAATACTTACAGTGCTCTTAGTTTCCACCGAATAAACTTTGAAATATGTATGTAAACCCTGAGGACTGGGATATTGACTTTGCCTTTCCAAATTTTAACCTGGCTTCAGTTTTATTGAGAACGAAGCTGTTGTAGAAACTGAACCGTAACCTTACCGAGGAAGAGAATTCTAGTCAGTGTTTGAAAATTTTAACGCGGATCGCAATTGAAGACGAGAATGAACTGGCAGAAAGAGAGGTTTTCCCAAAAACAATTACTGCAATTAACGAGCGAATTCTTCGACAATGACAACAGACTTACCTTGAAAAGCTTCTTTGCTTTTGCAGTGTTTTTTCACAAGGACAAACGGAGGAAAGATGGAAACGACTTCTAGACAGACACAATGTCCGGTTTCCAAAATACTCCAGCCTTACATGAACGAGCTAAAACTTACAGTGCTCTTAGTTTTGAACGAATAAACTTTTTTAACATGGCGAATTTGTTTTTACTTTCTCGGAAAGCCTTTGTTATGTGCTATTGTTTTCGTGCGTCCTGCACTTGTTTCCGGTCTCCCAAAACAGGAAGAAGCCATATAATAAACATCTTATTAGCCTCGTTTTTTCGGTCCGTACTGTAAATTACGGATCCTCGTTTTTTTCCATCGATTTATGGCCCAAGCGCGAAGCGCTTGGGCCATAAATCGATGGAAAAAAATTCGGTCCGTAATTTACAGTACGGACCGAAAAGTCGGCTAATAAGAGGTATATATTTCACTCAAATGTATTACATTCACCACTTGAACCAATCGTACAACTTGAGTCTTGAGATTTTATGACTTGAAAAAGTGGTGAGTATTGGACATGTGTGAGTGGCTTTGGCTAACTATGAGAAACGCTTTGGCTCTCAGTCCAGAAGAGGACATAAAGTACAATATGCATTTTGCCTCAAAATAGAAGGTTCTCACTATCACGTGGCAAGAACCTATGATAACTTATTCGAACAAAAGAAAGTGTCTACTTAGCAATATAATTTAGCTTTGTTTGGGACGCCAACATAACCCCGTTTCATTGTTTTGGAACACCACTTATAACCACCGTGATGTGAAAACGCTCTAAAGAGGGTGCATCCAATTGACCGTATTTAAAAATATGAATACATTTTGGAATATTTTAGAATGAACAGTGTTCATCAGTGACAGGATCTTTTGTCCTAAGAAAAGACTCACGAGTTTGTTTATTTAGCACAACAATGGCATCTTTTAACAACGTTCCACCGGATTGATTTGAGACAATAATGGCCACCCTTTCATATTTTTGGACACCGATATGGTGGACGTGACATCATTATTCCGTTAAAATCCAAGCATTCATGTGCCTACTGAATGTTTGGAAAATATCTCGCTCATTGCAGAATTGGACTGGCATGACTGGTAAATCGAACGAATATTCCGGGTTGTTCTATGTATTCTTATTCCAGAACACGGTCAGTCTAACGCACTCTTAATTTTAATAGCTGGCCAGCAGTCTCTTGCCCTGTTTGGATCACAGGTGCTTATTGGTTTTTTTACAACCTCTCCCTTGAGGTTAGGCCACTGGGGTAACATGTCGTTACCTGTCGTGGCTCGTGCTTGCAAAGTGGTTTTATCTGCTTTTCGCGTTTCATTATCGTCCTTTTGGGAAGATGACGACTTCTCGTTCCACAAAAATCCTTCAATCGGTGTTGCTTCCTGTAGTCTCTATTGATTTGGTGTCCTCAGAGCCATCCATGAGAGTGGCTTCCACTCCTGCTTCGACGCCTGTACTCTCTTCTGTCTCTACGTCTGTAGCAGATATGCTTTCACGGAGCCAGTCGTCCTCATCTCGCAGACGATGCGGGAATCCTTGGCTGCGGAACGAGATCGTTCGGGCGTCTCATTTGCATCTCAATCATCGCAAGCTTCGTCGTCTGCCACAACTGGTAGTGACTTTGGAGGCGTTCCCACGCCATTCGAATTGCCGGCGGAGAAGGCGCTCGCTTCGTTCGGATCGAGCGCTGCTAGCCTATCCGCGTCGGCGCTTTCGGACCAGCCATAGTCGTACTGGAAAGCACCCTTCCAAACATGTGCTTACCAAGCCAAAAGCCTCACCAGCGTATAAATTATTACGATTGCGTTAGTGCCCTCAGGGTGAAGCGATTAAAGTCATGGAAAATTTGGGACGTTCCGCAGTAGCGTATGATTCATTCAAGTCTTGACTAGAGGGGAAGAATGGAGGGAAACGCAGAACGCTCACCTTTCGACTTGAATAATAAAACGCTTTTAAGCCGATACCAGACGGAAATGAAAAAGACTTTGATCAGGTTGCTGAGCTACTAGATGGAGTAGCGGTGAACCTAACAGACTCCATCCAGAAGGCAGAACTTGGTATTGGGTCACTGTACATTACCCTTCAGCGCAAGTTCAACAAGAACCTTCTGGCTAAGTATAAGTAATGGATCTGTGACAACTCTAGAACTGAACGGCATTAGGGGAGTTCATGACAGAGAGTCATAGTTTATGACCACGGCATCAGAGACAAGAGCAGGTGTCCTCAGTGGATCCAGAAAAGAAAGAGCCTTCCCAGCTAAAGAAGACCCTGGCCTAAGAAGAAAAGGAACAAAAAACGCAAAATGTGCTAGGAGACCCATGGCTTGTGGGCCAGCGAGGACGGGGTGTCATTCCCATCATCACCGGATGCTTGATAAAGGCCCAAAGAAAGAAGAGCACGTTGAGGAAGCAAATGAAGCAGATCCGTCAATTGTAGTAAAGGGCAGTACCGCAATAGAAGGAGAGCCAAGTGAGAGAACCTACACAGCCACTCCGGAGCAGAACCTGTGTCAATGACAGGGTATATAGCTCTGAAACATGTCTCTGTCTATGAAACAATGGAAAACGAAAGATTAAAGTAAATGCTCTTCTTGATGCCTGTAGTATAACTTTCTTAAACAGAGACATTGCAGCAGAACTCGAACTTGAAGGTAGACCGAGTGAAATTGCAGTCAATGTACTGAATGACAGTCAGGAAAAGGTAAACACCACTGTTGATGAGTTCATGATTAGCATTTCTGATGGAAAAGTGCCCAAAGTAGTCTCTGCCTATACAGCTGAAGGAGTCACAGGGAACATACAAGAAGTAGATTGGAGTTAATAAAAACATGGGTGCGCCCAAAGTTTCCTCAAGTAAGACTAAGACCCATAGTAGACCTGCAAATTGGTGTAGACCAAGCTGACTTACTGTACTCTTTGGAAGATGTTTGGGGAAGAGCTGATGAACCCATAGCTAGACTTTCTCCCATGGGGTGGACCTGCAGTGGTATCGCGAAGGTGCCAGCAGAGAGAACTAAGACTAATATCAAATTGGTCCTGATTGATACATACGAGTTAAGCAGTCTTGTTGGCCGTTACTAAGACATAGAAGAACCTAAAGAGAGTCTTATTGTCAATCCGCACTACAAGTTTGCAAGCGACACTTGTTACGTCCTCCTTGTTACTAAGTCGTTGGCAGGCCTTGGAAAAGTGACAAACCTTTATTACCCGAAAAATGCAGTATGGCCTTGCAGCGCCTATAGAGTACTGAGAGAAAACTAAAGCGGTCCCCGGATCTTGTTGAAGCCTACAAAGAAGTATTGCAGACCTCTTAAGATTAAGGGTACATCCTAACAGTACCACATGTAGAGGCTCAGCCTGAGCAAGCATTGTACCCACCCATTTCCAATGCGGAGACCAGATAAAGCGACAAGACGCGTATTGTTTTCGACGCCTTTGTCGAAGATTAATGGTGTATCCCTAGTGAGATAATGCTACAAGGGCCTAAGCTACAGAGCGACTTGTTCGCAGTGCTTCCCCATTTCGCCGTGAATCTGTGGAGATCAGCCTTATCATCATCGTTTCTTCTGGCAAAACTTGGAGGCAGTCAGGGAGCCTGATTTGTTTTAGTTTAACCGTGTTGTATTTGGAGTGGCCCAAGAACATGCCAGGAGACACCCGTCAGACTTCCCCTTAGCAGCTGAAAAGATTATGAAGAGTACGTACATGATTGACACTATAGATTTTGTACCTGAAGTAAAAACTGCAGTGGAGGTATATAGCCCACTGTCACAGATCTGGGGTCCATTAAAATGTATGCCCGAAAGTAGTGATCAAATGAACCTGAAGTATTACGGTGCATCCCATCTTCAGACTGTGCTACGGAAGTTGACCTTCACCGTTGTGAGCTACCGGCTGTTAAAACCTTGCTAGTTCTTTAGTGCCCCATAAGTTCCAAATAAATCAGCCTCTTGTGAAGAAAGACCGCACAAAACACAGCTTCCTAAAGAAGATAGCAACCCTGTTTGATACTCTTGGCGTGAGGCTCCATGGTTTCAAGAAACCCCCGCACTGGTAAACATTCGTATTCTCCGATGCCCAAGGAGAACAGCCGATGTGAAATAAGTGACCTTGCACACATTTGTGGATGCGTCTCAACAAGCGCACGGTGCATCTTGTACAGTTTCACTCTTGTAGAGGTGTCTGGTGTAAAGCAGTTACCTTGTAGCGTCAGGGTCGCGTGTTGCAACAATGCACGCTATCAGCATACCATGATTGGAATTAGTGGCTGCTGTTGTAGGACTCAAGCTGAGTTAAGCCGTTAGCCGAGCGCTAGACATCAAGAAAGAAGATTAGATCCTTTGGTCCGACAGCATGGACATAATTTACTGGGTTCGTGCTTCAATGCATTTGTGCAAATCGAGTCGGTAAAATCCAAGCATTGACAAATCCAGATCAGTGGAGATACGTTTCGACAAAAGAGAATCCAGCTGATTTGCTGACGGGAGGACTTAGGTGTCTAAGCTCTCACTGAAGAGGAAGGATAGCGGAAAGGACCACCATTTTCCTAAGCATAACATGGAACATTTAACCCAAGATAGAGATGGCATTCAAGACCTAGTTGGCCACTTCACCACACATGGCTAAATGGATCTACGGTTTACAGGCGAGGTAGAAATGATGTAAAGATCAAGTAGACTTGAAAGTCGGTGACGTAGTCATCTTCATGTTCACAGATACGCCGCGAGGAAAGTGGCCGTTGGGAACGATTGTGAAAGTGTACCCTGGAAAGGATAGCAAAGTGCGCGTTGTAGACGTTCAAGTCGGAAGTACTATAATAGCGACGGCCGATAGTGAAACTTTACCCTTTGTAACTGTGTTGAAACTCTAAGCGGAGTTAGAGAACTGTGAAATTTAGCCTGAAACAATTTTTTAATGAATACTGTTTTGTCTAAGCTTTCGTTGATAATGCATATCAAAGAAGGGGAGGATGTCGCGGGGAAAATAGCGGTGTTGCTGTCAACTTCTCGTGCAGGCGCATTGGTTAGTTTTAGATAACGAGGTTTCAGTCTGTTACACCCGTTCATTGACGTAGACGTTCACGTCGGAAGTACGACAATAGCGACGGCCTATAGAGAAACTTTGCCCTTTGGAACCGTGTTGGACCTGTAAGCGAAGTTATAGAGAACTGTGAACTTTAGCCTGAAACTTTTATAATGAATACTGTTTTGTCTAAGCTTTTGCTGATAATGCATATCATAGAAGGGGGGGGGGGGGGGGGGGGGTGTCGCGGAGGAAATAGTGGTATTCCTGTCAACTTTGAGATTCTCGTGCAGGCGTATTTGTTAGTTTTAGACGAGGTTTTAGTCTGTACACCCGTTCATTGACGTTAATATTTACTGAATTTTGAGGACTGTTACTGACCAGTTACGTGGAAGAACAGTTCGTCTGCGAGCGTATAATTAGTCCAATTATTGGTGGATTTGAGTGATGTTCCTTACTCGATTCGGCCTCGGACTGTCTTTTGTTCTTAGTACCTTGCTTTGTTTTATAATTTTCCTTGGTGCCTTAACAGTATGAACCTTAAAAGGTTCATTCTGTTATTGTATAAAAATGTTATGGTTGAGTTGTTATATTTTGTTTATGAGTTGGTCTTTATTTGCTTCCCCTGTTTTAGTCCCTTTTGTTTTTCATCCAGTTTCCGAGGTTTACCCTTTCAATGTAGCCGAATTCTCTCGCGCGTTAGTTGAGATTCCCGATCATTAGGTGCCCACTCGTCTACCGTCGGGCCTTGGACTGGGATTTCAGCATACCCACACACTTAACTAGCGAAACAGGATATACTTTCAGCTGTCCAGCGCCCTATAGTTATAGACGAATTTTTAACCGACGAGAAAAGTCAGCGTCGGGTGCCAGGCCCATTCCCCTGCCCTCGCTAATTTGCATATAAGCAGTTTCAGGGTCATAACAAAAAAAGGGACAGCCGGGGGAATGGCAAGGTAGATGGCTGTGGTGGTCTGTTGGATAAGCATAAAGTTAACGCCGCTTATCACAATATGGCAGTGCATCCTAATAACAGGCTTCTCCTTAGCTCAGACGGGGCAGGATTCGCTCACTGCATGGATGCACAGATAACCAAATTATCTTACCCTGGTATGAAACGGCGTGGGCACTATTTCGTAGGCTTCGCCTTACCCTCCAGTCTTCGCTCTGGTCCCTTTATTTCTATTTCAGTCGCAGATATGGTGGAGTCGAACCTTTTGAATAAGTACAATCTCTCAGATTTCATGCAGTAATTGATGTCTTCATCACGGCGGGACCTCCTCGGTCAGACCAATGTGCTAGGAATTTGTCTCCAGCGGTAGGAGTTTGTCATTCGTTGGTCTTCCTGTTCATCCGAGCAAATGCCTTGGTTCTTCCACGTGTATGGTAGCCTTAGGAATCAAGTTTGATTCGGCAGTTCAGATAGGTCGCTTTCCTGCAGACAAACTGGTAGCTTTGAAGAAGCTTACCCTTTCCTGCCCTACGAGCGATCGTGCACCAGACAGCAACTAGAATATCTTATTAGTCATCATCATGCTGCAAAGGTTATGTCGCCCGTTCTTCCACCTTCTTCAGATGCATGATTAACCTGCTTCTGCACTTGGCGAAGAGATCACCCGATTCGCCTACAGTGGTGGTACGAATTCCCTTTCTCCTGTCATGGAGTACGTTTTTTGGCTTTACCTGGGAATGCCGGCGCCTACTGACTTAAAGGTCATTTCGGATGCGGGAGGTTTCTCTGGCTTTGGGGCCTCCTTCCAAGAGCAATGGTTCAGCGGTGTCTGGTCGCCCTCTAAAGTGCAGAAGTCAATCGTATACAATGAATTGTTCCCGGTTACGGAGGCATCCATCATTTCGGGTCCATTGTGGTTTTGGAGGCATATATCGTTTTGTTCGGACAATGAGGCGAATGTCCATTTGTGCTCATCTAGGATCTCCAAAGTTCCGGGCTAGATTCACTTGCTGCGCCGTCTACTCCTCTTCAGCAGGGTGCCTAAAATGTGTGCTATTCTACAATTGGTTTCGGCTCCATTTAGGCCTATCCCAATTCCAGAACATCTTAGGAGGAGCCACCCACAACGTGAGCACAGTTACTGAGAAGGCATATGAGTAAAGAAAGTTCTAAAGAACTGTAATGCGTTAAATAACGAACTAACTACACACGTCAATAGGCCATTTACACGATGGCGTCATTTTACTACTACGACCAGAATTCTTTTGGGTTAAAGCAAAACCCAGAAGGATCCTGATCATAGCAGTAGAACGGCGCCATCATGCAAATGACCTATTATACAAGTAAATAAAGCGCACATACGAAACCAACACTACCTAAAAGGATACTGAAATAAGTTAACAAAGAACTGACTCTTAGGTTGTTATGCGTTCTGAGGGAGCAGTTCGCCTTCTACTTACACGTTACAGATTCCGTTTTGACCGTCATTCTTAATCAACAAGTTTTGGGCTGCTTGTACCCTAGCTTACTCTGGCTTTTTGTGGTCGGCTAAATTTACTGTTCCAAGTTTGACAAGTTTCGCCCAAGACCGTCATCTAGGTATTTCTGACAGTAGTATCGACTCCAAAACAGTCCCTTCTTGTCATCGGGTACACACCAAGGCCTCCAAGACTGATCCTTTGTGCGCCATTCAGGCTCTTATGCACTATTCATCTTACTGGGGCAGTGTAACTGGACCTCCATTTTTCTTCATGCAGAATTGGCTGCGTCAGATCCTTGCTTCCGCAGGCATTCCAGGTAATTTCTCAAGCCATGTTTTCGCATCGGTGAGAGTACAGTTCGGTGTCCCCGACCACCTTATTCGAGCCCTGGGTCGTTGGTGAAGCAATGCGTACCAGCCTAATATACTGAATCCGAGTGTTTAGCTCTGCTTTCACTAAAATTGGTCTAACCATTGCCGGGCGTCTCGCCCTCTGTGTGTCTCGGTTTGCTACTCTTCAGGATAGTTGCGTTCTTCGCTGTCCCTGCCGGTAAGTTTGAAGGAAAGAGTCGTTCTCACATTCGCCAGTTTCCAAGTTCAGGCCAGTTGATCTCGATTATGAGTATTATTATTGAATCACCAACTACGTACTGCGTCATAACGAGGTGGGGGTGGTGGTTCTTGGAAAGTTTGAGGGCTGTCGTTCCCATGTCCCATCGCAGGCCCTTAGCTCTCCATGCACACCCGAGCCATTGTCAGGGTTGCAAGGTTACGCACTGCATTCGGCTACAGTGCGGGGTCCACCAGCCTTACAGGCACCTCTCCTCACGCTCACTTCTGTTGATGACTTTAAATTTAGGCTTAGTTAAACTCGGGAAATGGCTCGTTCGGGGGCTTGCTATTGGCGTCGCATGGGCTTATGCTTTTTTTACAGCCTTTCCCGTGAGGTCAGACCATTGCAATCGCGTGTCGTTGCCTATCGTGGCGCGTGCTTTCAAAGACTTTTTTTCTGCTCCCCACCGTTCTCCCCATAGTAAGTATCTGGTAAATATGTAAGCTTCCACTGGTTAGCAGAGACGGCGCCAGGGTGGATACCACTCTCGGGGCTGTCAAGGCTGCGTATTGCACACCGCTGCAGTTCGGGTCTCCACCAGCTTCACAGGCACCTGTCCTCACGCTCATCTCAGTTGATGAGTTTAACTGGTAAAATGTAATCGTGCCCATTTATTCCAAATTGCACACAAAAAGGTTTGATTAGCTTTTCTCAATTTCACAAGTTTAATTTATTTGCACGTGTAGAACATTCACCCATTCTGTACTGGGTCAAATAGACCAATGAAGTTTCGAACATTTTTATTGTCAGAGCCTGCTGTTAAATTCAAACATCTCCATTACTCTCAATAAGATAATCCTGAAAGTCAGCTAAGCTTGTGCACAAAGGAGTCTGTCCAACTCCCCATTACACCAGAGTAAAGAGGACAGCCACAAGGCTCTTAACAATTTCTATACGTTGAAGAGGCCACTGATATTCAGTTTAGGGGATAGGCACAAATTACTCATTTGTAAACAAGCGCTGACAGTTTTAAGACACTGTTCATTCGTCACTTTAGAAATGAGGAAGCTCGGCCGACTTAACTTTCCCAGAATTCTGGGATCGTTACAGGGGCGTGCTAATCAGCTATTGGTCAATTTTTCCCCTCTCTGGCGGCAGTCCCAGAAGTCTTTGCGAAAGTTCATTGGACTATGTTTTTTTCTCAATGCCGGTGAACAAAGGCACAACTCAAGGCTTGGGGTGACAAAATACAGCGAATTCTATGAAATAGTCCATTCAACGCTCGACCTTGTTTTAATGTGTGTGTTCACTGGAGTAGGTTACGGAACTGAATGCCTTTTGAAAGTGCTTCAAACAAATTCACCAAATAAATAATCTAACCAGGCTAACCTTCCTCCCTTACCACTACACAATCACAACGGCCAGCCAAAATTCCGGAAAATTTCAATACAAACTACAATCAACTCTCTTCACAACTGATACGTTAGTCATGAGTGATCCTACTCCTTTTCATGACTCCTACCGTAAATTCAACGTTAACCTGCGCTCCGTTCTTTTTAAGACTATAAAACATTTTTTTTTTTTTTTTTGCGGTATAGTAACTTAATAACCATATACTTCATTTACCATGACTTAAGGTTCGGTTACCGATGATGGCATCGAAGAGGAAATAAACATGGTTTTAGCATGAATGCAACCTACAGAGCGAAACTATCCTGCGTACCGGGCGAGATCATAATTTCTGCCGAAGCAAAGTCTTGGCAGAGGAGCTCCGAAGAAGTATAGAGAATGGAGAAGAGACACTTGGTCGCGCCTTCGCATTAGAACTGCGGTTTCGCTACGAAAACTGTCACAAGCACAAAACGAATTCCGCCAGCTTCGCAGGCTAGAGCAAAACATGAAAATTTCTCTATGGCCCGACCTCGGAGCAGACCTCTTAGCAGAGGAAGACCACTTGTTTAACTATAAGCACCTTTTAAAGTACAAGCGTTACAAAAATGAGTGATATTTACAATTCTTAGCTTAGCAAAACAAAAAAACAAACTGGAAAAATAGCAAAGCATTTCTAATAACTCATGACGGGCTTCTCCTTGGCTGTAGGCAACTAGGCCATAACTTCTTGCACAGTCACTTTTTTTTGGACCCTGAAGCTCTAGCTCACTGAGCTCAGAAGAATTCTCTATGCGGTAATTTCTGACTTGGCGGAGGTAGCCAACCTAAAGAAAATAAAATTACTGACAATTATGCTTGGTTCACACGAGCGACACAAATACAAAGGAAACGCGTGGAGATACAGGTGTGAACTACCCAGACGCAAATGCAAGTGCAAGCGCCCAAGCAAGAAACGGAAATTTTTTTCGTTTTCTTTCCCTTACATAATTCACGAGTGTGAAGCGGAAAAACGCAAACGCAAGCTGAAAAAAACAAAGCAAAACAAAACAAAAAAGACAGGTTTCATTGGTTCCATGCCACCACGGCACAGTGAAAACCCTTAGCCACGACTGCGCACCTTACCTTCCTTGTGATTGCGTTGTACATGTGTACGTCATTAAGTAAGTAAGAAACAAAACACTTTATTTAGTGAAGTAAACACTAGCTATTAAACTTGTGGCCGTCGAATTAATTGATAAATTAAAATTGCCTATTATCTAAAAACTTTGAGATATTGATCGCGACGTTTCCACTGCCTACAACAACAAGGCGTTCGCACCGTATTTAAATCTGACACAACTCTTCGGTCTTACTTAGTACGACCGAAAGACGCCCTAGAACCAGGCAAACAAGAAGGTGTTGTATACAGAATTCCATGTGAATGCGGCAAAGTATATATAGGCGAAACAGGGAGAGCAATGCAAGACAGGATAAAAGAACATGACAGAGATATACGGCTTGCTCATACACAAACCTCCGCAGTTTCGGAGCACGCAAACGAAACGGGGCATCTTCCTTTATGGAATCAAGTCAAGTTTATCGATCGTGACCCTCACCGATACACACGTAGGGTCAAAGAGGCTATCCAAATAAGACTTCATTCTAATAACATCAATAGAGACAACGGAATCGAAATTCCTGAAGCATGGATGCCTACGATCAGAAAGCATAACAGCCGTTCAGCTACAAAGGGGACCCGTGAGGGAACATCATCTGCTAATCGGAATAATAAGGATCGAAATACACCAATCACAGCGAACCAACGTGCATAAATAGCTACACGTAAACAATCGACCTCATCGCCAACCTCGTTCCCAGGTTCTCTCTCCTACCCGTCGAGAGACCCTGGTTGGGTTTGGTCACGTGTCTCCCAGAATCTGGGAGATTACAAACAAACAACTTGGGGGAGGGGCGGATAAGTGTGAGATTTGTCTCTACAAAGCGTAGACGTCGAGATCAGTGGAAACTGCGTATCCGACTTTGTCTAAAGGGTCCTGTTTTTTATAGTTCCCGGACTAGTCAAGACAAAACCTCGAACGCCGAATCCTTTGACAGCGAAAGCGTAACTTCCGGCCGAATATCTGGATGTTTATCGGATGTTGCAAAGGAAATCACGGATTCACCACTTGTGCAGTCAAAAATATTCTAGGCAGTTGTATTCATACCGAAATGCAGTAGGCTTAAATTGCTATTTCTATGTTATGGAGGCCACCTTTAGAAAGCAAAAGTATGTATTTTTAAAACTATGATTATGCAGTTCGAAGGGGTGCCGAAAAGATGTATCAAGCGTTGCCGTCCTCACCGACCTCGAAAATATTTTAAAAAATCAAACACTATTTCCTATTTATATACTACTTCCTGTTGTCTTCAGTGTCGCGTTTTGGTCATCCTGCACGTACTATATTATATATTTTTTTACCTCTATTTACCACTAAAAGCGATACGTTTTTTCTGTTGCCACATCATAAAAAAGGTTAGGGGTAGGAGAAAGCTGACATTTCAGACTACAGCTTTCCGTTAAGTCATTAGAGCTAAAATACTATTTTGACCGTGAATGTAAAATGAATCCTCTGCTATCAACGTAACTGCTTTGTTTTGTCACCGCTAATGGTTTAGGTTTTGCATGTACTGATTCGGGCCGATTACCAGCCGCTGTCACCGACAAACATTGATTCTTTCAATGCAAGTTCAACGGACAGGGATTTGCCCTTCAATGCGGATAAACACGCACTTGTGTCTTACTCAGGATCGTAGATTTTAGTATCTAATTGTTGTCATCGGTTTAACTGCGATAACACGAGTTTTTCTATTTCTCCGCTGGTAATTCGTTTGTTTATCTGGTGATAGCTCTGTTTAGGCAGAAATTTCCCGAATTTCAGTTATAGTTGGAGGCTTAGCAAATCTGTCTTGCCCTTTCGATCATTGCGTGACGGTGAAAACGAACCAGACAAAAACATTGAGAGACAAAGGACTCCTCCCTCGGAATTAATTTTGTTCTGGGACCACGTGACCAAACCCAACCAGGGTCTCTCGACGGGTAGGAGAGAGAACCTGGGAACGAGGTTGCCTCATCGCCTGATGAAGACTAGCAGTATTGCAGTCGAAACGTCGCGATCAATATCTCAAAGCGATTCTATCGTGAGACAAACGAATAAACGTTCATTCCTATCTGACACCACGATGAACAATATTCACATCTTTAATGATATCTAAAAACTAAATGTATATAAATGAAAAAAGCTATAAAAATACAAATAAAAACAATAATCGAGCTAAATATGAAAATGGTTTAAGCTAAGCTGTTTTCTTTAAATAAAATCCTTGAACTCTTCTTACAAGCAGGAAGAGAATCCCGACGTCTTATTTCTAAAGGCAAATTATTCCATTTACAAGATCCAACTAAAGAAGACTTTCCACCCGCTGTCTAACGTATATGCTTAGGACAACCTAAATTATATCTAGCATATCTACTATTTGAAGTACAAACTTGATTATTAATAAAATGTCCCATTAAAAAAAATGGATAAAGTACCTGGAATAAGTTTGAAAACTTTTCTTCATAAAAAGGAATCCAATATAAATTATTGACAAACCCTACAGATGGCGAATCATTTTTGGAAGATAGAACAACCCTAGCCGCCCTCTTTCACAGCTTTAAAACTCTATTTTAAGATTCCTTGTCACAACATGGCCATCTGCATTTGCATTTGTCTCGCGCGTGAAACCATGCCTTACTAACAAGGTTAAACATTAAACAAATGAATCGTCATAAACGTTCTTGCATTACGAGGAACATGATGAAAATTCAGAACGGAATCTCACCGACCCACTTAGGTTACAAAGCAATAGGCCATTTCCGAGTTGGCCCAAGCCTCGTTTCAAAACGTGCTGAAGAGCGAAGTCTTTACTATGAAAAATGGTTTTGAAAAGGTTATTTGCAAGATGGCTTTTTTCCCTACTACTAGCAGAATCCATTTCGTTTTTCCTTTCACAGTCAAATTTGTTAATCCCAGGGAGGTTTAAGGTGGCTCGATACAGTTTTTCAGGGTCAATACCTCACAAATTTGAGCATAAAGTATGTCGCCATAAACAAAGATTTGGAAAAATTGCCACCACAGTTGTATTAGATAAAGATGAAAATTTAATATGATCAGAGTTGCAATGACATCGGAGTTGTCATAGCAACGGAATGACGCTATTACCTATTTTACTTGCAGCAGTATTTCTCGGCACTGGGAACTGTTCTTCCAAAATCGTTCAAGGTGGCTTCTTCCTCCAATAGCCGCCTCGATGTTCGTGAGGTTTAAGCGAAATCTGTAAGAGCGTTATCGAGATATTTAGGGATAACGTTTTTACGGTTGGAAATAAGGTAAAAAATGGACAATCTTGTAATTCAGCTGTTATCTGTAGAAAACGAAGCGCTTTTGACATGCAATTTCACCTCATAGTAGTTTCAATCTTTTTAAAAACGTGTGTGAAAGATCGTGGAGATAGCTTCAGCCGATTGATAGAAAGAAGGATTTGATTAGTATGTATCGACGCGCTCTTATTAGCGATTTGTACACAAATTAGCGAATAATTTTTAAACCGCTCGATAGATTTTTGAAAAAATTTAAGATTCTTGAGATTAACCTTCCTTTTATGTGACCTTTTAGTTTCAAGATTATTGATCTATTGCAAGGCAGTAAAACAGGGCTACAATTCGTTAATTTTTTATCGGAAGTTTCGTCATTACAAGTGAAAGCCTCTCATTATTCAAGGTATTGTCTCCAAGTTTCATTTTCACGTGAACAGCAGTAACTAACAATGCATTTGAAATATGCAAAAATGCTAGTAAGAGCGCTTCGATACATACTAATCAAATCCTTCTTTCTACCAATCGGCTGGAGCTATCTCCATGATCTTTCACACACGTTTTTAAAAAGATTGAAACTACTATGAGGTGAAATTGCATGTCAAAAGCGCCTCGTGTTCTACAGATAACGGCCAAACATCAGGATTGTCCATTTTTGAGCTATTTTGAAAAAATAGCTCATATGTCAGTGGTGTTAGCGTATGTATCTTTGTGGCTTTGTGGCTTTGTATGTTGGGATGTTTGTTGCAAGAGCCAATAAGGTTGAAGGTACTATGAGTTGATGCTTAGGACCAATGAGATCGTGGCATCTATTTAAACATGGCATTGGTAAAGGTCGAACAAGGGCACAATGAGACCGCCATCTTGATCCTTCACAATTTTTTCGTCTTTTATTACGGGTACAGGTGTTTGGAAGCATTACATAAAATATCTTCATGATTCAAATGCTGTGAACAGTGATGCAGCTGTTTAAGGGTTCATATTCAAGTGTGGTTGCTGCTTCGGGGCATTTCTGACCTAATTCGGCTATCGGTACAACGCACGTCAGTATGAGTTCTGTTTCACCTGCTACAACTGGGTAGAGTATAAAAGATCATATATTTTTAAATCTCTTCCAATGAAGCAATAATTGATATTTAGATATAGACTTAAATTCGAAAGTATGCGCCCTATAAAACGTAGGTTTAGAAGTTTAAAAGGCAGCTTATTTTTTTGAAAGATGTATCGAGTATTGTTAATCCCGTAAACAAGCTTTAAATATATTATTCTCTCGCTTACAAAGTTCAACCGACCTTTTTCGTTCTATTTAATAAAGATGCGTAACTTAAGTAGAAACAGTGGCGTTAGGGAATAAAATTGGAAGAAGCTAGTTGACACAATAATTAGATACTGTTATATTGAGTGGAGTAACATGATATAAGTAGAAATATATTTCGGCAGTTTGATAATTTTCTTGGAAGTTAATACAAATTGTGTGCATGAGTTATTTTTATAATTCTGTTTACTAGATTACTGTGTGATAACTCGAATTCCCTAACGTACGAACCACGAAAAGGGGCAAAGTCCAACACTTTCACGTGCCAGCTGTGTGACTGTACATCTCATGCAGTTTGACTTTTCACAATAATAATACCGTAAATCCTCTATTAAGCCCCCCCTCTCAAATAAGCCCCCCCTTTTCAGAGGAGGAAAGTTAATAAGCCCCCCCTCTCTATTAAGCCCCCCCCCCCTCCCCCTCCCCCAATCCTTATTCTTCACAAAAAAAAATTAACGATTAACGTGGACTGATCAGTTATGATTTATTCAGGCTGGAAGTTCATATTGTTTTTGGTCTTCGGCGGCATGACCTCCAACTTCTTATGCTTATCTTTCTCAATTTTGCGCTCTAGCTCTCTGTACAACGCATAAGTCTACTCTGTCTCATACCACGGTAATTTTGCTACAGGTGATGCATTTCGCTAAATTAAATAAGCCCCCCCTCTCTATTAAGCCCCCCCCTCAAAAGTGCTTGAAAAAAATAAGCCCCCCGGGGGGCTTATTAGAGGATTTACGGTAGTAACTTGGATGTATGAAGACCTGTTTCGTTTAGTAACCAATGCCTTAAAAAAGGCTCTTGTCTTTTAAGAAGCAATAGCTTTTACAACAGGACGAAATTTATTAAGTTGTCGGAGTTAAAGTCTGTTTCACAAATGTTAATAAATGTTAGGTTATCAACCTTGACGTTGCATGAAACATAATTTAATTGCAGATGTTATAATGAAGCCGAGGTGATTTCTTAAAATCGTTTGAGAAAATTTTGTAGTGAATAATTTGCCTTTTTTTTACGTACGAATTGTAAAAGGGCGAAAGAACAACATCTTCACGTGCAAATTGTGTGCGTGAGTTATTTTTATAATTCTGTTTACTAGTTTACTGTGTGACTCGAATTCCCTCACGTACGAACGACGAAAGGGGGCAAAGTCCAACACTTTCACGTGCCAGCTGTGTGACTGTACATCTCATGCAGATTGGCTTTTCACAATGATAATAGTAACTTGGACATATGAAGACCTGTTTCGTTTTGTAACCAATGCCTTAAAAAAGGCTCTTGTCTTTTGAGAAGCAATAGCTTTTAAAACATGAACAAATAGGTTGTCGGAGTTAAAGACTGTTTCACTGAGTAGAATCGCACGTGAAAACCTCGTGAATTATTATGATGCAACCATCTACCACAATGATAAAAATCCTGGTATTTCGTTACTATTCAGTATTCGATGAGTCACATTTTGGCTTAAGAAACTCCGAGGAAACCATAGAGTTTTCCTTCTAATCAACGTTTGGTGAGTAGAAATTTATTTCTCTTTAACGATTTGTTTAAGTTGCACCAGATGTAACAGGGAAAGACAGAGGAAAGTGAATATATAGCTTGAGGATCGACTCAGCTGACCGTTTCGCGTTTTCATTTATGTACCGCAATACCCAATTTCGCACAAAAACCCAATCTACATTTTGGTAAGGTTACACCGAAGCATTAAAGTTACACTGAAGCATTCAAAATAGCTCATGCACGTTTAACGTGCCTATGTTTAACTGTGTTTCTAGCCATAACATCGAGGCCGCTATTGGAGGAAAAAGCTACCATGAACGATTTTGGAAGAACAGTTCCCAGTGCCGAGATAAATTGCTGCAAGTAAAATAGGTAACAGCGTCATTTCATTGCTATGACAACTCCGATGTCGTAGCAACCCTGATCATACAAATTTTCATCTTTATCTAATACAACTGTGGAGGCAATTTTTCCAAATCTTTTATGGCGACGTAGTTAATGCTTAAACTTGGGAGGTATCCCCCCTAAAAAATCCAGTCGAGCCACCTTAAATAACAAAATCCCTAATTTGCACAAGAAAGCATAAACACAGAAGGATTCTGGTAGTAGTAGTCTAAAGATGTCATCAAGCAAATCACCTATTTTCATTCAAATGAAATTCATTTTCATATGAAAGATTCTGCACTTGGCCGCATTATAAATATGAACTTGGAAAGGCCTCACGAAACTGTCCATCAATTTTAGACACCAAATTCCTTCTTTCTGCTATGGTACAAGAAAAGTAACAGAGACTTGGTTAATGGCAAACCTTAAGTGTTCCTGTAGTAGTGCTTTGGTCTGGAGATCAGTGCAGGTGGACAACAAGGCCACTAATCGGTCAGCTGCTTCGAGGTTTCTTCCTAACTGCTTTACAGGAACATCTTGAAATTCAATAGCAACTCGCGAAACAATATTTAACCTTAAAATCAAGGAAATACAAATAAGAAAGGGGTTGCGAGTAGTGAAGGTAGTATTGGCGATAACGTTGGTGGGCGTGGTAATGATATTGGTGGTGGTGCTGGTAGTGGTAATGGTAGTGAAAGTGGCAGTGGTATTGGTAATAGTGGTGGTAGTGGCGGTGGCAGTGGTAGTGGTGATGGTAGTGGTAGTGGTAACGGTGATGGTACTGGTCACGAAGGTGGTAATGGTAGTGAAAGTGGCAGTGGTATTGGTAATAGTGGTGGTAGTGGCGGTGGTAGTGGTAACGGTGATGGTACTGGTCACGAAGGTGGTAATGGTAGTGAAAGTGGTAGTATTGGTGATAGTGGCAATAGTGGTGGTTTATCGTAGTGGTTGTAATAGTAGCAATGGTGGTGGTAGCGGTGGTGGTATAGGAGGTGATAATGGTTATGGTAGTTGTAGTGTTAATGGTAATGGTGGTGGTAGTGGAGGTGACAGTGGTTATGGTAGTGGTAGTGGTAATGGTAATGGTGGTGGTAGTGGAGGTGACAGTGGTTATGGTAGTGGTAGTGGTAATGGTAATAGTGGTGGTAGTGGAGGTGACAGTGGTAGTGGTAATGGTAATGGTGGTGGTAGTGGAGGTGACAGTGGTTATGGTAGTGGTAGTGGTAATGGTAATAGTGGTGGTAGTGGAGGTGACAGTGGTTATGGTAGTGGTAGTGGTAATGGTAATGGTGGTGGTAGTGGAGGTGACAGTGGTTATGGTAGTGGTAGTGGTAATGGTAGTGGCAATAACGGTGATAGTAATAGTGGTGGTGGTAGCGGTGATGTTATTCCCAATGGTGCTGTCAGGGAAAGGAGGAAAAGTGCGCGTTTGTGTACGAGTTGGGTATCTGTGTTTTCTTCTGACTGATCATTACATTTTAATACAACACAGTCAATTATCATAAAACTGAAATTCAATATAGATTCTTACCATGACTTCCTTATTTCATCTTCTGATTCAGTAAGGCTATTGAAGACAATAGCCGCTCTTCCCAGTAACATGCTTAAAAGTCCCAAACCAAACTGAAAATACAAGGATCACAAAAAGTGCACTTATTTCAATGAAAACGATAACGCTCTGAGGGATTGACTATTTCTTAACTGTTTACTATTTGCAGTAAAAAGATAACCACCAATTATCTGGCAGTCAATCAAATTTGCACAAGGTAATTTGCTGGATATAGCTAATTCGAAAGGACGGTTAGCTCAAACAAAAACATTACGGAGGACACAAGTAACGCCCTGTTTACAAGGAGGAAGGGTAACCCTGGTGCTAGGGTTACCCTAGCAAGAGAGTTACCCTAGCACTCGCATATTTCTTCTTTTTTCACACGACGTGTTTACAAGGTAGATAGGGTTACCCGCTAGGGTAACCCTACCTGAGTGCTAGGGTTACCCCAGCAAGAGGGTTACCCTATCTGCCTTGTAAACGCTCAGCTAGGGATAACTCGCCTACCCGGGTCAACGGTCCGCCGTCATGCGTGACCAGGAATGGTGCCAATTTGAACTGTGTTACCCAATTTCTGAGCTTAAAAATAAACATCTGAAAAATAGGTTATTTTCTGTCTAGGATGATAATATTTTCCCTTTTGTTCTTGAATTTAACGTGTTTTCCACAGAGAACTTCAAGATTATCTCAAATTTTGGATCGTTACAAAGAATGTCACCCATGACGATACACGTCAGCAAAGCTGGTAAAGTTGACCCGGTGATAGGATAACCCCACCTGATGAAATTTGCTTGCAAACCAGAGCTAACTTTAACCCGCTTGCTAGGGTAACCCTAGCACAAGGGTAACCCTCTCTCCTTGTAAACAGGCCCTAAGAGTTCTAGTACCAATTTATCCCTTTAAGCGTCAATATCCAGATACAAATTCCCAAACTGATCTCCATGCATTTCCTGAAAGAGTTCATTGAGAGAATTTGACGAAGCATTTTCCCTTTGATGATTATTATAATAATTCTCATGTCTTTTTCTCCTGACAATCTTCACTCCTTGAACACTTGATTAAATGCAAGATTACTTGTTATTATTGCAATTTCCATAGCTTTATTCACCTTTTGAACAATTGGGGCCTGGCCATTTCACAGGTATTCCAAGTAAACTCAAAAAGAGCTCAAATGACAACAAAATGTGCTCTGCTTAAGTTTTCCACGCGGCAGACGTTCTATGCACGCCATTTATGCTTGGTGGTAGTCCAAGCGAACGATGTAGGTCAATTCACTTTTACAAGTGTAATCTACTAGTGTAGCTATTGTTTTCAAACCCACAAACAATGGTTAGTCGGGTTACACATGTAAATTACACTTGTAAAACTCTTATCAAATTGGTCCCTGGCTACATACTTGCTGCTCATGTGCAATAGCAACCTGGAGATTAGGATAACGGACTCCAACAAGGAGCTTTACTTCACAAAGGAAACCTTCGATAAAAAGAACGTCCAGAATGTCTTAGCTTGTTAATACCAGTACCTGATTAACCAGAAGTACACGGAGAGGTGATGCCTGCGTATTGGTGATGGGTTGTGCAAAGACAACGCCCTTGAGACAGTGAACCACAACGGAAGATGAGACAAGCTCTGACATTCGAGTCAAAGGAACCATAAGATGAGGTAGGGTCTGCAGTGGAATGACAAACCATTTGATAAACAACTGTCCGTTCAAAAAAGCTTGTTTATAGTGGAAGTGCAGTTAGCTTGTCCAGATAGTTGACAGGCACTCTCCTTAATTAGTATAATTACATCGATGATTATCGAAAATAGAGCGCTGTGATTGGCTAGGAGCTTCGCTTTATCCCGCTATAATCACCGCGCGGTGATTATAGCATTGAAGGCTAGCAGTTTTCAAAATGGTAGCCATTTTGTTTTGATGTTTTCGGGGTCGGAAATTGATCAATAATTTTATTTTCTCAAATAATCATCAATGTAATTATACTAAAACAATTAGTTGCCTTGGGCGACGTGAATATTGGCGAATAGTCACCTCGACTTCGTCTCGGTGACTATTCGCCGATATTCACGTCGCCTTCGGCGATTAATTAATAGGGAACTTAAGCAAAGACGTTTTTGAGCGAAGAACGTCAACCGGAAGTGAGGCTTTCTTCCTTTTTATATGCCTTGACGCTATCAAATTTTCATTGCTAACTTTCTTTTCTCTTTTAAAGACGATTTACCCGAGAGTTTTAACCAAACCACTGCCCAATGATGCAAAAAGTCCACTTCCGGTTGACGTCCGTCGCTCAAAAACGCTGTTGCTTAAGGTCCCTATTGTTAAATTTTAAACATAACAGGATTATAAACCACAAACGGAAAGCTGTTGACAAGTCTGACCGAGGATTTAACCCTTTTAATTCTAAGATCAAAATTTAAATTCTCATTTGTTATCCCCATTCATTTCCTAAAGAAGTAGTGGGGAGAAGCTGATAAATATCAAGCAAATTCATCTTGTGTGATCATGTCCGTATTTCCCATGACCGCTCTGTTTTACAAAACATTGACATTACAAGGAGAAATTTGATGCTGATCACTCTTAGAGCTTATAGGGTTAAGCTCGAGACGTCCGTGAACAAACCCAGCAAGTGGTCAGTGCGGGACTGGAACCCAGGATCGCCGGATTGCGAATCCGATGCGCTGACCACTTGGCCACACTGTTCATTATTCATCATAACAACGAAACATTTCAATGCATAGATAAACCTCTTCATTGGCGTCTTTCTTAATAAGTGTCACGATATTCCTGGTAATGGCCATCAACACGGCTTCTATTTGCGTCTGAAAATAACAGCAAAAAATAAATACAATACAATTATAAATACAAATACAATACAGTACAGTACAACACAATACATTACATAATACAATAAAATACAATACAATACTAAAAATAAGACATCACGACAGCTTAATCCCTCGGAGACTCAGTTATGGAAGAGACAGGTATTTTTTTGTAATTTTGGAAATTGTTCTTTGTTTACCCACGGTGCCCATGCGTTCCAGATCGAATTGGAATTTGGAAGTGTTGGTTTTTAAGGAGACGGGAAAACCGGGGTACCCGGAGATAAACCTCTTGGATCAAGGGAGAGAACCAACAATAAACTCAACACATATGGCGTCGACGCCAGGATTTGAACCCAGGCCACATTGGTGGGAGGCGAGTGCTCTCATCACCGCGCCACCCTTGTAAATCTGCAGACTGCAGTCATGTAGTGTGACCGTTCAAGTAGTACTGTCACAAAGCGCTATTCATTTACTACTTTCGAATTTGAGGACGAAATTGAGCGGTGTGACCATTCATATGAAACCTCATCAACTGCACTTTTGAGCAGTCCTTTTTTTTAAAGGCCATCCCCACTTTTTTTCGTTTAGCTTCGAAATCGTTTCCTGATTTTGGCTCGGTCGGTCGGATAAAAAAAAAACAGTACAAAAAAAAAAAAAACAAAAACAAAATCACAAGACGTCTTGGGGTCCGGTACCCAAGCATCATTGGAGTGGAGCCTGGAAACAACACCGCATTGCAAAAAATCAATAAGGATACATTGCCTGAACCATGATGCTGATCACTCTTAGGGGTTAAAGGGTTAACCAACTACTGTAAAAATTGCTCCACCATGACTCTTTTTATGGCTTAGGAAGGCGATCAGTCATTTGCTGATGACAATGACAAATTCAACAAGCAGAGAGAATGAGCATAATAATCACTTTAAAACATTAAAAAAAGAAATTAACTTGATCAGCCTACCGTGTTAAACATTGGTAGACATCTACTGAGAAGAAGTTTTCCTTTAAGAACCAGTAGAAACTGTACAAAGAATTCATCATCACATCTGAAAAAGAAGAGTACACAATACATTTCCTAAGTTCTGGGAATTCCGTGGCAAGATAAAAACAAGAATAATGCGTCAACATGCTTTGACTGTGTTTTTAAAATACACATGTACATGTAAAGTGACCTGGGGTCAATTTAATAAAACTCTTACAAGTTTAATTTACAAGAGCAGCTATTGTTTTCAGGCTCTAAAACAATGGCTACACTTGCACATTACACTTGCAAAAGTTTTATTAATAAAAAATTGACCCCTGCATCAATTTATCAGAAGATATTAAAACCACTCTCCACCCTCGGACATCCATTATTAATTGATTGCGGGAGAACAAAATCTTTAAGGAGCTGTGCCATGGCTGTCTAGGTTAATTTGTCACTATTGCCAACTACGCGTCGTTTCTTGCTACGGAACAAAAAGTTCAGAAAAAAACTGTAAATGGCAAAAAAAAACCACTCAGTTGAATAAATTTGTCTCCTCACCATGCGTAACAAACTACAAAAATGAACTTTGAAAAAACATTAGCCTAACAAGTTACACGTATCAAAAACAAAATTGCAATCCGTTTTAATCCTCTGCGAGTTTGTCCATCCATGCCTACTTTTATATTTGCTGTGTTATTTATACGTTCTTTTATTTCTTTGAGCGTTTACTTTTATGTTGCTCTCTATCTGGTGGCAGTTCTTATATGTACTTTCTGAATTTTGAAAAAAATCGTGTTACAGCCCCTTTATAAAAGGGGTAAAAGGTAAGGCCTCCATTTGAGCCCTTTACCCAGGCCTCGAGGTCGGGTTTATCCCGGTATCTGTAATAGGGACCTTAAGCAACAGCGTTTTTGAGCGACGGACGTAAACCGGAAGTGGACTTTTTTGCATCATTGGGCAGTGGTTTGGTTAAAACTCTCGGGTAAATCGTCTTTAAAAGAAAAAAGAAAGTTAGCAATGAAAATTTGATAGCGTCAAGGCATATAAAAAGGAAGAAAGCCTCACTTCCGGTTGACGTTCTTTGCTCAAAAACGTCTTTTCTTAAGTTCCCTATTATGAAAACAAAAACGTAGGACCTTCCTTCTCAGTAATTAGGACCCTGAGAATTGGTCTGGCCACGGGAATCGAACCCGCGCAGTAGTGTAGCAGCTGATCCTAAGGTCTCTCCTAATTGGTCACCGAAAACAATGACATGTCATTCTTCCCATTGTTTTAGTATTGTTTGGGGTTAGGGTTGCGCACCATTGGTGACTTCTCTTAGGATCGGCTGCTACATCACCCAACCCGCGACCTACCGCTCGGCAGGCCAGCACTCTTCCTACCGAGCTAATCCATACCGAAGCAGAACGTGGGCGTTTTTGAGTATTAGGGAAGTCAATTGGTTACTAAAAAATAGTAAATCGAATAAGAACTGAGAACGCCATACGCGAACATACTTCGCAGTGTCGTCTGTAGAAAGTTTCAATAGATTGAATAGCTTTGTGACAGTAAGTTGTCTAGTTCTCACAAGTTCATTTCTGAAAAACAAACAAACAAAAAATATCAGATCACGCACATGCAAAAATAAAACGTCTTAACCCATTCGCCCCTGAACCGCCCGTGTACGACAATCCCCGAATTCCTTGAACCGCCCGTAAAAATGGCCGCTGCATTCAGTCCATTCCCCTCTCCACCCTGGTGTTTTTTTGTCTTTTGTTTTCACAGAGTGATTGATGGATAATTAACCAATCATTTGCCATCTTTTGTGCATTTTTTGACAGATGATGAGAAGCACCACAGGGTCGGGTTTTTGAAAGAGCGCGAGTAAAAGAAATTCGCGAGAGTAATGGCCGCCCGTGTCGATTTCGAGTCAAAGTTCGCATCACGTTTGAGAGAATATAGAGATAATTCGATTTTTGATCGCTTCAGATTGTTGAACAGACCTTGTGAAAAACCTTCTGATTGAGAGTTAAACGATTTTAAGACTGAAAAAGACAACCTAGCCCTCAAATTGCCGAGTATTTCGTAGGCAAACAAACTGCATGGACTATCGATGAAGACTTACCTCTTTCATTTCATTTACTTACATCCAAGTACCGTGTGCTTCGCAGCAAATGTTTGAAATGAACGGTTTCTTGAACTGCTGGTGATGCTTTTGTGGTGTTAAATGTTTGTGCAAAGAAATGGATTATGTACGACGATCGATTTGGATTGACAATCTCCATGAATAAAATTTACTTCACATCGCGCGGAAGCTCACGGAGATTAAACGGTAACCGTCTTTTTATTCAATTATTTACAGTTGCGAAATGATACTTTTTGTGTGCTTATTTTCTTTGTGTATAACTATTTACATCTATCGATCTGTGCATTGGTAGATAAAGAATTAATAAAGTAAGTTTGGGATTTAACTTATTTGTGCTTTACTTTGTTGATCGGACATGATCGGGGAGGCACTTCAGTTCAGGATATCAAATACGCTTCTCTGAAAGATTGCAGATTTGCCACCTTCTCTGGCGAGTACGATCATTTAATTTATTGTTGAAATTCAAGAATCGAAAAATGTATGAAAGTGTGGGAAGCTGAAGTCCAGCATTCCCTTGTTTTATTAAACTTTCTCATGCTTGATGTGGAACTCTTCAGAACGCTCTTCGTGAAGTGATCCTCACCGAAGTTTCACTACATTTTTCTACGGTGCTTCTCGACCGGACTAATCTGAAAGAGAACTTGATGAAACAACTATCAGTAAAATGACTTTACAGTGTTGTTGATGTTTTTTTCGACTGTGTTTATTACTTGAACTGCGTTTTTGTTCCACGTTTCACCGTTTATTTATCAGTGCAATTATCGCGCGGCGAAGAAATTTTGTTTAAATCCATTGTTTACGGCTCTTTCCACAGCTTTTTCTTTCTCAAATTGGCATTATTTTTACATACCTTGGCTGCCCATTAAGTTGGCGAAAAGAAAAAGTTTGTTTGTAAGCCAGAGTTTATCTCTGGTTTTACTGCGCATATGGTTTATTTTAGGCGCTCGCGTACGCTTATTTTCTGCCGAAAATTGCCAGGGAATTGGGGGGTTGTCGCGCGCAAAAGTCCCAGGAGTGAATGGGTTAACATACGAGCCTTAGCGGGCACGTGGTTGAAAACAATATTGTTAGTGTTGGTTGGGGGACCGAGAGTTGTGCCCTCTGCAAGGCCCTAATGGGTTAAGTTCGTTGTTGGTTTTCTCCCTTGCTCCCAAAAGTACGCAAGTAGGCCGGTTTTCCCCTCTCCTTAAAAACCAACACTTTTCCTACATACACTGAACGAGCTCTTAAAGGAGCTGTGTCACAGTTTATTTTGTTTATAATGCCTGTTGATGCCAGTTATGGGTCCTTATTCACTACGAAACTTGAGAAATCACTTTTGAATGGCAAAATCACAGCTTTGTGTCAAACAAATAATGTCTCCCAAGCATCACATCAGTCCTTACAAACAACAAACAAGAACTTTGAAAAACAGTTAGCCTAACAAGTTTTCAAAAACCACCGAATGCAATCCGTTTCAATCTTCTTCATATTCTTCCATCTGTGCTTTCTTCTGTATTTGATGTTATTCACACGTCCTTCTTTTTACGTTTTGAGTGGTTGTTTTTATGTTTCAGTCAATTTGGTGGCAGTTCTATCTGTTTGAATTCGTGACACAGCTCCTTTGAGAGTTCTTCTTGAGTTCTTAAATGTTTAAATCCCCGTCCACACCGCACGTATCCGTTTTTGCTTGAAAATGGAGATTCTTTTTACATCTGGTTTGGCTTATCATTCACCTGTATCAGGTGAAAACGGTCAGCGAAAACGCATCTTTTCAAAATCGCTCTCCAGAGACGAAATTTTGGAAAACGCAGTTTGCTGAACTCGTGTGGATGGAGGAAAAACGAATACGTCGCGGTGTTGGATCCAGTCTACCCCGCGCAAGAAATGAGACGAAATGCGCATGCTCCAATCAAAGAAGGTACCGTTTTCAGTTCGGAAGACCTTAGATAACAACGACCTAAACCAGATTGTTTCTTTCAGTAAAATTACATGAAGAACAACTTAAGTCCAACTTTACTGTGTAATATAAAAGTGAAATAGAAAAACTCCACTGTGATGTTTTGAACCCGGGTCACTTGCTTTATAGCCTACATCCATATCCACTACACCATCGAGGACTAGCTGCCAAATCCAGTAATTTTTAAAATATACAGTCATGTTCTTATATATGCCGTACCCCATTACAATATTCGAAAGCTAATCGTTTTCAGTTCAGTGCTTAACCCCAATCACTGTAGATCAGTGCTTAACTCTCTACTGTGTTCTCTCCATAACTGGAGCTCTGTAGTTTTGGTTCCTTCAGCTATTATAGCCTCATTCGTTCCATTACGGAAATAATGCGTTGTGTAAAATTCATAAGGTGTCCAATCTGGCTTAGGTCGTTGTTATCTAAGGTCTTCCTTTCAGTTCACCGGCGAAAAATGTCTGATTGGTCGACGCGCGACCACGTGACATTGCCAAATTCAAAATGGCGGCAATACCTCCATCGTTTGTTTATTCCAGTGGAGAGAAGATTAATTGCGGCTTAATATGAGTTGCAAATGCATATACGGATATTTTTAGAGTAGCCTAGACTTTTTACTATCCTTTTTCACCTATTCCTATGGGATTTGTTCGCTGCGATGCTCGCGGTTTGGCTGGTTTACTGGATTCAACTTCGCTCTTCACGATCACGAGGGACAACAATATTTTTGAAAAAAGCCGGGTCACTAAAAAGAACGGCCTTTGTTCACAGCTCAATGCAGCGGCGAAATAAGACACTATGGGTCCTTTGAAATCGCTTAGACACCTGGAAGTTATTTATTTAATTTTTTTTTACCGAAAAGATAAAGCAAAATTATGTGTTCTCCAGCAAGACTTTCTAATTTATGAAAAAAAAGCATGAACATGAGCTAAATAAACTTTAGTGTCTGCATTCATGTTCTTCTCTTTGTGAACGGGTGCAGTTTTAATATCAAAACTTTAAAGCCGTCTATGACCGAGCACGTTTTTTTTTTCTTTTAAATTTTCAATGGTTACTGTGCTTGATGTGAATAAGATGATAAAATTTTTAAAATTAGAGTAATACTAAAAATAAAAGAAGAGAACTTTGATTGCAAATATGTTGGAAAAAGTACTGATTATATCTTTTTAGTATATAGGTTAGAAAAGTGATGCGTAGTCAAAAGTGCAACAAAGGAGTAAAAACCCAGATGTTTCCATCAATAAATTTGATTGACACTGTCAGGGACATATGCTTTCCTTGCATGAGTACACATTTGTTCGTCAAAAATCTTGTTTGTGAGGTTGCACTTTGTTTGATTCAGGATCAGTCAATCTTTTCTGAAGAGAAATGAACAATAAAGTATGTTAATATGTTAGATACCTCAACACTGCCTTAGCCAACAACTAAGAAGAAACTAAACTTCATATAAAAAAAAAGAAAGTGAAAACTACTTCACTGTGAAACAACAGCCCCTTCAAATATATATCACATTAAACCCATGCAAAATGTAGTCCTGATGCTAAGTTTATAGGAATAGAAACAAACTATAATTGACAATGAACCTATAATGTTTGAATGAGATCTGTATTTGAGTGTTCACATAATTCTGACAGAAGATCAAAATTGGAAACTGCATATCCTACACAACTGCAGTCATCAACATGATCCAACAAAAATTTCATTAAGACACAAGGTTTACTCCAAACTTTAAACTCCTGTAAGCTTAATTTGTGAATATGATTTTTTTTCCTTGGAAAGAACTTTTGAATACTTAATAGCATGTTAACTCTATCATTCATTCATAACTTTGCTCCAAAAATTAAGCCAAAAACGATGGACAGGAAACAAAAGCATTCACAGGAGAATTACCCTGTTCATCTCCTTCCAGGATCCAATTTTCAAGCAAAGAAGCACCCCCTACTGAAAGCCTTGTGTGTAAAAATTTAGTACTAAAAAATTGTACACGGAGGAAATCATGTCCGTAAGTACGGTTCCTAATGAGGAAAGTAACAAGCAACTCGTTGTGTGTATAATCCCAAGCCAAATTTATGAGCAAAATAATCTAAACTTCGATCCTTCAATTATAAAATTGCAAGCAGTTGTGCACATTGTAAACAGAATTTTTTTACAAATCAAAATGTTGCTGGACCTATCGAACTGTAGCTCCAAGACGGTCTAAGCATTTTAATGAAAACACTCTCACATTTTCTCATTCGACAGTTCGGATAAAGCTCAAATTTCTGTAACATACAAAGCTGTAATAATGTGCAACAACAATGAAATGTGCACCGATCGACAAAATCACGTTACGAACTACGCACTCTAGAAAACTGCCGCAACCCGGCCGCTTTCGATCCACTCGCCACAAGACAATTTACACAGCAAGACAGTGGCTAAGAATGTTTCTTTTGTACCGAGTGACACGAGATTAATACCCCGTTCACACCAACGCTTAAACATGTTT